>CM021526.1:213308-245908 GCA_010994315.2 Pisaster ochraceus | reverse complement strand
GGGGTCGAGGGGGTTTTAGAACAACCCACCACGAACTGACCTAACCGACTAAAATCACACACATTTTTGCAAATATTTTTTTTACCAAATTATTGACAAACTCATTTCTGTTAACATTTTCAGCAAGTTTCAGTGCCTAATACGTATTAGTTTCGTAATTACACTTAGGGCCTATTAGTAAAAACGACGTATCACTAGACTTGCCACTTTGTCTTTCCACAAAGACAGAGTGAGTGACCTATCTAGATACGCCACCAATGGTATATTATGCGCTACAGCGCGCGAGTTCGGGCGCGCGTGAGAATTTGCGTACACCACGAAGTGACCTAAGGGCCTTGTCACACACGAGGCAACTTTTCCAGGCAACTTGGAGGCAACCAACTGTAGTGCATGTTACAGGATCACTTTGGTAGCACAGGAGTAATTTTTCAAACAACGTCTTATGATCCCCAAGAAAAATATATGAACATTGAATTGTGAATGTCTTTTCTTCATGGAGATTGCCTGGAACTGGTTGCCTGTAAATTGCCTGGTGTGACAAGGCCCTAAGAAGCGTAGTCTAGTATTTTCACAAAGTGACCATATATCTCGATAGGTCTCTATTACGCATTGGTTTGTACACAGTGCTCTGCGGGCAAAACTCGAATTTTAATTTTCACAGAGTTACATATCTGTTTAGGAATTAATTACTTATTAAAATAATTTTATGGATGAAAACACATGGATAGTTCTGTATGAATACAGTATTCAGCTTTATTTTCGTAAAAAAAATAAAATACAAATAAATAGTAAGCAGACTCCGAAACAGCAGTTTGAAAAGTAGTGCAACTTCAATCGTGATTTTCTCCAAACACGTTTTTTTTATTACTGTGAACGAGTTAGGTCACTTCGTGGTACGAGCGACGAGTTGGGCAACAAGCTCGTTCTCTGTGTGGTGTATGATCTTGACGCGCCATTATTTCCAAAATGCCAGAATCCTGGAAGCAGTGACTTTGAAACATCCAAATGATTGATTGATTGATTGAATTTATTCGGATAAAATACAGCAAGCACATGGCAAAAATACATACACAACAACAGGAGGTAAAAATGAATGAAAAGAAATAAACCAAATAGAACACAAGAAAGAAAAACTGTACAAAATTATCCAAGGATAGCCCCCAATAGCCAACAACTTAGACTTACTTCCATTGGGGTCCTCAAATAATATATCGTGAAAGAGAAACACTCCATCTTTACGGGCAAATTGCATTTTGGCTTGCAGGCGCGCGTCAGGCGCTCAAATTATTAACGCAGCCGCACTGTTTACTAACCAATCATGCAACGAGTTTTGTGAAATGTGCGCGTGCTGCACGCCGTTCTCACGCAAAACGCATGCCTGTGTGTTCCAAATTGCCCGTAAAGATGGCCGATTTATGTCATATTGCAACCTATCTATACCACGAGAATGAGAAACACAACCGCGTGAAAGAGAAACACAACCGCGTGAAAGAGAAGCACTATACCACGGGAATGAGAACACAACCGCGTGAAAGAGAAACACAACCGCGTGAAAGAGAAACACTGCCGCGTGAAAGAGAAACAATACCACGTGAAAGAGAAACACTGCCACGTTATGAAAGATAACCACTACCACGAAAGAGAAACATCACCACGTGAAAGAGAAACACTACCACGAAAGAGAAACATCACCACGTGAAAGAGAAACACTACCACGTGAAAGAGAAACTCTACCAAGGTAAAGAAAAACACTTCCACGTGAAAGAGAAAAATTGTGAAAGAGAAACACTTCCACATAAAAGAAAAACACAACGAGTCACTGATGGGCTTCCGTAAAACATGAAAAGTTGAAGACACGTTATAAAGTCAAATGGGCAAATACGTCCATTTTGGTTTTTCTTGGTGACATTTATTGCTAGCTTGCCAGTGCAGTACTGACTGTTGACAAATTATGTACAGTCATCATAGAACTGTTTAGAATTAAAGTACACCATCCAAGACAAGTATCTATAAACAATCATGAAAATATCCAAGCTGAAACTGAAAGACCATCATTACATAAAACGTTTAAAAAAAAAATAAAAAAATAAAGAAAAAAACTTTGACAGAGTTCGATTAGTGTTATTTACTACTGTGCAACAACCACAAACAGTCTGCCGGTCCGCGGTGCATTGTAAGTACACGGATGATGGAGAAGAGACTATACATATTAGAATGCCAGCAACAAATATCCTGACAAACTTTTGATGATACACCAAATAAAGCATCATATACTATGAAGTACTATCCTTCTTTGTGTTATACTTTACAACAAAGCCTAATATTAATACAACTGTATTGGTTACAACCCTCTAGGTATTAACCAATTTTAAACACAATGTGGTTTGAAGGTGTGAATACTTGTTAATCAATTTTCATCATTGCATAGGCCTAAAACGCTACAGTAAAAATATAAGCTTAAAAACGGCTGAATGTTTGACAATGCAATGCCTTGTTTAACAACTCAAGAAAAAATCACAACCACGTGAGTTATCATGATGATAATTGTCCTGGCAACACACTTACATTGTCAATTATACAATGTTGAAATTGTTTGCTACAATTATTGTTGACAGGTGATGAAAAAATAAACTGTGATTGCCAAAAATTACAATATTATGTATGATCTCAACAATACTAACTGGTTTTTCGAAACAAATATTAAAACTAACGCGTTATATGACCCCATGGCACATACGGGGGTCAGAGGAATTGGCACAAAACAATTGCAGTACCTTTGACAACAATTTTGGAATAATCTACACAATGGCAAATTCAGTAGCCTACATTTTACCGAAGAGAAACATGTCAAAAACTACAAACAATGCACACTAGAGTATGACTAGATTATTGTTCAGCTACCGTAGTCATAATAATAATGGAAGTTCGCATCTAGTACTGGGGCATGATATATGTCAATAAAGTAACCCGTATTGCACATGTGACTCAGTCTACACGAAATGCGTTTTGAAATGAGTTTTCGTTCAGTTTGTACTAATTAATAGAACCATGTTCAGAAATAAGGAGGATAATGCAAATGTTAATAGATAAATTGCTCCTACAAAATAAGCATCAAGTTGATACTATTACACACATGGTTTGGAAATCATCACTAAGATCAATAGAAAACTGCTCTTAAATCATATCAAATCTGGTGATATTAAAAATTCTAAAGTCAACGAAAATCACACATTTCAATATGATTATGGTAAATTTTCCAGTGTTACTAAAACAAAGGCCAACATGCAAATTTAGTTTCACACATATTCGAACAACAACACCCATAACACGAACGTGGTGGAAACAAAAACGCATACTAACGTTCAAATACGTGAGATTTGCAGTTTTTATAGCATGCAATTATAACATAAATTGCAATTTGATGCCTTGTGGGTAAACCAAAAATAGTAAATAATAGTCAATGAATGACATTGACCACTATTTCCTCTACAGTTTTACAGCAGTTCGATATATTTTCAGATTTGTTTCGGACTAAATTATTGATTAGATTTAATTACTATTTTTATTGTTACCAAGATAATACGGTTTTTTATCCGCTTAAAACTACGCTCAATTTGGAAAACAAAATGTCCTTCTGCGTTTGGCCACCATTTCCCAATCAGATTTGTAACTTTCAGTCGAATTTGATTTACAATACAAGCTATCCTTATCTTGTAGATATACTTGTATTCAAATTCAGGCGCAGCATTCATTTAGTTTGTCTTCGTCATCATTTCCAGAATTATAATTAATTAATTTACAGCTTTAATCTAGAGTTTATTGATGAGGCTAAACTTGTCTACCTACTTTCTTTAGTATTTCTTTACTCTACAGATAAACATTGGAATGCATAGATTGAGTTACTCTACACTTCTTATGGTACATGTTTTCAATAGTGTATGGTGCTGATATGTTAATAGACTCACTGTATTATAGTCCTCAAATGGTAAATATTACCGCCAACTATTGACTGATATACGTTAGTCGCCATTTTGATACTTTATGTACAGGAATACAAATTGCGTTCAACGACGTAGAAAGTAACAGTCCCTATGGAAATGCATATATAGGCTATGTTTAGGGCTATACAGACTGCGTAGAGAGTACCAGTGGAAATCAGAAGGAGATTTTTATACAAGTTCAAAAGGTATGATGTACCGTTTAATCAAGTTGTTAACAACATAGCACCGATTAGGTACATTGCAAAATATTTAGCACTTTACTTGAGCAAGAACTAGGCCTTATCTCGCAGATCTGACTTTGTTTTTGAGATTAATTTTAAACGTTCAAATGAAAGCAAGGTATTGCAAATTCCGCATATTCGGTCAACGAAACAGTATTTATGGGGAAAGGAAACGAAATAATCCATTCGACAATCTATGAATTTGTAATGTTGGTAAACACTTATGGACGAGATATAAAGTAAAACAGGAATTTGTGCCGTTTTTACAAATTTTAATACGCTACACGTGCGCCATTAAAGGTGCGCCGTTAAAATGAGAACTTGAGAAGAACAGACAACCAAAGTATTTATGAACAATTCTACTTTGTGTGGACCACATAATTGAACTAGCTTTTGGTTTATAAAATACGCAAAGTTAAGGCTACCGGAAAACTGGCAAAAAAGTACAGAGCTTGTGTAATTGTAAAATGGCGGCGATGCGACAATACGTCCCCACCACTGATCGTAGAGATCAGTGGTCCCCAGTCCCCACTGACTGCACAAGCATTCGTTTTGCATGCAAAGTAATGCTTGAAGCCAATTTGTCAATTATGCGCATAATGGTTTGCATGAAACTGTACTGCTCATGGGTTTGCTTGAGTGACTGGGTTTGATTTTAAGGGGTGGGAGTGAAATATTTGGTTACAATTCTAGGAACGCATAATAGGCAAAATGCAAGTTTTTCCCCCCACCTTCTATTTTGTCACAAAAAATATTTCTAATGGTAGGCCAAATAGGAAACAAATAATAGTTGGAGACTTTGGCGATTAAAAAGTTCAGTTGATAAATATTAAACTACAAACTTCTCTCTTTTAAAATTGGGGAGGGTTTGTTCAATTGTTATTAAATGGGAACCCAAAGTAATTTAATATCTCAGCAATTCCGGCGGATTCTGTTGAGAAATACAGACACAAACTGTACAAAGTTTATTTTTAAAAATTGTATTCACTGTGGATTTGACCATTAGGCCTATTATCTCTTAATCAGCCCTTTCTTCTTTATCAACTACCGGTATATCATCTTGATTACAATACGGATTAATGCTTAGTAAACAGTCAACACAGCCAAAAACACTGGTTGAGAATTTAAGAAACGAGACTGCACAGGAATACTGAAATATGAACGTTAACAGAACTTCTGTTATGCTTCCTAATTTCTGTCATGCTTCCCTTTTCTTCGCAAAAATGTCATAAAATTACTCAACCAACTAACACTACATAAACATACAGTTTTGTAATAATATCTATTTTGTAACCTGACATTTATTCAGCTGAAATATATAGAATCCTTACAATCTTTCAACGTCCACCAGCTGTCTTATATACAATATTTTTAAAACTACTTTTTAAAGTATTTTTTAAAATACAAAATACACTCAAAATCACATTGAAATAAAACAAATATAAATTAATTCACACTGAACCGGCAGTTACATGTCAACTATACATATTTATACTTTATATTATTGTTCAACTATACACAAACGAATTTTTCACTTCTATGGTACATTTGTCTAAACCTACATTCCTCAGGTAGGTTAAAATAGTTTAAACACGGTCAAGAGAAGAATATTGTTTTAAAAGAAAGGTTCCAGACTTAAACTCTGTGAGGTATAACAAAAACGCATGGTTTTATATCTGTCATATAAGAAGGATATAATAAAAAAAAAAATTTAGTAGACAAAAGAGGGACAAAAACAATAAGCATCATCAAAACTGGCAAGAAAACTGACACAAAAATGCTAATATAACAAACAAAAGAAAGCATAACTGCCAACCATGTTGTCTTACCTACTGATAAGAAAGAAGCTAGATACTAAAACTAACACCAGTTGCCTCAGATTTACGATTGTACAAATGTGAATAAATAGACAATTTCTTTACTTAAAAGGTGTCTCTTTCAACTTAAATTAACATACAGTAATGAACAAAAGTCTTTTAAATCATACATTCAAATCAGCAATTTAAGTAAAAATCAAACATACCATTCTTTGGTTGCATACTCTGGTGGCAATTTGGGTTTAATTGGTTTTGTGGGCACCGTGCCATTTGTGTTTGGCTGTTGCTGGGTTGGAAGTAATGCAGTTCGTGTGGCATCAGTCACACTGTAATTACGACTCTCGTTTATATGATAAGAACCCTCATTTCTATTTCTAAATTTGTATAAAATAATGACAAGAAGGAGAAAAATAAGAGCACCAGATGCAACTAGCCCAATGACTAGCCATGTCTGCCCCAGGAAACCCAAACCTTTACCCTGATTCTGGTCTTGTTTTGGACTGACTGTGATTTTTGGTGGTGGTGATGACATAATCTTTGTGATTTTTGGTGCAGGGGCTGGAGGGGTCGGTGTTGTTTTAGTCTTGATTTCTGTGAAGTTGAAATCTGTAGAGGTGCTTTGTGTGCCGTCTCCATTTACACAGCCTGGGTCATCCACTCCATCACACAATGTACCTGAACTCTCAGCAGTAGAATAGGCATCATGCTTGGGAGCAGTAGTAGTGAAGGGTTCGCTGGTAATGGTTGTAGTAGAAGCAGGGGTAGTTATACTGGGTGCTGTTGTAGAATCTTGTTCATCAACAGGTGTAAATATTGCTTCATCCCCTGAAAATGCAAACATATGAAAGACAAATAAATAAATGTGTTAGATCAAAGTAGGCACCATTGGCAATTCAAATATACTATTGGTTGGTGTGGAGACAGACAGCATGCTGGGGCACGAATGAATTGCCAAGTACAAAGAACATGGTCTAAGCAGTATACCAGAGGAGGCAGGCAGCTAGCTGCCTTGGCAGCCACTAAGAAGTTGATCGAAGTTATATACTAGAGGAGGGTGGACAGCTAGCTGCCTGGGCAGTCACTGATTCAATGTGTCATCTAACTAGCATATATGACCAGCCAGACATTGTGTAACTTCCACCATCTTGGTTACACATACATCAAATTATTTTGCAAGGAACGGGTATGAATTAGTTCCCTCTATACCCCTAGATCTGCCACTGGTTACAGCATATGGGCATGTTTTGGTGTGGGATGGTATAAGGGCCAGGGGTAAAGAGGTGGTACAAGGACACTATGGGGTATGGGGTGGTACAGGGCATACTTTGAGTATTGGGGTGGTACAAGGGAGCCCTTTAGATTTAGAGTGGTATAGGGCAAACCTTGGGTATTGGGTGGTACGAGGGCATTTTAGGAATGGGGTAGTACAAGGGCACTTTGGATATGGGGTCAAGGGGCACTTTTCACTTAGGGTATTGGGTAGTACAAGGGCACTTTGGGTATGGGGTAGTACAAGGGCACATTGGGTGGGGCGGTACAAGGGCACTTTGGGTATGGGGGCAAGGGCACTGTGGGCATCCGGTAGGGGGTGGTACGGGGGTTCCCTTATGGTATGGGGTAGTACAAGGGCACTTTGGGTATGGGGGGGGGGTACAGGGCAAACTCTGGGTATTGGAGGTGTACGGCTGCCCTTTGGGTGTGGTGTGATACAAGGGCACTGTGGGTATGGGGTGGTACAAGGGTGCTGGGTGTATGGGGTGGTACAAGGGTTCCCTTATGGTATGGGGTGGTCCCTTATGGTATGGGGTGGTCCCTTATGGTATGGGGTGGTACAAGGCCACTTTGGGTATGGGGACAGTACAGAACAAACTCTGTGTATGGGCTGGTACAAGGGCACTGTGGGTATGGGGTGGTACAAGGGTTCCCTTAGGGTATTGGTGGTACAAAGGCCGTGGCAAGACTGAAGGGAATAACAGGCCAGGTTACAGTGTATTTGAAGGAATCAAAACCACTATTGTAAAAAGCAATTGTTTTTTTTAAGTTTGAAGGCTAAAGCATGAGAACAACACCTTATCATTACAGTTCACTGAATGAAGTTGATGGGTGTTGACCAAATGAAGGAAATATGAATGGATGCCAAAGATTCATATTCAAACAAAAATAAAAATACTTGTTTGTGTGGAAAATAACACTCAGATGTTGTAACATGCTGATAAGGGAATTGTAAAAACAACTTACATAACCAAAACATTGTTTATAGTGTTTGAATACAAATTGTGAAGGTGCAAAAATGATATAAAATGTGCAAATTTGCAGAGAATATTTTCCATGCATTCAACAAACTGGACACAAATTTCATCTCATAATATTATTTGAACTATACAAAAAATTGTATGAATGCTTTTTCATTTGGCTCATGAGGTTTTAGTGCCATCTTTTTACTGCCTTAAATGAAACGTCTAACCCTCTGATCACCCTTAATTACCCTTATTTCCTATTGTTCTTTACTAGTGTAGTCTGCCGCTGTACCTTTAAAAAGTCTATTTCCTTCATTGCTTCAGATGTAATTTTGTAATTTTCCAATGAATTTTTGATTGAATTCATGTAAAATGTTGACGCAATTCAATCTCCTGATTGTGATTTTTTTAAAAATAACATTTTGAAAAAAAAAAAAAATCATTTATCTATCTGTAGAACATTCAAGTTAAAATATTTTGTCTGCTCAACTCAATTTAAGGGGTGGCGTCAGAATGTGTCTGATCATGTGCACTGAGTGAAATAAATAACTTGAAGAAAGGTGGAACTGACATCAAGAAAAAGCAACACAAAAGCAGAAAGTAGTTTTACCTTTAGAAGTGACTGGACACCAAAAAGAAATTACATAAAAAGGAAAAGAGATTGCAAATTAGCAAATGAAGAAACACCACCAATGAAAAGCTGTCTCTTTAATATTAAGTATGTTTAAACACCACAAAGTACATTAAGTCACAAACTAGGAATTATTTGCTAAAATTAAAGTAAATGTTTCTTTTGAGTGTTATTAATACAGGGCCTGATTGCTGTACAATTGTTTCATAAAAAAAAAATCTGAATTGCCTTCCCAGGAAATTTTTCAAGTCATTGAGATTATGAAAGATACAAACAATTTACGAAATTGTGCCGTTTTAAAGGGTCCCTCCTTAGACATTATTTAATTGCTCAAACACAACACTTTATGCCCTTGGTTTGAAATTCTTTTTCATTCTTTTACTAAAAATAAAGGATGGGATTTGTATGTCAGGTGCTGATTTACTTCAACAACTAAACAACCTGTTTACCTGAAGCTCCACCATGCTGGCAATCCTCATCATCAACAGTACCACATCCAGACTGTGTTACAAAGATGTTTTCTGCATCAGTACCAAAGTCTATCTCTCCATCAGTAGTGGCTGTAGACATTACCATCTAAGGGTTCAAAGAAATGATCGATTTAAAAAAAGATTCATTGTGTATATTATCTTAGATTAGTTTTACAGAGCTGCATAACGCAAGGAAAATTGTCCACGAATCAGATTATTGACAGTATATACAAAGTTTGCAGATACAAGTAGCCCTGAATCAGTGTGGCTGATCTTGCAGATACAAGTAGCCCTGAATCAGTGTGGCTGATCGTGTTATTATGGCTGAATAATCTCAACAGGCACAAAGTACATCTTCCCAAGAAAACATTTAAACAAATTACATGTAATTACCTCTATTGAGCCTATAGGCCTATTCCTCCTATAAAATTCAAACAAAGCCACTGCCTCTGTTGAGCGTTTAAATCCAATCCCAATTCCAGCAAATAACTAAATTATCAAAAAAGTCTGTACCTTTGTTGGTCCTGTCATTGTTTTGTTGCCACCAACATGTGGTGAGGGCTCTGGTTCAGGAATCTCAGGCTTTTCTGGTTTCTGTGTCACATTGGCAGTTGTGAGTGCCATGGTAGGATATGGCTCCGTCACAAAGTCCCAAATAGTATTAGAAGACACGAGTGAAACATCACCCTCAAAGTGGATTCTTGAATCGCCAGATGCCGCCATATCCAGGATTCTTAGGTCATTGTAGGCCAAGCCAGAGATAATGCCAGCGAAAGGATGGGTGATGACTCGACGCTTCCGTCTGCTTGGAATAGGACTCCGTCCTCCAATGTTGACCACTGACTGGTCATCAAAGTAACGTGCTTGTTTCCCTTGCATTGTATGAAACAAGAATAGGTATTTATAAAGCGAAAATAATGATTGAAGCTTTGCCTTATTCTAAGGCTGACACTTTTGCAGTAAAACAGTTTTTGTTAATGTCTTTTATCCTTGAATTTTGAAATGACTTATCCCTAACCTGCTTTAAACTTGGTTAGGGTAAAGAATTTTGAGGTAGTCTTAACAGCTTTTTCAAACCTGTAATTGAGATTATGTTGGATTATGCAGCTGCTGCCCAGATTAATTTTGAAACCAAACATAATTTATAATACAAAATGTTAACAATGCAAAGTTGAATACAATACAAAGGGGTGCAATCTGCAGCACCAGGGGTGCAATCTGCAGCACCAGGGGTGCAGTCTGCACTACCAGGGATGCAATCTGCGCTACCAGGGATGCAATCTGTGCTACCAGGGATGCAATCTGCACCACCAGGGGGTGAAATCTGAACCACCAGGGATGCAATCTGCACCACCATGGCATATGAAAACGTTGTCTCATACGCTCAATCTGTCTTGCATGCATAGAACAAAAGAGCAATTTTGCATGATAAAGTGAAGTTTTCTAAAAAGTGCGTTCCTTTCCAGCATTTGGATGCCCGGGAGTCACTTGAGTAACCTTTTAACAAATGTAATATCAAAAAATAATAAGGCACTTTTTCTTTTGTCGGAAAATACATAGTAATCCTGCACAATGTTGCTTTTTTTTGCATTGGAGAAGAGCAAAATAGCGAGTTTGAATTGCACATAGGCCACTCTCGCAAGCCCTCACTCGTTGTCAGGTGGCTTTGCGGTGAGCGGCTAATGAATATACTGATCGTTAGCTTTCTTCTGGTATTAAACTTGTTTTGATTGGTTGTATATTGTTGTCGGAATAAAGGAAACTTAAATGCTTGACCAATAACCTTCAGCGTCTTAACTGACTTTTTGACCTAGAAGTCCCGGATGCATGCACACATAAACAGATTCTATGATGTCATCATTGCTAAATCGGCGTCTTAATCGTAAAATACTACTCTTTCACAATGTTTATATTTCTGTTTTAATTGTTAGCAAAAATATAACATTATTTGTCTGATACCACTGAAGTTTTGGGCTTTATTTAATGAGTAATGATAAAGTTAGAGCCATTTTACTGTTTTAATTTACTGGAAGGTACCATTAAAGTCGCAGGGTAGAAAGATGCATTTTCCAACCTCTCCAAATTTCACAGGGGTGCAATCTGAACCAACATGGGTGCAATCTGAACCACCAGGGGTGCAATCTCCACCACCAAGGGTACAATCTGCATCACCACAGATCTACCCAGCCAAATACTGACAGAATAATTTTGCCAAGCCTTTTAATATAGTCACATGAAGGCACCAGCTGATATATTATGTACAAAACCATTTTTTTTCCTTCAAGTTTTCAGTTTTTTGTTTTTAGATATTAAAACAACATTTGTCAAAGCCAACATATTCATGAAGTTTCAAAGCTTGAAGGGCTTCACTATTTTAACCACGATAACTATTCATTGCAATCTTTACACGCAAGTGACTACTTTTCATTTCACGAACTGACACGAAGGTTCCATTACCTATGTAATGCACAGAGTGTACCAAGCTCAAATGTGAAAAACGTTTTTCACAAACTGACACAAACCTTTTGTGTAGGGTGCAATGATTAATTTCACTCACTTCTTCCAAAACTGGGAAACAGCTCTACTTTGGGGAATGAGTCCACCTGAAGAGTAGAGTTTGCTCCTCGCCTGGTGAACTGCACAATGTGATATCTGCCATCATTTACTCCATATGTGTTCTCTCTAATTACATGATCCTGTCCTCCAAAGTTGTAGGTGACAAATAGATGACCTGCAATCTGTAGTTTGGTGCAATTAATAAAAAGACAGTTATCATTATATCTTTTGGGTTTGATTCAACTTGGGGGACAAATGGAGAGGATGTTTTATAATTTTATAATTTCAGGTGCCCAGCAGAAATAATGTATGGTATCATGGCTTTGTGCAGAGCACATAGAACAATGTCAGCTGAAAAATGTAAGCAAAAAAGTTATATCATACCTTTTAAGCAATGCAGAATAACTACTGCGTACAAAACCCTTCTTCTGACCTATAGCTGTATCCATGGCCACGCACCTACATATTTGCAAGAACTTATTCACAAATACCAGCCTTCTAGAAATCTCCGCTCCCAATCACAATCTCTACTTGCCTGTTCATCGGCTTCAACTAAGTCTTACGGCCAATGCGCATTTTCTACGTCTTCTCCTACTCTTTGGAACAAACTCCCCCGCAACATTGAATACGCACAAACTCTGGATCAATTCAAACGCCTTCTCAAAACTCACTTGTTAAACTCTAACTAGTTTTGTTTTTTGTTTTTTTCTCTTTTGACTTTGTACAGCGCATTGGGACTCTGTGTGTAATGTGCTTTATAAGAACGGTTTATTATTATTATTATTACTGCTTAAATCAGTCGTGATAAGTATGTTTTTCAACTTGTATGCTGAATTGAAGTGTTATTAATTGACTAATGAATGCATGGGAAACAATCAAACTCTCCAATTGATTATCACAAGACACAACTTTGCACAACTGCTTAAAACATTTAGCTACATGTAGTACACTCGCTTAATGCACCTTTTTGAAGGCATCAAACAGAGAAGATTGAAGAGCCAAAACACCACCAAAGTTATTTTTCTTTAAGTGACAATAATTTCTGTTCATCTTCTTACCAATTTCATCTCAATGTAGTCATTTGATGTTGCACTGCCGACGTGACTGATGACTGCATCCTCAGCTTCAGAAACAAAACCAAAACTCAGGCTGTCTCGGTCAGATCTTAACCATTGATCCTTGGGTAGTTGGAGAGAGATGAGCCCACCAGTCTCACCAAACTGGTAGCCTACACTCACTGTCATCAGGTCAAAGTACAAAATATACATGAAGGTTTCAAAATACATTTCATCAGTTCCACGGTTCTCAATTGAACAAAACAAATAGCTATTGCAGACTGCTCACCAACCAAAGATGTGGTATAAATGATAAAAGTGAGAATTCAACCCTAGCAGAGTCTTTCTCAAAAGTACCCTTGACAACTTTTGTAAATTTTAGAAAATTCTTTGTTGAGATTTTAGGACTCATAGAAATGATTAGTATTGGTTAAAGTATTGCCAGTGTTTGGGAGACACTAAAACATATGCCAAAAAAGACTCTGATAAGGTCAAATTACGACACCATTACCACTTGCTGCATTCTTCAAAACACTGAACTAACCTTTTTATTATGTGACTTACCATTACTACAGTACTGCCCAGTGAAGCTTGTCATACTGCAGTCACATGTGTATGTATCAAAGCCAGGTATACAGATGCCTCCAAAGTTACACAAGTTATCAATACATAACTCTCGCTTGTCTGTCAAAATAGGACACCAAAGCTTGACTTCTCAAGTTTAAAGTATCACTTTTATTTATTTCTGGTTTATGCTCAAGCTAACCAAAAGGTGGAATAGCATAAATCAGATTACTTCATTTTCATACAAACAAAAATAAATTTACGTAAAACACATTGCTATCACTGCATAATTCATGCCTATTTGTTAAAGTTTAAACATATGAAAAAGGGTTGATTTGTAATCTAAGAACACACAAATATCATTTTATTCTTCAAACAAATCATGAGACTTGCTAACGATATAAGGGTAGCAGAGTAACACCTGAAAGTACTTGAAAGAACTGCAGAAGTTCAGAAATATACTCGTTTTCTACATAGCAAATATAATTGATATTATTGTGTAATACAAAATTCATGATTCAATGGAACATTTTTGTTTACCGCACATATCCAACTTTTTCCACAAAGTGATGAATATGTAACGTACCCACCCCCAAAACGAAAATAAAACAGTGCTTACTGGTGAACTCTTTTTCAAACTGCTGTTTCGGAGACTGCAACTTTTTCTTTAAAATTTGATTAATTATATTGTTTAAAGTCTATTTCATATATTGTTTACCTTCACATCCCCTTGTCAGTTCTTCCTTTAACTCCATACTAACAGCCATTTCCAAAAGATCCTCATGACGCCCATTGATCTCAAGAGAAGAGAGACACCCTTGGTATCCTTGACTAGACTGAATCTTCTCTGGGAGGAACTCAAAAGTTTCCTTGCCTCCAATGAACAAATTCTCTGAGAAGTCAAAATGGTTGGCTTCCTCAGTAGCCCGGGACCTCACTGACCGGGCATCGACTTTCAGAACCTGCCGATCCCGACTATCATGGGATATTCCAACTTCATGCCATCTATTATCATTAAGGCGCTCGCGGCTATTTCCCCGAAGCATCTTGGCACCTCCACCAAGGTTGAAGGCATAGTAGATAAATCCGTCCACCAGCTCTATTGCCATGAAGTCCAGCTCTCCTTCAGTGAAGAATATTAGTCCATTAGGTTCAGTTGTTTTGAACTGAAAGAAGAGGGAGAGACTTGGGTAGGTCTTTATCTGAGGCAGCTGAACATGAACTTCCTGGGTGTGGAATGTGAAGGGGTCATGAATTGGGCGTCTGCTCATCTGCTCCCCATAGGTGGCTGAATTGTCAATAAAGTCAGGGGATTCTTCGCGGGCTAGGTCAAAATAGTGGTGGTTGTTGTAAATTAATTGCTCCATGTGGCCTTGGAAGTTGGGTGGTGGGGCTTTGGTGCCTACAAGATGTCGCCGACTCAGCAGGCTTCCTATGTCGATATACCGGAAGTCTAATGTACCGCTTTCAAAGTCAGCTCCAGCTGAATGCAAAGAAAGAGAGGAAAAAACACAATGGAGACATTAATGATGTACCAGTACAATTTTGTGCCACTAACTTGTCTTTCACTCTTTGTATATTTTATTGTTCTCTTTATGCGCTTAGAGGCTTATGCATTAGGCGCTTTACAAATGTCTTTATTATTATTATTATTATTACACCTAAGTTTCTTTACCCCTACCTATTAAAAATTAGTTTAATTTCTTTAGATTAGATTTATGTGAAAGCTTTGCATTGAACTGAAAGTCAAAGTCACAAACTTCAAAATACCTGGAGAATTTTTCCCTAGAGGCTATCCATAATCCTCATAGTCCTAAAGTAATTTGTTATTGAAAAGTGCTTTTGTAAATAATTAGCTCAGGATCATGGCATTTAACAAGACAATGGTCTTGTTTGACACATCTGAACATTTCAAACAATGATACTATTGATGTGAAAATATAACTTTGCTGTAGGCCTATCACTCTGAAACCTTCTTCCCTCCTAGAAAATTTCCGATAGATGCCATCTTTACGGAAACTAGGGTTTGGCTTTGAGATGCGCCAAGCATTCTAATTTTCTAGGCAGCCAAGTGGTTCACTGACCAATCATACCAAGCATTCCGCGCGCTGTATTTATGCAGAACATACAGTAGCGCACTTTAAAAAAATGATTGATTAACCTATAAGATGGCTGACTTTATACTGTGAGCAGTCTAGATGAAACTATCCACTGTGTGTTTTGTTTTAATAGTATACATTTCAGCCTGTGACTTGATTTATTAATGCAACTGTAACTTGAGTAATTAATGTATTTCAACTCTCAAATAAATCTATATTCTGAAAAATATTCCAACTGAAATCATGCCAAAAGCAAATTTGCAAGTAGAAACTAAATTTCTAAACAGCCATGATACAGAATACCTATCCAATGTTTTTATACAGACCCACATTACAGAATCTGAAAAACCATATCATTGTTAGTACCTATCCAATATTTGGATACAAACCACAAGCTGATCATTGTAGTATCATTCAAATGTTTTCATCATTACCCACATTACAGAATCCGACAAAAGCTTATCATCGTAGTACCTATCCAATATTTGGATACAAACCACAAGCTGATCATCGTAGTACCATTCAAATGTTTTCATCAAAACCCACAATACAGAAAAAAAAAAGAAGATAATTGTAGCACCTATCCACTGTTTGGATACAAACCACATTACACAATCAGAAAAAGCTGATCATTGTAGTACATTGTTTTGATACAAACCCACATTAAAGAACCAGAAAAAGACAATAATTGTAGTACCAATCCATTGTTTTGATACAAACCCACATTAAAAAACCAGAAAAAGACAATCATTGTAGTGCCTATCCATTGTTTTTATACAGACCCACATTAAAGAACCAGAAAAAGACAATCATTGTAGTGCCTATCCATTGTTTTGATACAAACCCAAATTAAAGAATGAGAAAAAGACGATCACTGTAGTACCTATCTGAACAAACCCACATTACAGAACCAGAAAAAGCTGATCCATTACAAACCCACTGTAGTACATTTTCAGTGTTTTAATACAAACCCACATTATAATCAGTAAAAGCTGGTCATCTCTTGCTGGGCAAATTTGCTTTCCGTTCACTGGGAAAGCAAAACAGTGATTTGAAATATCAATCACTGCGATGGTCGATGATGGCAGACTCTCGCCGTGAACAAAAGAGTAAGACAATCTTAAATACATTTATTAATACTTCTGAGAAACTTATGTAATTTTCAGAGTTTCCTTAATAATTCTATTACAAATTGAGCATAGCATGAGAGGTATCAAATTTTGTCAATGGTAATTTGCTATCACAAACTGTTGAACTTATAGTGTTGTTTGTACTATTGATGTATGATAATTTCAAAAGCTGCAGTGAGTTATTACCACTATAAGCTTTAGTCTTCACATTTAGTCTTTTTTTGAGATTTAAATGAGAAATTCCTTCCTTTGCACCATTTCTTCAATAGGTTTATCTCAAAGACAGGGTTGTGATTGTTTAGGCTAGCTGTTGGTAATAAATAAGGAGTGTGGGACACACTTGGGTTTAGATGTTGCTCAATGAATTTATGTTCACTAAACAAAAAACTCTGAACCAATCAACACATGGTGGGGAAACAGGAAGTTAATGTTTGTGTACAAAAATGCTGATTCTGAATTTTTTTCTTCTTCAAATTTTCAAGGCAAAAACAAACAATACTGTACAACTCTTAGTATGGTAAGATTGTTATTGTTCTTGTTTAAGTCTTAATATTAAGAGCATTTTGCACTGACACCCAATTGGTTAGAGAAAATTCTCAAAGTCAAAGTATACTATGAATTAATAACCAACAAGTTGAAGTTAATCGTCACTAATTCAGTCCCCAAATACGTACTGATTTTAACATTTTGGTTACTGTAGAAAAAAAATCATGGATCATTGAAAAATATAGCAATGAAAATTGCTTCAATTTTTTTTAATGTTATTTTTTTTGAATACCACTTCAGATCCGTCTTATCGATGTCAACTCTGTTCTGTTATTACTTACCTCCATTGGACACATTATAAGCTGGGAATTGGCAAAAAATCCAGAAGCATTTTCCAGAGTTTGACAAGAGAAAAATGGCAGCGAGAGAAAGCAAAAGAGTGAGGCGGTTAGACAGTGTGCGGCAGATTGGTGCAACAACGTACAGTTAAAAACATGGTCAAACAGGACAACATACCTAAAATACATGAGTTAGTAAAGATAGAGAGAAGGTAGAAAATGACGGCCACATGATGGGAGATGAGATGTGGGTTATGAGGCTATGCAAGCACTGTCAAACTAACTTATTTTTCATATAAACTGATGTCAATATATGACTTTACACCAGTTCAGTTTTGCTTCCAAGATTTTAATATTGTTTAACTAAATGTATATTGATTGCCAATGACAAAAGAAATCACAGCAACTGCTTTTTGCAGCGCCAAATGTCCTGAGAAATGTTTCCAACTGGAATACTGAAATGTTCGAACAAAAATTCCCCAATATTCAATTAATTTCGAAAACAAATAAGCATAATAATATCACCTTATTTCATGAAATGTTCACAACTTGGTTGAAATGTTTACAAGTTGCTTGTGCATTGAGAAATAAAAGATTCTTTAAAAAATATAAAATTCTTATAAAGTATTAAACAAGGGCAACCTTACAAGTTTCCTTCAACAGCCGTATATCTATGCTATATTATATCCTTCAACAGCAGTACATCTGGGCATATTGTTTGCTTGTTTTGGGTGTTGTTACAGTTGTTTATTGCAGTACTACCTTACCAAACTCTGAGTTGCTAGAAAAGTTTAGGCCAGCGTTTCTCCAGTTCAACACACTATCAGTTTGGCTGTGAAACAGAATTCTTGTTTAGAAAAACTAACATGTAAGTATAAAAACTTAAAATGATAACTCATTAATACAAAATTTTTCCGGTGTGTTGCTTTAGTTTGTTTGTAACCTGGGATGCATGTGTTGAATTCTGTCTACATTATTTTATTGAGCTTATAAAACCCACACATGGATAAGCATAAAGAACTCGATCCTTTTTGCCTGCCACACACAGGGTTTGATGTGAGGGTGATATTAATGGAGGCAACTAGTACAAACATGATGCAGTGCAGCTGCACTTTGGAGTTGGATGATTACAGTGCATTATGCAGTAAATGTCACTTTTTGTTATCATGGTCAGGTGATCACCAAATTCTTTTCCCTGTTGATGTTTTGTTTTGTTTTCAGTCGAAAAAGCCCTGTTCATTTGTGATCCAAAGTATGCAAAGCACACAACAGAGAGGGTTGAAATAAAACTCTCTGCAAATTATGGAATCAAATGTTAAGATCCCAAACCAAGTAATACAACAAAAATCAAAGATATCATTTATTTAATATCACACCATTAAAGTAGCACTGACGCTCAATATTAAGCCTTACACACTTGTATTTTCTGCCAGTAAAAACAGATAAATTAATTGTTCCCAATCAGTGATTATCCTATAGTCCTGAACAATTATGAACAGACAAACAAACAAACAATTTAAAACAAACACCCCAACACCCCAACAAACAAACAAACACAAGTGAAAGTGCCAACAGCTCACATCAGAAACAAGCAAATACACACAACCTTGTAGATGATGCCATTGGTATGCTAATGAGAGATATTCTGATCGGTTAAAATTAACATGATTTACCTAAAAGTTATCAGAAGCATAATTTTGGGATGAGATTTACCTTCAGCTTTATCAGAGTTATCCACAGTTAGACGTAATGTTCTATCATGTCGTTCAAGGTTAAATGAATGCCACTGGTTGTCATCTAGATTGGTGCCAGCTGTAATAGTTGTTGCACCACCTGTCCCAAAATTGGCCGTCACCCTGATTTCTCCATGTGACAATTCTGCCAGCAGGATATCGACGATTGTGTCAGAGGTGGTTGCTATGATCATGCCATCTGGGTGACTGGTGCGGAAACGCAGAAATATGTTTTCTACCTTGCTGCGGGTGATATCCTTAAGGGTTATGCGCATAGATTGGTTGCCATTAAAAGCAAGACGAGCAACCTCTGTGAGGGCAAACACATTGAAAAAGTATTAATTGCAATATACATGGACTGAGCAGTCTAACACATTGAACTCAAAGCATCAAAATCGTGCCAGCAAAATGAGTTCAAATCTATTTTATCAAGTTAAGAATAAGTTTGAATGAACTACTACTTGAGGAAAAACATGCTTGATTTCATCAGTCAGATTTGTGTTTCTGTGGTCAAACAAATGACTAACAAGCTCAATTTGTTGTTAATCAGTTGTAATTTGATTTTGGAAAAAAAAACCACCATAAAAACCCACATCTTACATAAGGAATAGTGAAGAAAATCACTGCAGTTTAAATGATTAAAAATTGATGTTGTCCAAAAATGCATTTGGTGATAAACCTTCCCAAATTAGATAAAAACTCAATGAGGTAACAGTGAACATCATGACATTTTTGTGTCATGCATTAAGTGTACAAACGTTGCCTACGTGAAGATAGATGTAACTGAAGTGTGTATACTGGTTTTAAATTATCTTCCAGTTATAACATTGATTTACCATTACAGATTGCCATATCCGGAATCAGAGCTATACCAAAACACAGTACAACATTGAATAAATCCATCTTCTGCTGATCTTGTTGGTAAAACTACAGATCCACTGCAAAAGAGAGTCCTTTCCCAACATCACAACCCAGCACTGACTGAGGACACAGACTATTGTGCAGTTCATCAACGCAATATCTGGAATTTAGGGGGCTAGAACCGACCAGCATTGATTGTGCTTTAGCTCAGATGGATCGCATCTTTACCTTTATAGCTTTTTCATGTTATTTTCCAACCACCCCTCCTTCGCCCATTTTTTAGTATCTTATATCCCTTGGTTCAAGCTTGCCCCAAATCAAATTTTCTCAAGCATTCATGCACACACACACATCCCCTTCCCCAGGGAAAGCCCACTTTGATTTTCTTGACATGGACAGACGTGCCCATTCCTAGAATTAATTTCTCTCTTGCAGAGACTGTGACTTTCTTTCCACAGTTTACTTCCCCCTTTCATCTTCTTCTTCTAATCTGCCAAAATAATCTCCAGACCTTTCTGAAGAAATTCAAATGCTGTGCTGTATCTGGGTATGAAACGACTTGAAAAATAATCTATTTTCGCTCTAAAAATATCCATTTGGATGGAAAATCCTTTCAGGAATTGTAATCAAACTGATTGCTAAACATGATTGTACCGTCCCACAATGAGTGTTCCACAAGAGAAAAAAAACACCTTGTCCAATGTACCTTCGAACATCACAACAAATCTACAAATAAGATTTTCTCCAGTTGATCCAATAAGGAAAAATGGATTCCTAAACTAATATTCCTGTAACTATTCTTGGGTAGGATATTCCAAGCCAGCCTTTCAGGTAAATGTTAGTGACCCAGTCAAAAAAATACTTGAGAAGGTTATATTTATTGTTCAATTTGTATTCAAAACACGTGGTGATGGAGTCAACTTTATGATTTGAACATCTCAAAGGTGGCCTTAAACCCTACTGATCTAAAACAGTCCTGTTTTTGCTTTGGCCAGTTCATTTACAAAGAATTGCTCAGAAGGGAGTTTGTAACCATGTTAAGGGCGACTTGGAGATGTGTTAGAGGAGCTAATCTCTTGCTTTGATTTAATTTAAACACATGGTGGCTAACGATACCATATCCTCTTGGGTATCAAAATACTGCAGGGCATGAATTACAGTTTGGCAAGTAGACAGGTTCAGAACAAAATATTTGTTTCTATTAATACAATGCACTAAAATATGTCAAAAGAAACTTTGCTTCAGTTTAGAATAAAATATTTGGCGCAGAAATTTATCCAATCTTCATCAGAATGATATAAACCTATTCCGTTCTCAAAATGCCATGTGAGTTGCTATACACACTTTATTTATTGATTTAAAAAAAAAATCTTGTCATAAAAATATTTGGAGTAATCATCACCTCTCAATCATTATCCATTAAACAAATATCTTGAAAACTTTAGCTTGCTCAAGAGAGTTTGTTTCAATAATAAAAATTACATAACTATTAAATAAAAAAATAAAATAAAAAAATATATTAAAAAAAAGTTAATATAAAAAATATCCTGGTGTAAATAACAATATATACCAAACCTAAAGCTTGCATTAAGATTTTTGGGAAAAAAAACGCAACAAAGGCTGACAAGTTGGTACATGCAATGCAAAAGATAGTTAATGTTTTCAAAGGTTTGGTCCAGTTGAAGTAGTAATTTTGTTTCCTTCACTTGTTAAAACAATGTATGTGGAGATTTGAGGTTCCTGAAATACACAAAGACTAGCAGAAGTCTAGAAGAAGTCATGCAAATCCATGTCGACCTCAGTTTAAATACAATGACCTTTGACATGCAGGGACCTACCTGCCCCTCTATACACATATGCTGCAGGATGATACCAGAAGAGGGAGATTCACCACAGGACGAAAACGTGGACACATAAGTGTGATACATGGAGGAGTTAGTGAAGGCAAAATGAGTGAGCAGTTAATAAGGGGGTGAAATGGAGTAAAAGGTTAGTGGTTAAAGGTTAGGGATGTGAGCAGTTAAATGTAAAGCACAATGGTTACCATTTGGTGATGAATTATTTACAGGTAAGTAATAGTGTGATAAAGAAAAGAAAAGGAAGTTGGGGAAATGGTAAGTGTGGATAGCCAATAAAGCATGAAAGGTGAACATGAAATGGTTTAAAAGACATTAAAGGTTAAATGATAACTGAACAAACAATTGTGACAATTGGTTAAATAGGCATGACAGTATAGGTCAGAGTCATTGTCTGTCTAGTCTATATTTAGTGCAACGTTGATTTCTCAAAGGTTTTTGAAAGGCTTACTTCTGAGAGTATGTATCTTTCCTTTTCAGAGTTTATTTTAAAACAAAAGGATAGTTATCAAAATCCACTGATTTCTGTTAACATTTTATAACCAAGATTTGACTTGAAACAAACCCAAAAGTAAAAAAACCAACAAAAAAACACAACAAAATGTTTTATAGCACCTTTTAATGAAACCGATTTGAATGGAGTACACGGTCATCTCCCACACACAATCAATTAGCTCAAACTTGTCCAGATTCTTAAGTGGCAAATTGAAACCACTTTGAGATTTCACTTTTGTCCCTTCAAAACATTCATCACTGTTATAGCATGCTGTTTAGTCGTACAAGGTCAGACTACAGATTCTATTCGGAGTCACGGCTGAGATGCAAATGGTCAATTGGGATGTCCAGTCATGTCTAAATTGTGGTGGATAAAAAGTGTTCGTCTTGAAGTGTGAGCATGAATGAAAGCTCTTGAGGTAAAAAAAATTGTGGTAACATTGTGTAAGGGATGGTATGCCATTAGTATCTAAGATCTTTGGACTCTATTAACTTACTTTTTGAGAAACATATAGAAAACAACCTGTAAAACTGAGAAACTATATGATACATGTGCTTCTGTCAGTGCCCCCCCCCCTCCATTTGGAACCTGCCAATACGTGGATCAAGATCCTTTTTTTTTAAAAGTGTAAATGGAATCTATAATTGAACTGCCAGGAGTGCCCCCCCCCCCTTGTGCCCCCCCCAAATACTTTAGTTATGCCGCTGCCTCATGTTTGGACCCTAGTACATTGTAGGTCTTTCTCAAAGGCTTTGAAAAAAAATCGGCTTGGGTCAAATATTGCAGGCCATTTCCAATTTTGCATTAATACAACAGGTCATTTTGGTTGACAAGCAGTTTTAAACAGCAATTTTTTTTATTTACATGTAGGCCTGCACTTTGTTTGCAGATTAAATTGTTGGCAACCTAATAAAAAAAAGCAGAAGAGCAACTTGCTCATAAATGACACTAATGTTCCTCCCTGAAATGAAATGCAAATTTCAAACTTAATGAATAAACTGCAATAACTGTTTACAAAACAGTGTACACATTCTAGTATCAACTGTAAAACACAATGTCAAAGCTAGGTATTGTACGCTTATTAGCAATTGTGAAAACAAATACTTATGGCTCCATCAATGACATATTTGTCTTTAATTAGGTGTGAAGAAGTAATACATAGGAAAAAGAAACATACACTTGTATCCTTGCTGGCTAGCTTATTTCTTTTAAACATGAAGGGTTGAAAATCTGTTTTCCCCCTTGGGTAAAGAAACACAAACTTTGAAAAACAGACTTTTCAAAGAAGAAAAAAAAAGGAAGAATAAACATGCAAACCCATACAACCTGACTGTACAACAACACCAACAATTAATTTAATATTATTTTTAATGCCCATTGGAATTTACATATCATCAATATTTTCACTTACACAAGAAAAACAATGAACAAGAATGAAACAAATCAGTCTCACCATCTTTACAAGTTTCTCCTGTGTATCCAGTTTTACGACAATCACAAATGAACCGGTTCCATCCCTCCTTGCAGCTGCCACCATGCTGGCAAGGATCACTAGTACACAATGGCTCCTCTTCCCTACAGAACCTGACGATATTACCATCTAGTGACTGTTCCTCCACATACTCTGGGAGGTCCAACGTCTCACCGTTCATTGCCATGTTACGGATGCAACCAACATAACCATGCCGTAGGGCACCTGAGAACAGCTCAAGAGGTAGGGATTGGGATTCCTCTATCCCACCAACAATAAGATCCATCTCTAGGTTGAGTTTACTGCTGTGTCCAGGAACTTCAAACTTATGAGATGCTGAGGAGCTTGATGATGCAGATGATCCCACCTTCAAAAACAAACAAATAAACAAACACTATTAAAAAAAACAAAAAACAAAAAAACAACCCAGTCATTCATGAGAAATTAATAAGTTAAACTAGTTAAACTGAAAGCTGAAAACTTGCTTTTTATAAACTTAAACTATACTAGTACAAACCGAACTGATTAACTACTCCAACAAAATACGGTTTGCTCAATGGTTCTTTAGTAACTGAATGACTAATGCTGCTCTCTCAATGTTCATTGTTTTAATTCCAGATTTTGCCAACTAGATTTGAAGATAACTAACACCACTGACACATTCCAGATAAAAACAAATAACTGTGCTGCTAAACCTCCATTCATGACACACTTAACAAAAGGCCTGTACTAATTCTCAAGCACAAATTCACATCATAGTCATTTGGCATTGAGGAAAAGCATTCAGTTAACAAAACAACTGTTCTCTGTTTAAGCAGGGCCCAATTTCAAGGCACTGCTCAACACAAAATCTGCGCCTTGTAAAGCGAGTGATTTTATGAGCCATTAAATTGGGGCCAGGAATATACTGATATGAATACCCAGCTAGGTGAAAAAACTAAATCAATATAGTCCTTGTTGTTTCCCCTTCAAATGGTCTCTCCTGAAACCTGTGCCGATGAGATTATTGAAATCCAGCATTAGCTGCGGGTGATATATGTACTTAATCACGAGACAGCTTGGATTTATGTCCAAAAAGGGAAACAAAAAAACAGCTTGTGTAAGCAGCCCACAAGCACGATATGGGGACATCCTGTCCATAATACGGAAAACACTCTTTTTTACAGAGCCTCGTTAATAAGCATCGTGGAATCATGAAGTATTGTCTTGAAAGGTGATTACCATACCATTAAGCTATCATTTTACAATTGTTGTCCATGTTTCTAAATTAATTTAATTGTTTTGTTTAATAACTCTGTATGGAGAAATTATTATTATTATTTTTTTTTTCAAAAACAAAAATTACAAGATAGTAATTATTAAAAACAAATTTGTGTTTCCTTCTCTGTCTGAAAGTTCACTGGTAATGAAGTTCAAGCCATTACCTATCCTCCACAGAAAAACTTGCTTCTGAAATACTGGAGAGGTTGAAAAATACCATTTGGCGACTTCAAAAACACAATTGCTTATTTTTGTTGTCACTATTGAATAAGCCATATATGAATATGCACAAATTCCTGACAAAAGACAAATAATTTTGTTTTTATTTATTAAATCTGGGTCACCCAATTTGATGAAGTTTGTACAAGTTGGTTGATGTTTATTGAAAACAAGGGAATGTAAATAGTCTACATCATGATTACTCACATAGATGATTCCAACAGTCAGGTCCCTCTCAAACACAACATGATGCCAGTCTCCATCATTCAGGGGGAAAGTGTAAGCCTTCTCTCTGACTGGGCCTGAACCCAAGTCTAGAATGATGTAGAGGTAACCATCAAGTAACTCAAACGCAAGGAAATCTGAAATTTCTTCAGAGCCACTGCTGTACATGATGACAGCGTTGGGTTCATTGGAGCGGAAATCAAATGATAAAGATCCCTTAGACTGTGGCATGAAAGAAGGGAAACAAATCTTTAGATTAATTTCACAGTACGTAAGTACTAAAAACAGGGTAACTGAAAGCAACACAGCAACCTTTACAATTTGAAAAAAATGAGTGGTCATTTTGGTTCATAAGCAATTTTCCATTTAAAAATTAAAAGACATTGACGTAATCCAAGCTATTAACAAAATGAGCCAAATACAGAAGAATTCGCAGAAGAATCTCCTTCTAAACACAGCCTATTCCAAAATCACTGAGCCTCTCCATTACAGAAACGTGTACTTTTTTTCCTCCTCAGTCTTAAGTTGCCATTTCCACATTTGTTTGAGAAATATATCTTTTTTAACTGATGTAATTTTAATTTATCTTGTACTTTTTAATATTGTAGAGAGAATCAAAATGAATTATATCATATTAATAACAATGGGACAGATATTAAATTTAAAAGATGTTACATTGGGATGAAGAGTAGTATTTTGTTTTCCAAATGTGGTTATTATGGCAAAGAGTTTGATAATTATATATACAATAATATTGACCAGTTCCAATCTCAAAGCTCATTAAAGCTTGCATTATAAAGTTCATGAAAGTATCATTACTTAGGTCCAAAAAACTGCAAAGGTTTAAGAAATAGCATTTAGATCAATGCTTACATACCTCTGCATTCCATCGTGGTAGTCTAAGCAGCGATTCCTCTGTCAGGAATGTGATGGGGTCAATGCCTTCCACTGTGTCCTCTACAAAGTTGACCTCACCCTGGATGTAGATCAGGGGGTCCCCGCTGTGGGCCTTCTTCAGAATCTCAATTTCCTGGTTGCCATAGTAACTCACCTAGTGATTTAGTCAAGCATAAGAGACAAATCTTTTTTTACATGGAGTTCTGAGGATGACATCTTACTGTTTGTAATTATTGAGCATGAGAATTGGTTGAAGAAAGTCATTATAAGAACACGGAAAACCAAACAAGTTAAGGTGAAAAAAAGGGCTTAAAGTTGATTGAATTAACTCTTTTAAGAATTCGTTTTTGTTTTCCAAGCTGTAAAGCAGCCTCCTCTAGTTGTTTATTTGCCAATTTTTAGTCTAATAAGCTTCGTTTAATTGTTCAGTGCCTCATACAGTGCTTTTTGCATAGTTATGGCATTTTATAAATGTTGTATTATCATTTCACATTATCATAGCGCAAAAGAAATATCTTGTTTTCCTTTGTACTGGTAATTCTTTGAGTCGATCTGGCTACACGTATGTTCCGTAGCCTTAAGTGTCTGACGTCTTTCATAGGATTATAAACTAAGAGCGTCCTCCTCTGCAGCAGATATCCCTCACATTTGTGGCAATCTCATCTAGATGCTTCTCCAGTGTCTTGAGAAAGTTGACTAGCACTCCAAACACCACATGGATGATCTGCACACTCACTGGCCACAGCTTACAAAGTTCCCATGCCAAGTCTTGGCCCTTCTGGATCTTTTCCTTCTCTTTTGAAGCAACCCTTACATCACTAAGCACAGCTATGTTAATGAGATGACACATCATTCTTCTTATCTATATATAAGACTACATTATCCGCAGTCTATGTTCTTTTACTTGATCAGTGTGGATGTTGAAGTCCCAGAGGATCTTGACCTTGTCTGTCTCCACATGTATAACTTTCACCAGTACTGTTTCGCATGCACCTAAACACGCTACTTCTTATACAGGCCAAATAATAGAGTCTGCCTTTGTACTATTCCCTTGACAAACTATAAGTCATTGCTAAAGAAATATGTATGTTGGCATATTATTAATCTTTGCATCTGACATGAATCCTCCTAATATCTAGTTTTGAAACTTCTGGTTCACAGGAACAATGAAATATGTTGATTCATAAATCAGGCTTACTGTTGAATAATGTTATTTATTTGGAAACCTTCACCACTCATCTCTTTGCCTTTTTACTAAAGCTTTTTGAACTAAGTTTCTGAAAAATTTGATAGACAAGTCCAGAGCTACAAATGAAGGAACTGTTATTCATTACTTACGAGCTACATTTAACCATCCTCAAAACAATCTTAAGAGTGGTGGTTGAATATCCATATAAACATCTCATTCCAGTTTAATTCCAGCAGCACGATGCTTGGAGAGTAAATCTTATTTAGAATTGAACGGGGACCCCTTATTTTATTAAACGTACATGTCATGGTTGACACTTTCTTACGACATTCTCAAGACACTAATGGTCTTATAGTATGACGTTAATAATGGTATACAGCCTGATGGCCTTTAATAGTGTGGGTTATAATAAGATCAGTGTACTGTCGTTCTATACCAGTAATTCAACTTTTAATAAAAAGCCAGTTTTCTACTGATGGAATTCAATATAGTCATTATGCTAAGTCCATGAGGTATATCATGAATTAATATGTATTGACAGACCAGCTTTATACGATGAGACTAAACGGTGTATACAAAACTGCAGTATCCATTCAGCTTTATTAAAGAGTGATTTATGTTCTAGTTTTTTCAGTGGAATTTGAAACACATGCATGTGACAGAATAAGATTCAGACAAAATACGACATTGGATAAACTCAAATAGGCTAAACTTTGTCGATCAACACATGTACTTTAGATTTCTGCATTTCTTAAAGTTCCAGCATTTCATTTACTTTATAAAACTTAGGGATCTGCAAAAACAGCTAGCACTTTCATACCCGTGAAGAGAAGACAATGAAGAAATTATCAGTTTGAATGTGGGAAGGAAAACCCATGACCCAATCACAAGCAATGCTCTGGTTGGAGACTGAATTGGACCCAGCCAATGGAGGTGAAACCAGTTGCAGCACCAAACTCCACAAACAATTTGGGGAGGGGCAAGTGAGTGGGCAAAGATATGGCTTGGGGTGTGTTATTTCCAATGTATTTAAAACATTACCAACAACCAACTAAAATAATCATCAATGGTAGTGTGGTGAGTTTTTTCCAGCAAAGTTTGTAATAAGTCAATAGAAGATACTGCATAATTGGCATTAAATGTAGAGTTTTTTGGCTCAGTTTCAGTGTCTGTTAGCTTGTCTTCTGGTTGACACATAAGACTTCAGCAAAAGGGATTCAGATAGAAACAGACTTAGGATACCAAGGTTTGATTTGGTGTACAAAACCAAAGGAGACATTCATGAAAATAGTCCAAGCAATGGGGGAGCAAACAGAAGTGTTTGATTTATGGGTTGACAAATATATGTGGGTGTTCCACCCCCTCCTTTCAGGTTGCAAAACAAAGCACTAAGCCATACCGATTTACACTTTGTGATAAGGAATTTAGGAACAAGCCAACAGGTAAAATATTCCTACACTGACTGATAAATATTAAACAGGTACAATACACATGAAAGATCCCTCCCTCTCCTCAATAGTTGGTACAATCAATATTCATTCTGAAAAACTACCCTCTCAGGTAATTGTTCTATTGTTATATGAATAAGGACAAGCGATTCTCAATTCCTTAATTTTTTTGTTTTCACTGTAGGTGCACAGGTTTTTCACAAAAGGCTTGTAACACAATAATTGTGTTACAAGCAAAACAAAATATTGTTTAATATTTTGTTTTGAATGCTAAATTAACTGTTTGTTACAATAGAGAGCAAATACTTCATTACAACAAAAAGTTGATACCCTTTCACCTTTCCCCCCAAAACATCCTCTTCAAACCCTCTTACTGCTCCCACAGTAAAAAAGAAATTCATATCCATCATTGTTCAAAATGTTTAAAAAGATTAAATGCACTGCATGACCATGAAATCTGTTTGTGTCCATCCTTCTGCATAATTCCCCCTTCAATATTGATAAGGTTTTTATAAAATCATACAGTTTGTGCACTCATAAACACTTGCCCTGGGAACTCATGCATGGAATCTGTTAACTTGGACAGAAGTAGGGCTTGCGGATTTGGGTATGGATCGGTGTGGATCAATGCGGGATACATCTGGGCAGGTGATGCCATGATTTTATGCATTGTTTTGTAGATTACTAGGGAAGAGGAGGTAAGATGTGCACTTACTGAGAATGCATGGGTTTGAATCTCTAATATTCATCTGGATTATGGGGTCAGAATGGTTTACTTGCACTTTATTGTAGTGTGATATGTACAGGGCACTAGTTTATCCAACTGTTTTGGTAAAAGACAGGTTATAAACTCTAACTACATGACCATATCGTTGCGTCAGTGCAAACAAGTTGTATCTTGACTGTGCAACAACGTTGTATCTGACACAAAAATTCTTCGATCAAAATGTTGTTTCTTGGTGTGCGTTGGTTTTGTGTGTACATCTGGGTTATTTTAAGGGAGATACGGCATTTTGACACTTTCAAACTTGTGTGTAACGTAAATGCTGTTTTGGCACTGACCTGACAAAATTACCCCCATACTTTACAAACTACACTGGCTCACTGTCAACACTCACATTCAAGTCACTACATGGGTCTGTTCTATCCGGTTAACGCCTCATACAACAAGAACAAGTCAAGTTTTACAGGGACAGGGCCTTTTCCAGCATAGCACCAAGACTTTTGAATTCAATACATGAAAACCTTAGACAAACTCACAACATTGCTCTTTTACAGCAAGAAGCGAAAGCATATTTGTTCACAATAGACACAATCAGCGAACGGAGTCACGTGACCCATAGTGGGTATACAATGTAAACAGACCAAGCTAGCAATGCACAGTGAGCATGGAAAAGCATGGCTGCTTCCCACCTTACGGCAGAAGCGCTCTGAACCTGCCATGCGATTCCATTCACGCTGCGTGTTGCTTACTTGGTTTGTTTACATTTCATACCCACTATGGGTCATGTGACTGCAGTCGCAGATTGTGTCTATTGCATTTTCAAACATTTGATAATATTTCTTCTTAATGACTGGCGCCTTTGAATGTTTTCACAGGAAAGTGTGCCGTACACATGTTGTTATTACTACTATTAGTAGTGGTTGTTGTAGTATTGCTGAAGTAATGCTAATAACTTCCTTAGAAATTTTCTATTTTGCAATAACAATGATTAAACATTAGGCAGCTTTTAGGAATCCTTTGATAATTTCCCATCTTGTGTTTTCCAGAAATCAACATCTTATATTAAAATACTGTTAAAGGTTTTTAACTTTCTTATCATATGCCAAGAAGAAAAAAACATAATGTTTAGTTGCAAAAATGTTGTAAGTATTTTAAAATGAGTAGGTTTCCAGTGATCGGCGGGAGAATCTGGTGAGGAGGAACCTAATGAGGAACAGAGCAAACCATTTATGTTTTGTAAACCTCTGGTTCTCCTAAAAACCACACTTGCTCACTTATAGGCAAAGTGATTCGTTGGTTTTAATCCTATATAAATGTAGATATATACAATAAAACTAACCTGCGTAAATTTCATTTTAAAAGGTGATAGCAGTTTTTAGATATACCCCAAAATCTGGAGTGGTTATGTCTGCCAAGGAAGAATAAACTGTAATTGGAACACACAATCCAAGAAACATTTCATGCAGAAATGTTTCTCAGATTGAAATGTTTTTGAATCACTCTCTCTAAAACCACATTTGTTTGAGAGGAATTATTTCTCAAAATGGTGTACATATCACCAGCTGCAGTGCTTCTTACCAAGTAAGTTTTTATGGTCATTAATTTTGTGACTAATTACCAAAGGTATACCCTGCCTTTAAGGTATTATACATAATCGCTGCAAACCTATGAATCATTGTTCTTTCACCAAACACACCTTAAAAAAATTCATGCTAAGTATACTAAAATGAAATTGTCATAATTTTCTATAAGATGTTCCTTGAATGAGCTGAGGCTGTCTTTTGATATTTGACCTTCATACTGACATACATTTTGACACATAGGTTACACACTACAAAAAAGTAGACGTTCTTTAAAGCACCTAAACATGACAGCTTAGTATCAGTGAAATTTATTTGTAGAACAATCAAGTAGACTGGGTTGAGATGATTTTAAACACCAAATCCCATTAATGGTTTAATGGAATGCAATGATTCTTGAAGATGTAAGTGACTTCAACAGGAAATACGTTTACGCTAAAATATGGTTCAAGTAATCCTTTTTGCTTCGGGTTAGCGTCCATTTTGGGTTTTAAATTACACTTGAGAGAGAAATATCATCCAAAGACATAAGTTGGCCTGAAGTCATGTCAGATTATCTATCGGTTTAAAACGTATTCTTTAAGACTTCAAGATATAAATATAAACTGCCTTGGCTTCAAGAAGCTTTTAGAGACTTAGGTTATGAATAAGTAAATGTACTGCTGAAACCTTGGACAAAAAACCTAAAACCCCAAACCAAAACTTAACAGAAAAGCCATTCAAACACAAATACTTTTGTAATGTACTACATGTTTTATGAAGCTGTTTCACAGTCAATCATGCTTCACAAACTTTTCTGCTGATAAAAAATTAGCAAGGAAACCTCAAATGACAAAAATATACATTACAATGTACTATGGCTGGTAATTTGATTCGCTAAGCAATATTTTTATGCTAAGAAACTGCCTAGAAGGCCTTATAATAGGATTGGACATCCTCTTTGTTCTTTTAAATAACATCAGTTTAAAAGAAAATTACTTAATAAATTAATTGCATCACTGAAAAACACATGCATTGTTATGAAAAAATTAATGCA
>CM021526.1:188559-202698 GCA_010994315.2 Pisaster ochraceus | reverse complement strand
CGAAAGCTACAAAAGTACCTTTTAGGCCTATATGGTCCTATGGTCACTTTTTTATGATTGGTAATAGCTTAATGCATTATGCATTATGCAACACAGGAGCACTCCTCAGCCAAAAGGTCATGTCCGAATTCATGGCTTTGACTGTGGCTATGGCCAGAATGTCAACAAGTCCTATTCTTCAACATTGTTGATGCAGCCAGCAGCCATAGCCACAGCTGAAGGCACTTGATTTCAGATATGGCCTAACATACAAATACTGCATCTGCATGGCTGTACAGGATCCCTTTAAAATACCAATGTCATTTCTTTTGATAAATCTTCCCAATATGAATCCAGAGCTTTGTGGATTGGGTTTGTCATCTCATATTGATTGTGAAAATGCTGACCTGGGCAAGAACAAGATGAAAAGAATCAAGAGAGGAAAAGGATCGTCTTTCTCAATACATACAGGAAATTAACTTTAAGTAAATTTGCTCTGAACAGAATTTATTTCAATTTACTGTGACACTCTGATCAAATCAAGTTGATGTGTACTTAAGATAGTGACACATGTGAATATGAAATTAGTATTTGAGTGAGAAAAACTGTATCGGGAAAATAATGTTTTGTAAGATATTATAATTTGGGTAACCATTGTTTGTTTAAAAATACATTGTGTTTAAAAATTAATCTTCAACCCTTTTCTATTCTCCAATGGACAGCCCATTTGCAATTTTTTAAAAATAAAAATGCCTTCATTAAGCCACCTTCTAACTCAAAGTCCCCAAACCCCTTCCCTACTGTCTTGTAACTTAACATACTAAGTTTCAAAATGACCAATCTATAAAGTGATACAAACACTGTAATATTTACAACCAGTTTTTGTCAGTTAAAAAACAACGTATCACTGTCAGTTTGCCAAAACTGTCAGATGTTAGTTCCAGTTGTGAAAGTTTCTCAACCAGACTGCATAAATAACTTAATCAAGAGCTCCAAAGAATTAAAAAAAACAACACATTTCTTGCCTAGCAATGCTGACTGATCAATAAGAAATATGTTATCACACTTCTTGGACAGAAAAACAAGCAAAAAGACATCCAAAGACAGCCATGGGAAAAGGCTACTACTGAATGAGCTGTCTCAAATTTTAAAATGCTGGCTTGTTGGATCCACTGTTTTGAAATTTTGAAATGTTTGCTTGTTGGATCCGCTGTTTTGAAATTTTGAAATGTTTGCTTGTTGGATCCACTGTTTTGAAATTTTGAAATGTTTGCTTGTTGGATCCACTGTTTTGAAATTTTGAAATGCTTGCTTGTTGGATCCACTGTTTTGAAATTTTGAAATGTTTGCTTGTTGGATCCACTGTTTGCAAATAGTTTTAACATCTTACTTAGACATCCGAACCTGTGGGAAGCTTTTTTTTAAATATCTTGGCAGCGACAGATAACCATTTGATGAGAGTATAAGAAGATTTGATGAAGACTAAAAACCCTGAAGGAAAAGTGCACTTTCAGCAAGAAACAATACCATGCATGGTTCTGAGCTAATTTGTCCATGGTAAAATCACCAATGACACAACCTGTGATTTAGCTAGTGTAAACAAACATAAAATATATTTACAGTATAATTTGCATTCCACTAAATGGGAGTTCAGTCTGCATTTTGTGTAAATGGAGATTGTATTGTTTTTATTATTGTTTATATTTCAATGGTTTGCAACACTTCATAAACCTTAGAAATCACACATTATATGTTTACCACAGTACACTTGTCAAGGTCAATGTCTAACTGGTGAGCAGAAAATACGTCCTAATAAGTATAATTGCTAGAAAACTAATAGTGGGGTACCAGTTTTGTGTATTTAAGATGGTAACCTATTTCTCCTGAACATGTCTTGCTGAGATAAGCAAATTGCTCAGCACACAAGTTTAAGCCCATATACAGTGATATTTTTTGCAGACATTCAAACTCTTATTTTGTGGGAGAAGATTGATTTGGAAAACACATACTATTTTAAAACTAAGGAATTTCCAGTTGTGTAAAAAATTTCATAGCTAAGAAAAAACATTAAAAAATCCATGATGTAATTTTCTTTACTAATCTGCGACAAAATCGGGCACCCGGCAGAAGGATGTTGGGATGGGATGCTATACAACCTTCTTCTAGGCAAGCAAAGTACATCATTTTATCCGTGCAGAAGGTCATAAGCAATTAAATAGATTTGTTGAAAAAAATAAAAGGTAAGTTTCAAACACTTTGTTGCAAGAATTAGACAAGAGTCTGATGGCGCAGAATTTAAACTTTCCTTTTAAAGACTATCAAATTGTCACACTTAGTCTTGAAACTCAGTTTTCCATATTGATCACTAGTAACCTTGTGCAGGGAACATGTTTGTTACATGTACCTTCTTCTGCCCGGCAAACATTTGTTACATGTACCTTCCTGCTCGGCACATGTTTGTTACATGTACCGTCTTCTGCCAGGCACACGTTTGTTTCATGTGTCGTCTTCTGCCAGGCACACGTTTGTTTCATGTGCCATCTTCTGCTAGGCACATGTTTTTCACATGTACCTTCCTGCCTGGCGTGACATGTTTGTTACATGTACCTTCTTGTGCCCGGCACATGTTTGTTACATGTACCTCCTTGTGCCCGGCACATGTTTGTTACATGTACCTTCTTGTGCCAGGCACATGTTTGTTACATGTACCTTCTTGTACCAGGCACATGTTTGTTACATTTACCTTATTCTGACAGGCCTATGTTTGTTACATGTACCTTCTTGTGCCAGGCACATGTTTGTTACGTTTTGTGTCATGCACATGGCAATAAATACTAGTATATCAAGCCTGAAAATCTATCTACAACAAAAGGAAATAAAAAATAAAACAAGACAACAGTCACAGCTACACATGACGATAAAAAAACAAATACAAGGCTTCTTTCGACAGAACCTTCTATATCACAATGTCACCATCATAAAATCTGTATGAACTGAGCTGATGATGATTTGAGTTTATTCATATCAAATCTTTGTAGATATAATAAAAAATCATTGATTGGACACATAACTAAAATGTACCTTTTTAGTCATGCACAAGTATGTCCTTTTTAAGTAGATGCAAAAAGCAACGTTTACAGAAATACAAATAAATACAGATAAAGAACCAACCTCTGTCTTCTGGAACTGTTGTCATGGCAATGGAGAGAAGAAGGAGAAAAGAAACAACAATGGTCATCATTTTGGGATTAAGTGGATGAGCAAAGTTTAAGAAAGGAATGTCGCAGATTGATGTAATATTTTAGTGTAGAAAATGGAGGGTTCGGCGAGTGGGTTCGGCGAGTGTAATGCATGAAGCATGTAGAGCAGTGAGCATCAGTGACTTTTACGTGCAGATGGAGTGGAATTCAGTGAAGTTACCATAGCAACTGCTAATTTTATCTACGGGGGGAAAAAACTCCTGAACAATTTTCTTCGCTCAACATCAATGGAAGTGCACCCAATATTCACACCTTATAATTTGGTTAACTGTTTAAATTTTCAATAAAAAATAAATAAAAACCACACAACTTAAGTCTAATTAATCAGTCCTCTAAAAACGAATTGATTGAAAAACACATTAAGGGAGTCAACAGCTACTGCTTATTACAAGGTAACCTTTTTTCAAATAGAAGTTTTAACAGAATGCCTCTTACGTTCAACTGAAAAAACTTCACTAAAGAGAGATGGAGACAGCCCCCCCCAAAAAAAAAAAATCAAAAACAAAACCCAAGACAACAACAACAACAACAGCAAAAAACAGGGAATTTCAAACTGATTCAGTACAAAACTTGAAATCTTAAACCTATCAGAACCTGATTTCTTTTTGCAATACAAAACATTAAGGCATACATGAATTTTATAAAACAACTTTTTGAGGAGTTTGGGGGTAAGGCTGTTCCGAGGAACAAATAGCTGAAGGTGGGTATTCATTCTTGGTTGTAACATAAATCCTGAATAGACAATAAAAACAATGGAGGCAAGGTGACAGCTGTTGGGTTATTCAGTACAGTTTTGTTCTTTTCAAAATTAGACAACCATAGATAAATGGCATGAAAGTGTTTTTGGTTTCTCTTGACAAATGAAATGGTTTGCGAACTTTGGTTTCACATTAATGTTTCAAGTATGAAATGAAACTAAATTCATAAGTTAGGTATTTGTGCATAATAATCTTAGATAGAACCCATTCAAGTAGATTTGAGATGACTTACTGTGCTGAACCTTTCCTTCTAACAAAATAAACACAAATAATCTTGATTTGTAAAAACAACAAGGATGTAGCTTATAATGAAAGTACTGTATGATATCCAAAATGTTAGAACAAATAATCATCATAACACTACAATATGGAAATATTTTAAGATTACACAAAAATATCTGTTACACAAAAACAGTAATAAACTGACATCGGATATTATTCCTTAAGTAAACAAAGATCATGCACCATGCATAATTCAAGCCTATAAGACAGTAAGACATGAACAAATCTAACAGAAACATTAATCAGTTCATAAAAGTAGAATAGTACACACAGAAAAAATATTAGTTTCATAATGATAAAGAACTGTCATCATAAAATGATTTCCCCCATGCTTAATGGGGATTTTTTTGGGGGAAAACGAATCTTGAAAAAAAAAATTAACAAAAAGCTGTTTCTTTTCTAGGCTGGTATAATCCTAATTGTATCAAATCAAATGAAACAAAAGTAAAACAAAACACAAAACACAAAACAAAAAAAACCCAGAAAAATAATCAATTATAAAACTTCCCACTGAATTCACAACAGCCTGTCAAATAATTTAATTTGCGTCTCACAGAGTGTTTGTTTGTGGGGGTTCAAGTGCCAAGGTGGCATGGAACAGCTGTGGTGACAAATGGTTGACACAGGGGAACTCAAGTCATGGTTTCATCTCAACCAGATCAAGCCAGAACATGTCGCTCATTTTATAGAATACTGGCGCTCTCTACATATATCTTGTTAGATATGGAGAAAGAAAGATGATGTAACAATGTCTCCTGGGACAGCTGGGGATTTCAGACACTACAGTGAGGTTAAAGGCTGTTTGTGATTGGTCAGTCCTGAAAATGAGATCATTAAAAATTCAGCAGGGTAGTTTACTGTGAGAAGAAATAACAATCAAAGTCTATTTCAAAGTTCAATGTCCCCAAATCATTGCTGTGAACCTTCTTTAGAACTAGAGATTCAGAACAAGATTCAGAACTCACTAGTTTGGCAATTTCTCAGAAATAAATACATGCTTTCATCTATGAGTTTCTATTCAGCAGAAAGTAAACTCAGATCAGTCAATCGTGACTGACTAAGAACACACAACTAGTGTGCAATACAGACTAGTGTTCTAAAACAGTCTTAATCACTTGGCCACTAAGCCTTTAGGTTTAATAGCTACAGTTTAACTAATTAAAGTTGTTTGTATTGTTCCAACACTTATCAATCTCAAGTTTTATTTTCTGCTTCTGAAAAATTGGGGAAAGCAAGACGGCTGTGAACAACAGAGGTACTATGAGAGGTGCCTGCGCAGGCCAACAACAGAGCATTAGAAGTTTACTTGGCACATGTAAACATGGTGATGTTAATATGGAAACTTCATCTTGTTAATGTTTCTTTAGATTCAAGGAGTCAAGGAAAGGTTTTTCTCACTGTCACCGCATCTACCCTCCTAATCTTGTAAATCTAAACACACATGTTTTAAGGTGTCAACAATGATTTATCTTTTATCAAGCTATTATAAATTTATAAGAATTTCAATCCCCTTTCATTGGAATAGATGGGACGGAGATATGATGAAAACTCATGAAAAATTCATCAATCTCAAGATCGTTCGTTGCTTTAATTAAATATGTAGCTAGAACTATCAATCAAATGTTTGTTTGTAATGACTGAAAAATGTTTATATAGTGGATTAAAAATGTCAAAGTGTCATTGTTAAAACTCTTGTAAAACATTGTGTTAACATTGGAACTCCCCAAAAAATTATTTGGTAATTCAAAATTGTTATTCCAAAGATTAAATTTGTCACTTTTATTAATGTTTTAAAAAGTTATCTTGCCCCATCCCTGCCTTCAATTCTGGAAAATTAAAACAAGATGCAACGTTACCTATACTAAAACATAAATAAATAAATACAAATAAGAGAAAACTAATTAACATTACTAAAATAAAATACAAATTAATAAGTTCAGAATTTGAAAAGTCTTAAGACAAATCCAGACACAAGTTAAAAAGGGAAAAATTTGTCACAAATTAATCATGAAATATTAAAAATACAAAATAAAGTGGACAGACCAAATGTTAAAAAACACAATTACATCAACTATTTGACATAATGAACTAAAATAAAATGATATGGAAAACAAAGGACTCAAATGTGGCAAAGCGTGATGAAGAGTATGTAGCCAATTTTTTTTAATGAATGGGATTTTTAAAGATGTAAAATAGAAGGGAATAAAAAGAACATTACAATTGACATTAGGAATTGATGGTTATAGGAAAAAGTTATGGGTGGAGTTAATGGCATGACATTTTGACCTTTGCCCTCTTTGGGGTCAAAGTTGAAGACACCTACCTTCATCAGATTGTGATTGTGGTGCAGGCGTATATTCTAATGTGGCATGGAAAAATAGAGGAATATTGCAAGAGATGTAGATGGATTGACTTTTGATAAGTCTGTCCACAAGCAAAGAATCAAAATGACAGCAATCAGAAAAAATCAACATAATGCATTATGTACGTGAGGCATGGAGGATGGAAAAAACAACAACCAGCCTTCGTTTTACAAAATAGATGATTCATAAATGTCTTTTGGGATGGGGTTGGGAGTTAGTAGAGTTTTTTGTGATTTTAAATTTTTAAAAGTGGAAAATTAAGCTTTAATTGTCTGATTTCTTGAACCCTTCAGTTCAGGTGAACATACAAGCGTGGGTCTGTTTAGAAAGAAAACATGCTTGCTGCATGCATGAGAAGCTTCAACGACATTCCATGCAGTTACGATAATCTTTATCTTCTCATTTTAAAGTGTACTGAGTCTTTTATCTTGGGAATGTTAATTCCTTCAGTGCTGATGAATATTTGGCTATTCTGGGTTTTCCCCTCAACAAATGCTTCAATTTTTTGTATACTGAATGGGTTTTTTAAATCCAGAAAGTAAATCATTTGTTTGTGGAAGAATATATTATCTCCAATCCTTAAATATTCAATAATCACCTCATATAAAGAACATTATTTGGTGTTGATGTTTTAAATATACAAACAAAATACCCATGATGTTTTTACATGTTTATATTCAGCTTATTTTAATTGCACCAATCAAAATAGGCAGCCATGATTGGGGAGTCTTAAAATGTTTAGCTGAAGACACTAAGTTGTGCCATGTACATTTAATAAAGACATAACATTTGCTTTTAAATAAAAGCTGTTTTGCATGATTACTCAGTCTAAATCACAATGTTTTTTTTTCTGAAAATACAAGTAATTTTAGTCAGCACGTTGTCAGTACGGGAATAAGCGTCTGGCGGGTTTGCTTTTGTAACTTGCGTTTATACTTTCATTAAATATTCAATAAAAATTAGTTGATCATGCATATCACAAGGTCACCACAAATCCAAGAACGGAAAATGCAAATGTGTAATTTCATGCATAAAAAAAACCCTGAAGGTCAGTATGGCTTAAATATTGAAGTAATTACTGAGTGTGTTTGTATGTTCTCTTTTCAAATAACTGTAATATTTCTCAGTCCATGGCAACAGTTGTGCGGTGCAAACAAACCATGCAACAGATACAGTGATTAGTGCCATGCAAGCAGAGACTTTAACACAGTGATGTGACAAAACACTTAGGGCCTTCAAGTTCACTCTTAATGCATCAAGTACTAGAGTGTTCAAATAGAATTCTCTGGCATCCCTGTCATTGCTATATTTTTCTCACACAATTGTATTTTATTGTCATATTGATAGTAAAAAAAAACTCATCATCCCAAATTACAAATATCATTGAAAAAACAACCCACCAACCCAGATATCTGATAATTCAGGTCAATACAACCAGGCAGTTGGTAATTTTTCTGAAATTCAGAAGTGTTTGTCTAGTAGGCCAATTTTCTCTAGCATGCATGGACCAATAGAAAGGCATTATCGTTGTGTATGGTTATAGGCATCTGCAGGAGAATACAGCCTCTATATAGCATCTGCAGGCCGTGCAGAAAGCAATATAACATACTAATTATTTACTTCACACATTAGAGGTACAATCATGCATGCCTTATATATGTTATTACTACAGTTTATGTATGAAACATGTATGAGTTCATTACTAATGTAGAACACTCTGGAGGAATATTAGATACTCACACATAGAACATACACTCATTATGAATTTGAATAATGGTTGGACATTATTCACATGTATGGAATCATATGGAGGAAATAACATTTTTAAAACTTGCTTAGCTTCCTTAAAACAAGTCAGTCAAGGAAGACGTTTTTGGAAATGGTGTCATACTGTAGTTGTACGTTTGAACTGAAACCCACAGTACTCTTCAGTAAGTCTCATTACTTCTCCGTCATCCCCATCAGTTACTTGTTTTTTGGCTCATCCCCATTTTGAAATCCAATTGGCCAATTGTCAGTTTTATATCCAATGGCAGTGAAAACAAAAAATGCAGTGTTCCCCAGAACTCGTTAATTTCAGCACCAAGTTTTAATTTCATTCTCAATCAGACGTCTAAATGGTTATAAATGTCAGGCTTATCAAGTCGCCTTGGCATTGAGAGCCGAAGTAACTCATCACCAGATCTCATTAATTTCAGCATTGAGTCTCATTATTGTTTGGCTCCGCTGCATTGGACCCATCAGAATCCACCTCATTCATTTGCTCCCCACTTCATGATAGACATGGTTAGAAATACCCGCTAAGTCACCCCCTATACTTGGAAACAAATGGCAATTTTTGGCACACTTAAGTGGAGCCTTGTCACTGTGCATCTGTGTGTTTCCTTCATGGAGGATGGACACCTGCACTAATCGATTGGACAGTAAGCCGGGATTTTCTCTGCTCTTCCAGGATGTATGGCAAGGGTACAGGTGAACATAAGCAGGTGGAGACATTGGAGGCATGGAAAAGATACAAATTTCTCTCTTTCAAAATGTCTGGTCTCTAGATTTGCCCATACTGTCAAATTCTATGAACACTGATTAACATGGAGTCAGAGTGAAACACATTTTGTAACAGGTTTTCTTCTTTTTGACAATTCAAGGCTAGATTTGAGTTATTTGACAACAATTAACTGTTTTTTTTATTACGCACACATATTTCTCATGGAAATATGAAATTGTTATTTTTAACAAACCTGTTGAAATTGTATCTTTTGATACTGTGAACAGAGTAACTAAGAGTTTCATGTAAAACAAAAACAGTAGTTTTACACAGGCAAGTGCAATTTTTTGACTAGTCTGCAGGTTTGACTAGTCTACAGCACTTTAGCTAAGTGTTTGTACGTCGGATAGCATCTAAATCCAACCCTGCCAAAAAACAGGGTGAGTTCAGTGCAAGGAAACCAAAAACAACTTGTTTTTCAACAAAGATTGTTTGTCTAACTCACACAATTCCCAGTTCAAACAGATGGAAGAGCAAGATCAACCAGAGTGTTCTGACTCCAAGACCCTTGTCTTATCACCCTTCACCCATCATGACTTCTTGGACAGATCTTAAATACCGATCTTTAATTTTATCTCACAGCCCCCCTACCATTACCAAAACAGAAAAAGCCCCTTTTCATTTTCTACTCTCTCCCGTCTCCTGAGATAAAGCTATGTCAATTTGTCTTTCTGTGCTTGCATGTGTGTGCTGGCAGTAAAGGCTGATACGGGTGATTGATAATGAGACTTGCAGGACATTCAGAGTATGTTGGTTATGGGGCCTCCAAGCAGGAGATGCTAGAGTTACTTCAAGGAGATAAGCAGATTTCTATCTAGCTCTCCCTTTTTAACTCTCCTCTTGTCTGCTTGTTCCCCCTCCCCTACCCCATCGACAGAACACATGAATAAAATACATGTCATAACATAAATAAATATGATAAACCATTCCTTTTTTGCTTTGAGCCAAACAGGCACATTGTTATCATCGCCATGCTGCATCTAGTGGACGGTCATCCAGGTTGGCGTAAATTTGCTGTTAGTTTTGCTGGGTTAGTAGAGCAGCATGCAACTTTCAATTACACTTGAGTTAAGCTGTTTGAGTTAGCTAATCAGGCATAATAAAACGTCGCACTAAGCGAAGCTAGACAACATACTTACAAATACAATAAGACATTGTACTAAGCCAAGCTAGACATGTTTAAAAATAAAACTAAACAAATGGCAACGGGAGGATATATGTTTCTGCCAAAAAAAAACAACCCTTAGTTCTGCGTCATTACTTGCATGTAATATACATTGTGCATGCAAGTCCTCTCACACCTTCACACACTCCTTCACACACTCAATTTAACTTTGGCACAATCATCAAATAACACAAGTTACTCATCGCATGTACATGTACTTTCCCGATTTGACAAAGGTAATGTGTTGGGAAAAATATCTATTGACAAACAATTGTACAAAATGATAATACTAATTTATAAGTATTTCCCACACACTTGTGGTGGTCATATCTATGTTCATAAAATCATCACCACAAACATTTTGCCATTGATTGCAAGAACAGAAGACAAATGTGTAAAAATTATATTGAAAATATGAATAAGTTGTATTATTGTTATGCTTCATATTCTTAATTTGTATATATATATATATTTTTTTATCAAATTAATCACTTTAAAATTGAGAATAATAATTTATCAAATTTATTGTCGAACAAATGTTTTCATGAAGATAACCTTAGTTGCCTCATCTGTTTCTAGGAAAGTTGCCACTGGGGACTCAAGTGGAAAAGTTACGGTCCAAAAATCATTTGATTAAGCGCGGCAATGCCCAGGGTTAACTATAACTTCTTGAATTTTGTTGAAATTAATGTTATTTTTATGACTTATTTATGCTTGATTATGTGTAATATTGTTGTTTCTTTTATTTATTTATTTATTTAGATATTAAGTTATTTATTTATTTATTTATTTATTTGTTTATTTATTTGTTTAACTATCTATTATTTATTATCAATATAATTGTTGTTACTGTTATTAAAACAATTGGGAGGGGGTGGGGTGGAGTAGGAGTTAGAAGAGAGTTGTGGACTACACTGAGGTACATTGAAAAATGTCAGAGTTTGAAACTTAATTTTTTAAAATTTTATTATCACCAAGCATTTAACCTTAATGCTAAGAGTTTGTTTACATTAGAAGTTTAGAGAATATAAAATATGATAGCAAGGGCAACAATTTGCACAGTCTGGTTTATTTCAAGGAGTTCATATTTCTGGTATGACTGAGGATGCTCTTCAATAATTTAATCTGTCCATGACTGAAGTTTTCAACACAAGGGCAAATTATTGAGTTCCAACAACTGTTTCCTATACTTCAGACCTTTGGAGAAACAAAATTACCCTCAGCATGGCAGATGATCTATCCATTAGAGCAAGTTATTTTTCAGGAAGCAGAGAAGGTAAATGCATCAGTAAAATATTTATTGAAAAACACTTTATGGTTCCGACAGAAATCAGAGCAAATTGGTACTGCCAAATAAAGAATTTAAACTCATCTGACATCTTGAAAATCATTTCCTGCCTGTAGTTCGTAGTGCATGTGCACCTTGTTGATGGTACCGAATTGCAAATTGTACAAATATGTATTTTTAATTTCACGATTCGTACCTCTTTCTGTTGAAATATTCAACAGAGATGTGACGTTGTCTTCATTCCTGGGAATCAAACCGTATTAGTAGATTGGAATGCCACATCGAGACCTAATGGAGTGGATCCTTAGGAAATTGCACATCAATCATAAACAGATTCATGGCTGTCTACAGTCGTCAAAAAGTCATGTTTGATTGATTTTCCCCCTTTAAGCTTTGCATATGGTTTTGTTATTTTGTCAAACTTTTTGAGCTTGTAATGCATTGGGTGTTTATAAAATATTGAAAGAAATCACTCATAAAATCTTAAAATTCTGAGAGGCTTACAAGTGAATATTAAACTAAAAAGGAGCTATGGTAAACAAAGATGTAGGCATTACCCCCATTATTTTAATTTCCACTATTGAATTTGGAAACCTAAATATCTCATCCAAAAAATAGTTTGCTTGGTAGAAACCGGTTTAATGTTATGATGTGCACCTTTGGTGAAGGTCTCCCTGTCCAATCTTGCTAAAATATTAATTTTGTCAAGCAGTTTTCACTTCAAGCAGTTCTTCAAAGTAGTATCATTATTGATAATGCACATTTATAGCACCTAACCTTGTTTACCAAGGGTTTTTTTTAATTAAAAACTCTTCTTAGTGCTTCTTTCATCAATGAAATAACACACCAACTTGTACATCATCTCAAAATATAGGGTTTCTTCCGTAAGGTAGAAGATGCCAGCTCACCAATTCTTGTGTATTCAATATTGATCCTTGCCTGTGTATGAACTACACAAAGAGGGCAGCGGCAACCAAAGGGATCCGTAAACAGCCCTGCTCAGCACCGATGCCCTCAAATTGGAAATGGATACTTGGCAAGGGGGTGGCACTACATCTATTTATACAAGGTTTTTCCTCTGGGTATAAAATGGCTATGGGCAGAGCACGTGTGCTTTGGATTGAAATGAGAGAGCTGTGATAAAATAAACTAACAACTGTATTGATTATAGGGAGGTTGTTAGAAGGTTGGGAGGGAGAGATAACTTAATCAGAATGAGAACAATTCTAAAACAGTGTCAAACATAGATGAACTTTAGAACACAGAAAAGGCTTAAAATACAGAATATGTATTGTTTGTTTCTAAAAGGCTCCATCAGTTAATTCAAAATAAAGTAATGAACCGCAAGGAAACGACTGGGAATTTTTTTTAATGAATTCGGGGTTGAACAAAGAAAAATTTACTAAAGTGGAATTTGAACCTGCAACCCCCGGAGTATGGCTTGTTAATCCGGGGGTAACAGGTTCAAAACTTGCTCTCGTCAATTTGTTTTTAACCCAAAATTATTTCAAAATAAATTACTTAACCTGAAGAGATTAATTTTAGTTTTTCTTTATAATTAATTTGAATTAAAGATAATTTTTAGCTTTGTTGTGTATCTTTTTTACATGAAATAAACATTGTTAATAGTGACCTTTTTTTAAAGTAAAAAACCTAAATCTAATCGTTTAATTAAAACTTGCTTTAAAAAAGATAATGAGCAAATGAAATCAGAACCCATTATATTCTGTTTAGCTGTATTATCTCACCAAAAATGTGTGTTTAAAAAAAAAAAAAATCTAAAATAATTTTTTGGGTTTTTAAAAGTCACTTGAATAAGTCTTGTAAGTAATGATAATGAGATACATGGAGTAACAACAAGTAATTGAATTCCTTGCAGACATTTATACTTAAACCATGATGGCTGCTGTAAAAATTTTAAGTAATGTCCTTGTCCCTAAATGGAATCCACTCTAAAATATGAGTCAATTCTCTGTTTATTGATTTAACACGAATACGTAAATCACATTACTGCGTATTCTACTCTCTTACACAGTTATTGCATGGTGTCTTCTCACTTCATCTATATCGCAGAAGGACACATTTTTAAATTCAATCATTTGGACTCATGGGATACTTTTGTTGCATTTCCTTGGATGAGATATACTTTGATATTCAGTGTAAAGGATAGAAATTCTAAGAACAATTAATACCTGTATGGACTTTTTAGCAAAAAAGTAAACTTCTTAGGATTTGATGAATTGTGAGGGGAAATGTGGCAAAGTTTACAGGTTCTTTCAGACTGACTGTTGTGTTTTTTTCTTGGATGTTTATGTAGATAATCTGTCAACCAACTGTATTTGTTTGCAAGGGCCTATATGCATTTAATTTTAACAAAGATATATGTTCCTATCAGTGTGCATATTTGCAGTTTCATTTGAGTATTAGCACCTGGCTACTCCATAAACTGGTTCTGGTGTCAGTAACACATCCAAGGGGTGTGTTGGGGGGGGGGGGGGG
>CM021526.1:164634-178751 GCA_010994315.2 Pisaster ochraceus | reverse complement strand
GCATATCTTTTTATCAATGTTCTTGAGTATCAGTAGAGATAGTCATCTAGCCATAGCCCAAACCGCATATCTTCACATTGTTCTTGAGTATCAGTAGATATAGTCATCTAGCCGTAGCACAAACCGCATATCTTCTCATAAATGGTCTTGAGTAACAGTAGATATAGTCATCTAGCCGTAGCCTAAGCCGCATATCTTCTAATCAATGGTCTTCATCTAGCCATAGCCCAAACTGCATATCTTCTAATCAATGGTCTTGAGTATCAGTAGGTATAAGCAGTGAGCCGTAGCCCAAACCGCATATATTCTCATCAATGTTCTTAAGTTTTAAATGATAACATTTTAATTAGAATAATTAACCAGAACAATTCTGCTCACTGTTTCAAATTCCTACAGTTTATTGAAGCAATCACCAACTATCTTAAAGATGATGTAATACTTAAAATTAACTTCACCTTTCATAGGTTGGTTCTTAATTTCAATAATGATTCAAATAGAGTCTTAAAATCAGTTTTACCAACATTGCATTTTAGCTTTTAGACAAGAACTCCCTGATCCTTTCATCAAATGGCAACTTTCTATTTTCATATATCAATAGACTACATGTATGTTCTTGATAATTTTGTCACAGATGGTGTACAGCACGGTTCAGGAATCAGACAATCAAACGGGGTGGTGGTGGGGGGTAGGGTGGGGGAGCTGTCTTATCTTGTCTCCCCAGATAGGTTTTTCCAATCACTGAGTTAATTGGGCTGATATCATATATCATAACATAATTAGTCTGGGGTGTTAGCTCATGTCACATGAAACTGCATTGATAGAAGAGACAGGCAGATGACGATGACCTAAGACATACACCTAGAAATTGGACAACTGGGGAAGTGACATAACCAAATCTTAGAATTGTGTGTATAACCATTTTAATTCTAATGTTTGCAATTTGATGTTATACACTTCCATCAAAGGCTAATTTTCATTGACTAGCTGAAAAACAGCAGAAAATAGGGTTTTACTATAACATTTAAGTTAGATAATCAGTAGCACTGTTTTAATAACTGACATACAAATGAGTATAAAATGCACACAAATATTCCACTTCTTGTCCACATCCATTCATTCTACTTGGCATCTTTCTCACTTGCTCTTTCTCTCATGCTCTTAAAAATATGTTATGTTCTTAAGCAGTTGTATTTAACCATGGATAAGAACATTGGGTTTCTACCTTTGAACATGTAGCAAATGAACTAATCTGTTAATGATGAACATGTACACAATATAGTACGCAATTCAGTCCATTTTGTAAATCAAATGAAGACTTATACATACATGCAACAGGCAACCGTTTACTGCATCACAAGGCATACTGACTTAACATACATTTCTTGGGCCTGCATGCATTATAACCATGCACATTATCTTCAGCTTCAACATAAAAAAACATTCATCTGCAACTACATGTAATAAACAACCAATTCAACCTAGCTGCCTGCCCTCTAGTCATTCTTGTCTTGCATAAAATGTCACCGGAGTCATTTTGTTTTACTTTATTTGTTCAGTTACTTTCGTATTGCAATATAAAAGTGATTAAACATTTATTTTATTTTGATTTAAATAGAAATTGCTTTACATTTTTGTTTTATTGTTGTGTTTGTTCACTAAGAGGGCAAGCAGCGACATGCAATGCATTTCTGCAGTACACATCTCCATTACACTAACCTTCCTCACAGATATCCCCAATGAAGCCTGTGCCATCACACTCACATCTTGATGTCCTATCTTCACTTACACACAGACCACTGTTCAGACAGGGATCATTTGAACTGCATAGATCAGAAAAGTCTTCCCGGACATTGTTGGAGGCTAGCTGCTCAGGTCGCCTCCACCTGTTGGGACGGGCTTGCACTAGGTAGGCAATGTTGCGCAGATGACCCTTCAGATGGGTCCGAGACTGAACCTCTGGATGGGATAAATGTGACTGACGCAACTGCATTGGGATGCCCCCAAAGAAGAAGTCTGTCTGCGTGGGTAGTTCGATGATCTCTCCATCCATTGTTCCTGATCGTTCATCACCGTCCACTTTGAACGTAAATTTTCGTGGGTTATTTCGTATCACTTCCACCGTGTGCCAATCCCCGTCATCGAGGTTCTCCCCAACGATGATTGTCCTGCCTTTGTTATTGATGCGCATCTGAAGTAGAAGGCGACCATCCTCCATCGCAATTTCCATAAAGTCAACTTGTTTCTTGTCATCAGCATAAGCTAATAAGACGTTGGTTTGTCTTGACTTAAACTGGAATCTGAGGGTTCCATTTACGGAAGTATTCCATCTTTCATATTGTGTGTATGTGTCTCTAGTGCCCTCATAGTAAAGGGCTGCTGTGAGAGTTAGTTGTACTGTAAAACACAAGCATGCAAGCAGTAGTCTGCTCTTGCCCAAGAAGCTGGCCATTTTCTATCCCTTGTCTTACTCTCAAAGAAATGTCAGCAGGAATAGAAGAAAACAAGGAAGAAAAAAAAAGTTCCAGGCTCGACAAAATGGGTTTGCAATCTTTGCATCCACTTCACTAGGATAGCCCATCAACCCAGCATGACAACCTGCCCCCTATGGCTATAATTATGTTTGTACAACAGCAGGCATGTTGAGATATGAATGCGCAAATTAGGTCACAGCTCTTTTCTCGATGACCAGTCAAGTCATGACTGCATAATGGCAGAGATGGTTCGCAGTCACACTGTGAATTTCCGAAAGGAGTTTTGTCAGAGTGATAAAAGCCCAGCAGGTGAATAATAACAAACAGTTGGCTTCCTCCAGGCACATACACCAAAGTACAAACCTCACTTTAGATATTTCCACAGAATGAGACAACCAACTCAATGCCGATTACTTGCAGCAGGATAATGTTGATTTTTTTACCAGGAGGAATCTCAAGCTATCTTATTCTGTTGATTGAAACAGCTCTAGTGAGGGTCTCTACTAGGATAAATATCCACTGATGACACTGTGTCACAATGCAACTTCTCTGCTATGAAGACTACACGGTCTCCCCTGCTTCTACTTATGATTAGGAGTATACTCTGAGGCCACAAGTGATCAAACCCAAACCTTGATTTCAAGTGTTGTGTTTCGTGACGTGTAGGGGCTGGCTATATGTGATGACCGTTTGCAGAGGTAATGGAGGCACGCTTCCAATCTAATCATCTACATGTATCATCAGGTCAAAGCTGAGGCAGGTGATCTGTCTGTAGAGGAAGGGGAGGGGAAAAGAAAAGAATGAAATCCGTTACGGAAATTTAAAAGGATGGACTTGTAGACCTTCTGTGTCGATCCAATTCCTAAATTAACCCAGTGGTTAAAAAAGAACAAAACACATAATGGAAAATTCATCATGGAGGGGGGAGGGGTTAGGCGTGGATCAACATGTATAGTCATAAAAAAAAGCATTAAAATCTGTCTCATTACATTGTATCACGCCTAATATCCCCAGATGACGAGTTAGGCTATTAAATGTTACACTGTAGAAAGTGCAGTTGATCTCAGATAATTATACCTGTATGAAAAGATACCAAGATGACCTTTACATGAGAAAATTACTTTCTCTTCTTCCTCCTCATGCAGTCTTTACAAATGAGTGTAATGAGATCAGCTTGTCATACTGTGGTAAAGACATTGCATAATATTGCATTATACAACTGCAAGAAAACCTATAGCAAATTAAGATGTCTTCAACGGTAAGGTTCCTGGGCAAATATTTCAATGCCCCTTTTTAAAACAATTTTAAGAAGTAAACATCACTTATTACAAATATTACTTTGAAATTAGAAAGTGTCTTAAATTTGGGGACCAATTACATTTTGGAGGCCATGTTACTAAGAAAAAAACATTTTAAAAGACGTACCTAAATCAAGTATATAAAAGTAAGATTTACGACTAAAATTAGAATTTCAGGTTGAAATGCCTATGTTCATTATTATTGTTTTCTATTAACCAATGAAGAAAAAAATAATTACCAAAGATAACTGACTTTTCAAGTATTAGGCCTTACTTGATAGCTTTGAAATCTCCTTACTGTGAATGCTACATTTCAATTACTTAAATTTTACGGAAGAATCTTTATATTTAACTACACAATGTCATTATTAATTTATTACTGGGTTATTCAACAGAGCAAAACATTTTCATAGTGATCAGAAGTCAAATGGAGGGAAAATGTAAAAAATTTCTAAGAAAGACTTGCAAAAAACCAACAAAATTACACCCAAGTTTGAGATATAGATTTTTGATTTCTTTTACCGCACAGGACAAGTTGACAATTTGAAAACACCTTTGCGTTGTGTCTTGCTCATCACTTTGAGGCAAGATATAATCCTGAGATGATAGAAGGCAATGGTGACCAGTCACTGTAAGAAAACTAGCCAGATGTTTATAAGAAGTCACTTTGATGCTACGGCATATACCTGAGTTAATCAGCTTATCTAGCAACTACTTGCTGTGTGTGTCAAAATAGGCTGGAAAATCAAAATATGAAATTTCTTGTATGTGGAAGTTAATGGAAATTCTGCTATTACGTTTGTTTCTGCTTGAATGAGTTTTACAGCAGTAAATACAGAAGCTCACCAAGTGGGTTAGAACCAGTGCAGCTGTAGTTGATTTTGTTTCGTCAGCTTCAATTTATTTTCCACAGTATCAAATATCAGTTTAATATTCAATGGGGAAATGTGGCTACAGTAAACAATAAGTATGGAAAATGGTTGATACTGCCACAAAGGGACCCAAAAAGAAGCATAGCTTGTAAGATTACAGCCCCTAATCATGAAAGTGCATTGAACCAAAAAGTTTTTAAAAAATAGTTACCTCCCAGACAGCACTCACCACAAGTTTACAGTCCTAAACAAACACATGACAGGTCAGCAAAGCATGAAAGGATTGGAACATCTATTCAACAATAAGGATTTAACAGTGCAGACTTAAATAAATGGTTAAGTACAGAGAGTTTATCAAAACATTGCTTTTGATAATTAACAAAATCAAAAGCTTGGGGCCCTCAAATATACCTGATTTACTTGCAAGAGAAGTACACATACTATGGCATTTGGAGGCTTGGCAGATAAAGTAAATATACTTTAACTGAGAATGGCACAGATTTACGGGTAGGTTGGTAAAAGAGAGTATATTGAGATCTGTTCACCAGATAATTTCTAAACCAACAAATCAGATAATTTCTAAACCAACATATCGCAAACTATGGGTCACACCTCATTTGAGTAGTGTTGACTCTGAGAACAACCAGTTTGTTACTCAACGTTTCGACTAGTATATTTGCTAGACGTCTTCTGAAGAAATGCAATGTCTGCTCTTGTATGCCATTTCTATCATTGTTTTTTATGTCTGCAGGAAAAGTACAAAAAAGGTTTTTGAAACTTGTCATCATTTTCATTGATAGGTATATATCTCAGACAGGTTTAGTATGTGTACCATTTTTTTGTATTGTTGTTATTATTCATCAGTGTTTTTGAAAGAACAAATTTATTCCAATCCTCTAGTTTTTAATAAATACAACCAAATGTGACAATCTAATTAGTTCCCTCATACATGGCAGTATTTAAGACAACAAGTAATACCCTTATCAAGTTGAATATATCATAAACATTTAACATCAGCACTTTATCATAATTTTTATTTCATCAAAGACAATCATGTCCCATACATTTCAGATACTCCATGGCTTGTAATATTTGAGCTTTACCTACAGCGTGTGTGGCTTGCTTCTTCCTACTCGTAGTAACACAACCTAATAATCCATCGCTATCAAGATGGAGTGATTCTAATTGAACCATGCTGTGTGTTGACAAACTAATGGTATATTATGTTTGTTCAATTCTCATACTCCAGCTTCCCTTCTAATTGCTTAAGTTGTCCCTTTTGTTCTTCATATCATCCCATTGATTACATAGCCAATTATGATAATTAGGGATGCTGTTTGGAGACTGGCGTCAGGGACACTGTAGTGAAATCACAGTTTAGTGCGATGGTGTTTTTTAAGGCGTTAAGTGAGTGCTACAGATAATTCAGTCCAATTTGTGTCCTTTTTATTCTGTCTGCATTTTGTTTGACACCATGGCAAGGTTGAATTTTTACAAATCTTTTATTGTCTGTCCATTAGCACTCGTCAGCTGTGAGAAATTGAGATGGAAAACAAAAATCCTTGGAATCAATTTGAGATTCTTGTCACTGTTTGTTCTCAAGTGCTTTTTATGATGTTTGTTCATTTCACATGTCCTGGCACCTTGAGAGATGTTTTCGTAAAAACAAGATACAATCACTAGTAACTTGAATATGTGAGGAGATAACAGTTACAGCTAACAACATTAAAAAACTAAATTGTACCTTAGAATACCTTTGAGAATGCATTTTCATGATCAAAAGGATGACAGAATCATCAAGGTTTGGTCATTTGGAAGGAAAACAAATGTAACAACAAAAACAATATGGGATTCTTAGACTGTACGTTAACATCGGTTTTTCAAAGCAGTTTTAACATGTTTTGTCAAATGTTTTGTTACGATTTAACAATTTTTGTTATTGAACACTATTGACTACTTTAAGCGTATACATGCCTTACGCATATTTATTCAAAACAAAGGAAACAACTGTAATGCCTACTATACTTACCAAAAACTACCAAATGGCAAACATGAAACCTTAATTTTCAGTCTATCCCTAATTATTTCTTTCAAGAATGTTATCATTATTATTTTACATTTCTGGTAATGAAACCAAGGATGCCTCATAAGTGAACCTAATCACTGTAGCTCACAAGCCTAAGAGAACCTATAAACAAGGGTGTTTGCTATGTGAACCAGAAACACCGGGTTAAACCCCTACTCTTTCATGAGAAGTGCTCTCGGGTTCTTTTACTAGCACTACCAATCCTAGTATACTGGACCTATGGCTTAACGTCCCTTCCGAAGGACAAGGTGATAATGTTAAAGTATCTTGCTCATAGACACAAGTGCCACGACCGGGACTAGAGCCCACACTCTGCTGATCAGAAACACCAGAGCTCGAGTCCGGTGCGCTTAACTGTTCAGCCACACTTTTCACAAATCACTGAGTCAAGTTGGTTATCCCCATTGACAGATGTTCAAATACTTGACTAGAGGATCTGAACCACTACAAACAATAGATGTTAGATGGCTAAAAAGCTCCAAGCTCCCACCCCAATCCCTGGGTGAACTGCTATAACATCGTCAAAGTCTCAATATTTTCATACTCATGGTTCATCCTATTGTCCAAGTATACATGATCATTTCCTCCTATGTAGTTTTACAGAAACACAATAAGCCTGAGCTTCCTTTGAGAGAAAAAAACCTGGCTTTATCCAACTCATTATTATCATGAAAGTAATAACTAATGGCTCCCACAGAAATGAACTTCCTGAGGCCATTACTAAGAAAGCAACGATAGATTCTGATTGCATGTTCTTAATTATCTATTTAATCCACTGACTTTTGCTCTTTATGATGGTGGGTAGATCAGGAGCTATAATAATTAAAAAAAAACTTAAGCTGACGTTTTCTGCATAGTAATGGAGACCTCCTCAGCAAAATTTCCATTTTATTGTTTCCGGCTTACCTTACACAAGGCAAAATGCATTATTAAAAATTGCTTGTGGTTGTTATGCATGAAACAACAATTCAATTGTGAATGCACACATGCATCATCAAAATGATGGTCTTGATTGCTTATGAAATACACTTACCCTTCCACTCATCGATATCCTTACCATGACAAAAGGTTTTTATGAAATTAGGCACAGTAAAGCAAAATGAAACATCAAAGAGAATCTCATGTGGCAGTACGTAAGCCATGTACCATGTCGATGCCATTGCATTGAAAATCAAAGCAAAAGCATACTCAGAAGCAAAATAAGTGAAACACTGTAATTCAGAAATTCCTAGTAGAGCCCTTATAACTTATACTAAAATAAATTACCAAAACATTTGTTAATGGCTTCACATTTCAACACTAGCAGAGTCTTTTTTCGAAGGCTTTTTCTGCATAAGACTAAAAAATCTTCGATCATAATCTTACATGTAAATCTGTCGTTAATGGATAATATCTTTTCCGAATTGGAAATTTATCAATGTGCATTGTGAAAGGGGTTTATTATTATGCATTTAGTGCCTTGCCTAACTATCTGTGTCATGTTCCCTGTGTACACTAGCAAGCATGTCTTGTGGTTCTGTTACAAATAAACTGGAACCAGACTACTTTCAATACCTGCCTCTGTTCGGTTCTATTGCTGCATCTGAGTTGGCAGCTACAGCTACGGCTATGACTGTTGGTAAGGGTGTTGCTAAAGACATCCTATGCTTCAACACATGATGACACACGAGTCAGCCTTTGCCATAGCCAGAACTGCCATTTCTATTCCATGATAAAGCAATGTTTAAAAAGAAAATCAACTTTGTTACATGGAACATTTACAGGGGAAAATTTTCTTCTGGAAAATGTTTAAGAAAATTAGATTGGATTCAAAAGCGAACAATAGGCCTAAACATGATTAAAAAATACAACTAGTCTCGTAACTAAAATTCTTGTTATTTGTTTAAATCATATAGACCTACATCAACATTTGAATGCTTTTTCCTGGCACACTCTTGATTCACTGTACCCTAATGCACATTCCAATACTTTGGTGCAAAATTAATTTGGAGTTTTATTGAATGTAAACACTTGTCCTTTGTTAAGTTTAATGCATGGATGAGTGCAATGCTCATTGCTCTATGGATTTTGATGATTAAAACCAATAAACTTCACAAATATTGTAATTTTGAACTGTATGTGCACTTTCCCCATGCATTAAAGGGTTTGTCAAACAGTATAAGTTTATCTTTTCATTAATTATTAGAACAAAGTACAAATATTCCCATTAAAATTGCATAAATTTCATGATATAAACAGGTATACATTTTAGTCAGACAAGAAAAAAAAATCCCTTAGAAATTGAAATCTTGTTTTTGTCTAATTTATTACCACAGTGAAAACGTTCCAAGTGAAGTGGGATTCCTTGGCAAGTGATAAAACAAAATTACATCAATAGGAAGAACTAATCTAGGGCAGAACCCCAACCAAATGGATACATTCTACTTTCTGTCAAATTCAACCATCTCGTACCCACCCCCCAAAAACAATATTCAAATATAATAATAATAAATAAATAAATAAATAAACAAATACATAAGAAAATAAATACATTTTAACAATCTTGACAACTAAAAAATTATGATATATTTTTGTTTCATGTTTTTTTTAAACATCAGAAGGAAACAAAGTCATAGATTAATGCTGGGTGTTTACATGCATTGTATACACATTTAGCACATTATTTAATAAGACACAGTACATCAATGTTGTATTTTCCAAGTTATTGGCTTATATTTGTACTTATCTTTTATGTTTAGTATGTATTAAGCATCATGAACTAACTTTCAAGCTAGCAGTCGCTAACATTGCAGCACACCTTACACTTGTTGGCTTTTTATTTAATGAATTATTTGTCCTAAAACAAACCCTCGTAAAAGTCACTGGTTGCCTGCTTCCATGGCAACACATACGACACACAAGTAATAATGACTTTATTGCACTTCTTTACTACTCCTAGGCTATTGATTCAGTGTATTCCAGTGAGTGGTTCTGTCATGAAATGTACTGAACTTATAATACAGAGAGGATTATTTGGTCAGCAGATGTGTGACCAAGTCCTCAAAGTACAGTAGCCCCCCTCATACATTTTCATTCCAATTTTTCTATGAATAAATCCATGTTAAAAAATTCAGATGAAACCAAGAGGCAAAGCTTAGATTTAAAAAAAAATTCCAACAAGTTGTACAAAAGTAAGTAACATTATGGTTGAGGGTACTTTGGAATTAATGAGACATGACATTATTGTATTTTGAGGAGTTAATTAATTACTATCCCCTACTTTTCAATTATCACACCATATAAACACACTGTGAACATTTCATCTTTTCGGAGGTCAGGTTTGAGTGAAAACAACAAAAGAGCTGCAGTAGTAATGTTTTTATTAGGCATTTTAAACAGGTTAATATTAGGTTTATTTAGACTAAGGCAACCAAACTAAGTAACAGTGATTTGGGGGATGTTGAAATGTTTTCTTGACTTTGCCTGTCTTTCAAATATTTATCTGGAAGATTGGTAGTGGTCAAATCTTTATAATCATCGAGTTTTGGGATTGACGCTGACCATTTTGTTTTTCAATAGTCCAGCGATTTTCACAAATTGAAAGGCTCGTGTCTAGGCCCCCCTATTTGTTGTTTGTGTCATGAAACATTTGAATTTGATTTGTTTTCATATAAAGCAAATCAGTTCTTAATCTTGTGTTAGTACCAAATATGGACATTTTATCATGGTCATGATGCATACACATGCTTAGTGTTTTAGAGAGTGCATTAATTTTAATCCACTGTTTTTCAGTAAACAAGCAATTCACCCAATCTATGAGTATAGGCCTATGTACCGAAACAGAAAGACTGCATAAATGAAAAGAATAACTGTGAAAATAACGAAATTATAAAGACTTCATGAATGTTTTATCTTCATTTACAGTTATGCTACTTGTGATGACAATATTATATTGACAATATTTCATCTGAAACCTTACTTTTATCGGTAATACACAATGCACAAGAAAATTGTTCACACTGATACTCAGTTATGAACATGAAAATAATCCCTCACAAAACTTTAACCATTTCTGGTGTTTTTGCAAAAAAAGTGACCAGAGGACTTGATGAAATTTGTTGTATGGTGTTTTTAGGATTGGAATTCAAAAAAGTGACCAGATGACTTGATGTAATTTGTTGTATGGTGTGTAAAATGGGAATGCATGTAACTCTTCCCAAAAGCCCTTGATGTATTACACCTTGGAACCAATGGCAGGTGGATGCTGGAGTCAGGAGCTACATGAGCGTGGCATGCTAGCACTTGCTGTGTCCAAATCATTTACAAGTCCATTGGATGATGTTGACAATGAGAATCAGAAAGGGGAATGACATTACATAGAGCATATGAGCAGTTAGTATCTTGTAAGGTTTTTCCCATTAATTCCTGTAAGGGCTATGCAAAACTCTTGAGGAAAGGGACAGTTGTATACAAGCATCTAAATGTCTTTGAGACCACTTTGTATACAAAAAACAGAATGTCTCTGAGACCACATTTTAAAAGTACCAGGCATGACTGGAACACAGAGGCAGTTTACTCTTCAAGAGTTTTTATCTGAATTCTCCTCAGAATAACAAAAGAAACAAACAAAACACTGATGTTGCCATCAAAATGGTACGGCTGTGTACAGAGTTTCCAACATGAGAAACTTCTATAAAAAACAATATTAGAGTTTTTGCAGCTGCCATCATTTTCTTTAGGGCAGTGATGATAAATAAAAACATTTTTTCTCTTTCAGTCATCCAAGGAGTCAACACTTCAAATTGAAATGTATTTGGGGAATGTTCGTTCAGAGATGACAGACAAGAGCAAACTGACCAACAAATTAATTTAGGTTTTTTCCCAGAAATGTGCCAATCTTGGTATGCATGGTATCTGCTCAAAAACCTTGCACAACAAAAACCCTTCTGTAGCCGTCAGTAAATTATCACTAACGTTAATAACTACAGTAATAAATACTTTCATTTTCAGTAGAACCCATCATCATATCAATGTAAACAAACAGGAAAGGTCAGGCTGTTTAGCTGTGTGCATACTTCTTACCAAATCCCTTTGGGGTGTACATACTGTAAATTATATTGTATAGGCCTACATGTAGTTAGCTTCCGGCGATAAAACAAAACAATTTGAAACAAAACAAAAATGTGAATTTCTAAAATGATTATTCGGCAGACCCTCAGAAGAGCAAATAAATAAGCCGTAAAAAATTAAGTTTTTGATTATTGCAAACAGCACATTTTCCTTTTGAGAGTTAGTAATGTGGCACCCTGCATACAATTAGTGCAATTTGATATAATTGAGGTAATACTAAAAGTAAATGTAGACAATGCTGTTTTCATGGGTGATTTTATTTCACTATAAGCCACTGTGTGTGCTACTTTACACAAACTGATTACACCAACGATTACCAAAGCAAATAGAAAATGCCTTGAGCTATTTTTTTAAGGATTTCTCATTTATTTATTTGCCTTTTGCAAATGCTTTGCAAAGACTCAAAGTCCTATCAGACAACACTTATAAGAAATGCCTTTAACTAACTGATTTTCTGGAAGCATTTTCACACAAACAAGTGTGACACAGTATTGACTAGAATAATTATACTATACCTAATATTTCAGTAAATCACCTTTATTACTAAACCCACATTGCTATTATTATTCCTGGTAGACAATTAGTATGAGAATTGACCTTTTTTCCTTGAATGGTGACTACAGCAAAATGCCATCTGTCTTACTCAATAAAGACAACATATAGCACCAACACACAGACTGTGTCTTTTTCTTAAACAACGGATTCCCCCAATGGTTTACTTTTTCCCACGGTAAACCAAATTACATATGTTCTGACTGCATACATAACTTAGGTTTATTTGTCATTTTATATTCACTGGCTATGAGGAGGGAATACATGTGGGGTATCGATATCATGCAGGTTGGGAATTCTGATCGTCACAATGACCTAGTTCATTGCAGTGAGTTGATTGGTTAGATGTTTCCCCCATCTCTCTTGTATTCCCCTACTGCAGCTACAACGAGAGAGGATTACCCAGAGTGATCAGCCTCTAGCTAACAAGACGTGATATCAAGCCTAATGATACATTTAGGGGCCCACGTATCAAAGCAGGGAAGAATCAATGCTAGAAACTATTATTCAAAATTTAGAGAGAATTTTCTTTTAAAACTGATTGCTGCATGTAATTTCCTTTGTAGATGGTTTTATTGCATGTATTTATTTTAATCGCATTATTTAACCATGGTTTACAACATGTCATTTTGTTACTATGAAATAAACTTTAACAAATAAATGTAACAGGCATGATACAAATTGTAGAGTGGTCCTATAGACACCCTTGGCTTCGCACTCATCCAGCAACAAAGCCACAAAAGTTGACCTACTCAAAAGAATCAGACTTTTTAGCTACAGAAATTAAAATATGCCAAATGAGATCCCCATAAAACAGTCAGAAGCACCTTTCTTTGAAGGTAACGTATTGCTAAATAGACTGTGAAAGTCTTGAGTATATAAAGCAAGAGCAATTTTGTTTCCTTTACCTGTTAAACTAATGTAAGTGGGAATTGAGAATCAATATTTGAATATGCATAGACTTGCACATCATTCTGCACAAGATGGAGAAATCCCTGCTTGCTATGTGTAATCCAATTGGTCCAGGGTTGGAATTGATCTTTCCTAAGGATACTTCTTTAATATATTTTACATCTTACACCAGATTGCGGTGTATTAAAGAGAAACCTTCAAGACTTTGTAATTTTTTATTTCCTATATTTTCTATATATATAGGCCTACTACAGTAGAGTTCAAATTGTCTGACCAAGAATTATAATCTAATAAAGTCATTCATGCATTCATATCAATTTCAAAGCTTGAAATCAGAATAAATACAAGGGCTGCTACTGGAAAAAGGTTTTAGTTGAAATTATCATCAACTCAATTCATGTTTAAGTTAAAGGTTTGAAATAGCTGAAGATAGCTGTAATGAATTTTTAACCTTTTCACTATTTGTTTCTTATTTCATGTACTTTGTAAAAGTGACATGTTTTTACATCACTATGAATAATAATAAAATGAAATAAATGAGATGCGAAGACTTAGATTTCAAATAAAACTTACACTCCTGATTTGTTAAAAGGTATTCAAATCATTCTGGAAAACAAGACAGGTTAATATCACGCATTTCTGAATATAATGTAATAAGCTTCCAGAAGGCATGTCATGTTAAGCCATATCCCAATTTGCGGCTACAGGTACGTCCGTTGATATGGATGTTGCTAAGAACATCCTATATTAATGATTGTGCAGTATATCATCAGAACCTAACGCATGACACTGAAATCCAACCATAGCTGTAGCTGTA
>CM021547.1:10443440-10459262 GCA_010994315.2 Pisaster ochraceus | reverse complement strand
GCAAACTGGAGAATCCCAGATCACATGCAAGCATAGCAAAAAAGGAGTCTTGGGTGCCTTTAAGGGGTGAGACCATTAGAATTTCCAACATGAGTGGAAAGTTTATTCCATAAACCAAAAAAGAAGAAAAAGTCCACCCCCAAAAATTGGCACGCACAAAAAATAATCAGCGCAAAAGTGGATCACATGGCTTGAATTGGGCCTTCATTTTCAACAAATTCCAACTTATTTCCGTAAGATTTGGCAGGTGCAAGTGAAAGTGGTTGCTGGAGCGCTTGGCACCATTCCGAAAGCATTGGGGAAACAAGATGAAATAGGGAAAAATGTAAGGATAGATCTGTTACAGAAGGCGGCGCTTGGGGGAACTGCTAGGATCCTGAGAAAGACCCTTGAGATCGAAGGCTATGGTACGTAGCCCGACTGAGGAATAACCGGCACAAAGAAAAATGGTATCTTTCTTTTGCATGCTGTGATAACATGAAATATTAATAACTCCTAACTTCCAGGTATGAAGTAGAGATGAGAAGTAACTCTGAGACAGGTTCTGGAGAGACTTGTATCAGCAAGTGCGGAATTTAATACGTTTAACAATATGGTTCGCGGAATATCATGTGGTTGACGAAATATTGTCAACAGGCTCAAAAAGATGAGTCTAAAGATCTGTAAGAAGTCAAGTACATTACATGAGTTGATGGGGAGATTATTCCACAGCTTTTAATAGGTGAAGAAACAATATTCATACTTTTGGGGAAAACAAACAAGCAAGCAAACACCCCAACAAGCAAAAAAAAACAAAAAACAAAAAACAAAAAACAAACAAACAAACAATAAACAAACAATTAACGAACAAACAGACAACCAAATAAACAAACAAACAGCTGAACAGGTTCTGTGATGGCAATGATCTTTTAAATTCATAAAACAGACATGTTAGCTATTTTTTAATTTTCAATTTTTAATTTTTAAAAATTCTTTTTACATAGGCAAAGACTACAGTATCATAGAGGAAACATTAACTTTAAACAATGTTAACATAGAAACAAATTATTTAGGCACCTTGTCAATCCTAGACTAGGAGATGTGGCAGAAAAAAGTGTCCACACAATCTGAATAATTGAAGGATACGTTGCAGAAGAATTTTTTCAGAAGTCAACGAAGGTACCTGATCTGGACCACCTGCTAGTTTGCAGTAATTAAGAATCTCAAGGTATGTGGTGTGGTTTAGTCATTTTGCCAACAAATCGAACAATCTTCTCGCAACACTTTCCCCACAAACTTATCCACCACATATTTGGACTGCTTAAGGATATCTTGGGTTGGAAAATCAACTGTTAAAAAGTCTATCCGCAAGTTATCCAGGAATAGCTTTTAGAAGGTGCCTTTAATTCAGTGATTTGTGTTATTTCTCTACACATTGTACTTTGAGCTATTACGGTAGATGAATAAACACAAACTACTGAGAGTTATTACAACTGAAACAAACAATATATTGTTTTAAAGTGTTTTCCTTGCAAAATATGGAATACTTGTTATTAATTGAATGAGAAACAATCGTGAAACATCATTGGTTCTTTGCAAGAGTAAATCCATTCCGATTGTTACAGTTCATTAGAAACATATATTAACCTTAATTACTATCGGTGCGCTCTCCTGTCCAACTAGCCTTTTGTCAAGGCCTTCATGGATTGGACAGCTTCATAAAGCCGCGATCCCAAGCAACTGGAAGGGGAGACCACGCACTTGAGTGGCGAAGCCACGAGGGCCTTTTCCAACTTGTTTGCGGTTTCTAATGTTTTTCCTTATAATCTTGGTTTTGTCTACACGGTAACAAAAGTCCAAACCATTCAGAAGCGACGGGGGTCAGCGGGTCAGCTGGTCAGCATACAACGGCAAACGTCTTGTCGTTAGTATCATCAGATACTTACTTGCATACAAGTTATGAATAATGCACGTTTCATACTTTACGAATAATTCATAAAAAATAAACCGCAAACAAGTTGGAAAAGGCCCTCGTGGCTACGCCACTCGGCACGCGTGTGTGGTCTCCCGTTCTAGTCGCTCCGCTGTATACGAAGCTGTCCAAGCCACGAAGGCCTTGACAAAAGGCCACTGTCCAACTGGCTCTCTCCAAAAAATACTACAAGGAACTGTGGAGACAATGTTCACAGTGCCAGAGCCATGAGGTTCCCATATAATACCAGCTGTACAAACAGAAGAAACTCATGCACCCATTCCTAGCTAGAAGGTATGTTACTTTGTGGAAGTTTGTGACCTGTGTGTAGATGGATTGCACATGACTTCCTGGACCGCCATCTTTGATTACAAACAATGAAAACTTTTGGCACTTTGCATTCCCGAATGAAGGCGATTCATTACTTCATACTATTCAGTTTTGTAAACATTTTCTATAGCTCGGTCTCTTCCAAAACATGGTTCCCCGAAAAATATTTGTACAAACAAAATAAAAATAACATGACAATATTCAAAACAACAATACTTGGTAGTTAAAAAGTTTTAAAAATTAAACAATTCGGTTCCCATCTATTTTGCTCTAGGGAGCGGCTCAAAAGTCACGAATGGACTTGGCGGGAGGTAAAGTTACCCATAGCAATATGACTGCCAGAATCTGCTGGACTGCATCATTTTGCCAACTACAGAAACTACAGGAACATTCACCCACGAAAGAATGATAGACGTTGGCATTTTGGCATTCCAGCGGAACCGATCGATCCAAGTGGATTACTTAACCAACCCAAGTAGAATGTTTCTACCACTCTGACTTTGTCAGACGCTTCCTCAGACAGATGGGGGAGGTACAGGTGTTGCTGAAGAACTGTCTACTTTATTTAAGCAAAGATTTATATTGGTGAATGGCTGACGAATTACCTCGACCAAACTTACAGGGTACATGATTAGGGGGGGGGGAAGTAGAGTTAAACTTGAAAAACTTTGTACTTTGTTTCCACTGAACAATTTTTACATGAAAAATTGTCGCGTCAGTGCAAAAATGCTGTATCTTGACTTTGAAAAAACGTATCTCGCATGAAAATGCTCAGAAAAAAAGTCTCATCTTGGTGAGTACTTGTTTTGTGTGTACATACATGTATGGGCTGTTTCAAGTGAAATACAACATTCTGAAACTTTCAAACTCGCAAGTTCGTGTAACTTAAGTGCTCTTTCAATTTTGACGCTCATTTCACATGAACATTTTTACCCAGGTCACTGGGCTGCTTATTTTGTTCCATAAATCATGTCAGCTCCCTGGGGAGTATACAGCCTGTGCTGACAAGCATGTAGCGCACCAAGCTAAATTAGTCATAAGAATTATCTCTGCCCTCTCAGGTGTTAAGATCAAGGTCAATTTAGTTTCATTTTATATTTTGTCTCAGGTACACAATTACTCCTGGATGAAGACCAGCAATTATGGTTAACTGTCTGCCTCAAGAACACAGGAGTCATGGCCGAGGTTCACATCATGCCTTATATGCAGCAGTTTGTTTCTTATTATAATATTATCATCCAATCAAATGACAAAGATCTACCCAGATGTTACATAAAACAATTTAATAAGGAATGTTATTAATTCGTGCAATGGAGATAAATTTTAATTTGTTGAAAGTAAAATGTTCTATTCAACTTCGTTGAATGAACCATTCCAGATTTCATCTCATGAAAATATTTCACCATTGCACTTATAAACATTTGGTATAATATCGTGTAGATGAATCCATCGCATAATATATCAAACAGAATAAGCTAATATGAAACAAAGGTGTCACATACATGTACATACATTACTTGTACTTTGTCACACCAGTGCAAAAACATCCTATCTTGATTTTGAAAAAATATATCTCGCACGAAAATGCCCCGTGCAAAAACGTCATATCTCAGAGTGTATGTACTTGTTTTGTGTGTACATCTATTTAGAGTGAGATGGGAAGTTTTGACAATTTCAAACTCATGCGTAATGCTAGTGCTATTTTAGAACATTTTTGCACTGACATGACGTTGTGTGTAGGCCCGGAACATCCTTTTGCTCCCCTTCATTGTGAGAACATGTCATCTCAATCATTACAAGCTCTTGGTTGAATGTAGAGATAAAGTACACAAACATTCTGTACACTTTTAATACATGTTGTACCCAAGTAGGTGAGTTAAAAAAGGACAACAAAATAGATGAATCTTCTATTTTGGTGTCCAGTTATATTTTGCACTGGCTCTATTCTGCTACCTGCTCAGGCACTTCAGGTTGTTCACCCTCCTGCAGGGGAGGGCTATCCATGGAAACATCAACCTCAATCTGCCCCTGGTTTCCTTCGGAGAACTTGCTGTCATTGTTGTCATGGGTATCATTGTTGTCATGATGCTCGTTGTCGCTCCGATGAGGATCTGGTGATAGGGAGGCACGTTTGGGACTTAGAGACTGCGACGATCTGTTTAAAAAATATACAAAGCAAATTATTTTAACAGTAGTAAAAGACGCAAAAAACAATTATTGTCCAAATAAGGCCTTAAAAGTATCCAATGAGACTTACTCAATGAAGCTCTTGAAGAAACCCGCAAACAAAGGGGGTTAATACATATACAAGAAACGCCAGGGGAAACCCGCGCATCTCAATTGAACAGCTGCCAATCATTGTACAACAGCTCGAAAAACAGTCAAGCACAAAGTCTAACTAGCCAGATACAAGTAACTGCTTGAGTAGCAAGTTATGCATAAAACATACTTGCGAGCATCTGGGATTCGTGCCCATGGTGGGACAGCGTGGTTACATGTGTGTCGTAACAGGTGCTCCCTCTATTTAAACATAACTCTTGCAGGATACATTGTAAATACTAAAATAATCAAATTTTAGCAAATTTAATCAGATTTAGGGAAAACAATAATGCCAATGTGTCTGGCTCAAGGACCTTGCTCAGATCGCTGCTTGAAAGAAGACTAACAACTAATGCGGTATACAATCATTGTAAATATTTCACAAACAAATCCTCACATAAATCAAGCGTACCACGAAGTGACCTATCTGTCAAAAATTTTACACTTTACCAGCCAGATCACTGCTTGAGAGAAGATTCACAATCAATGCAACTTTGTATGGCAAATGTTGCACAAATACATTTTTGCAAAGCTAACCAGCTAGTTGTAGACAACAAAATCACAAGTGGCTCAAGGACCTAGCTTAGAGAGTGTCTCAAAAGTTGGAATGGTAGAAACGTTCCGATTGGATCAGATAAGTTTCCAATGGATTGTTCCGTAGGACTACCGAAATGTTCCATTGGAATGTTCAAAATACTTTTGGCACAATGATCCGGTCAATTGATTGCAGGCTTAACTTTTGAGACGCTCTCTTAACCAACCAGATCACTGCTTGAGGAAAGACCATTATTTACAAACAATGAATACAATACACAGTGCTTGTTGCAAAAATAATATATATCATATGTTTACAAGGTTCATCAAGAGGGTACGGATTAACTTTCTAAAAAACCAGCAACTGCAATCACAATGTTAGGGGAATGACAAATATTCAGAGTAGCATATTTTGAGGGCTTGGGAGGGATGATTATTCCCCCACCTCTGGTTACGTCACTGATACTAAAGAATGAAAAAGTACAAATAACAACAGCCAATTTGCCCGCCATACATGTTACTTAACTCGATTTCACACAGCTCTGCCATGTACGTGTACATGTAAAGACAGTTTCAAAATGAAAGGCAAGTTAAATGACAGAGCCTGGAGTCATTGTGCAAATGCAATTTTACAGTAACAAATGGACAATCTATACTTGTCACAAGTCTCAGTTTTTAATAAACGGATCAAACCCATGCAAGTTTAGTGGCTTTTTGCTACTATGCCAGCCACAGAATTTGATTCCTACCTACCTCTCTTTTCCGTCTTTAGAGCAGCTACGAGATCTTTTCCCAGATCGTGACCTTGAACGACCGTGAGATCCAGATGGTGACCTTGATCGATGATCCTTTGACCTGCGCTCTGCTGACCTTGACTTCCGCTCCGCTGATCTGGATCGGTGCTCACCTGACCTGGATCTGCGGTCAGGTGACCTGGATCTGCAGTCACCTGACCCCGATCTATGATCACCTGACCTGGATCTGCGATCACCTGATCTTGATCTTCGGTCACCCGATCTGGATCTTCGATCATGTGATCTGGACCTGCGATCACTGGACCGGGATCTGTGCCAACCCGATCGTGACCTGCGCTCTCCTGATCTAGACCTGTGGTATCGGTCATTTGACCGTGACCTTGATTTACGGTAGCGGTCACGTGATCTGGAGGGTGACCGGCGACTCTGGCGGCTGAAATGAGAAACAGTTTTTAAAAATTACAAATAAAAGTTCTGGATGAAAATGTTCAAACCTCAAACTAAATTTATGTCTGCTTAAAAATCCTTTCACTTTCAAGCATTTTAATCAAAAATCTTCTAGTGTCCAATGGGAGTCCTTCAACATTAGATGGATTTGCACTTTACATCATTGACCTCCATCTTTGATGAAAAACAATGGAAAAGTGCAGGAAACAATGGAAAATTGCGCGTGACTCTCGGCCAATGATAGCCTTTCACGCATGCATGTTTGATCAACGATGGCAGCCAATGCAAGGGGTCTATTCCTAACTCCATCTATGGTTTACAATTATTGTTTCCAATCATGTAAGGTTTAAAATTTAAGAAAGACTTCTCACTCTCAGTCTGATGACTGGCATAAAATCCTGGCCCTAGGAAACATGGCAAGTCTCATGCATAGTCAAAACACTAATTTGGAGTTCCCACTTATTATGACTGCTTTAATGTAGCGACCTAGTACTTCATGAAGGCAATGGAGGCACTTGCCATTATGTCCTGTTCATTGCCTTAGTGCCCTGTGAAATGTTTCATATGGAGGTAACAGAGGCAATTGCCTCCATTTCCGGGTCATTGCCTTGGTGCATGTGCAACTTGTACAACTAATGTGTATAAAACAAAAACGCATCACTAAACATTCATGCATGAAACTTGCACAGACAATGAAAAGCATGTGACCCCATGTAACACAGAAGAAGGGCTCAGTGAGGACTTGAGGGCAACTTACGGCCTTCTTTCTCGACTTCGACTACGAGATCGATAATTCCGTGGCGGTGATCCATACCTATGACAAATAATAAAATTCATTATGAATTTGTAAACCATTCCTTGCATAAAACTGACAGTTACTTTGTTCCTCCGAATACTGTTAGGCTGTGTCTAAATCAAGCAACTCCTGCTACAGCTATGGCAACAAATGAGGGAGAAAAGACCTTAATCCTTATTAGCATTCAGGCCAGTGTTGGTTCCAAGACATTTCAGGTGTGTAGTCACGAAAACCTATGTCTAAACCACTATCATCCCACCAACCACTTGCCCGAAAGGGCACTACCATTCCTATAACCGCTATCACAGCTGTTCGTTGGGTGATAACAGCTGTTACAGGAATGATAGCACCCTCTAGTTTTGACAAGGTTTTTTTCGTGACTATATGTATTTGTGATTACATGACTGGAGCGCTCGGAACTAAGACTACATTCAGGCCATAGCTACTGCCGGAGCCATTACTTTGGCTACGGCTGTTGGCTGCACTGACAACACAGACTTTTTCCAGCAATCTGGCCATATCAATTTCTGAAGCCACTCAATCTGACACAGCCTTAGATTGGAGCTATTGGTCACGCAATGCATCCTGGGAGTTAACTTGGCGAGTGCAGGAAGTTCCAATATCCACTTTAGATCACAAAATCAGAAAAAAGCTTGATAGTCAAGGATTAGAACACCAAAGAGTTAGCTCATTGTCAAAAAAATATGTTTACAAAATCTTTGTTTTAACTTGAATGTCAATCATGAAAGACCAATTCTAGAAAGCACACAGTAGTACTTCACTACAAATAAAAGAAAAACACCGTTCCGGCCAGTCTTTAAAATGGGGGGGGGGGGGTTGGCATTTGAACCCGAACGACTGGTAGAAATAAACTCTGTGAACAGGTGAAGTTTGTATTAACTTTTGTTTTAGCTTACATGTATGTTTCATAGATCTAGTGGACCTGTTTAAAATGTTACTACTGTCCACAAGTATACATGTATACATGTATACCAGCCAAAAATGTCATCCATGTACATGTACTAAGTGTTTTTTGTTAACCGGTTTTCTGCCAAGTTTTGGAAAATGGTGGTTAAGAATGAAAACAGCAGATTTTAGTGTACTGTATGTAAAGTAAGAACAGCTTTTAACTACATTAAGAGCATTCAAACTGCTTAATTACAACAACCAGGGATGATTGAAAGTCATTGCTGAGAAAAATGTCTGAAACTCGGATCCACCTTCTGGCAACCCATGAGGTTATACATGTACATTTCAAGAAGCTTATCCTCAGCACTAGAGAAGTAGATTAAAGAGCATGATTTATTTATATATGAAGGAAATAACAGCTACATTTGTTCACTGACCAGACATTAAGAAGTCTGAATTCAGCTAAAAGTCTGAAATTTTGTATTCCTGAATACTTCTATTATGTTAATGTTAATGAAAGATAAAGGTATTTTAGCATAATCTAAATTTTTGAACATTGGGTCCAAAAGACAAACAAGCAATCCTCTGCTAATACCATTACCAAGCTTTGAATGCAGTGAACATGGTTACACCCCACACCTCTGTCTGATGTAAAGACTTAAACCTGACCTGAACATTGTTACTTGGTCTTGGGGGTTCTGGCCACAATGGAACGGTGTATACAGTATCTAAAAACAAATCTGCTGTGTTAGTCATGTCACCAAAACCTGGAATACAAACAAGGGCAGCCTCAGATTCAAGACTTAGTTTAAACAAAAGCACTAACCACCACCAGCAATTTGGAGCGAGGAAATTGGAGGAATTGAAGACAAGAGTGCTGCGATGAAAATCCGCTGAAATATTGACCGATTTTCAGAGGTGTATTTCTTCAATTTCTTCGGTGTGTAGAAATGGTGGATGTTTGGTTGTCCGTAAACGGTGCGATTTGTCAGGCCCCCAAATGGAAATTGGTGCCAAATGGCACCCTCTGATGATGAACGCAGAATTGGGTGTGACCGTTACCAGCTGCAATGCATACTGGGTGGAACACTGCCCGTTGGTTGGTTGGTTGGTTGGTTGGTTGATTGATGATGAAGGGTAAAGACCGGGGTCAGAGTGTTGACCGAGTGCTGATTGGACAAGAATGGTCACATGGTGGTGAGATTGGGAGATGATTGGTTGAGAAGGTTGTATCAATTTCGATTCCCTGTGAGGTCAGCGGGATTAAATCAAATGCCATGTTTAGGACAACAACAAATACAAATTTAAATCTTGTACAAAAAAACCCACCAAAATATAAATTTGCTAAATGTACATGTAAGTCCATGTTCAGTTTTCAAATATGTGAACATCATTTATTAATGATGCTACAAATTAAAGTTTTCAAAAAAGCAACACAAAGCAATGGAAGACTTTAGAGACAATAGAGGGCTCCCGCTTACAGGGTCCTTTCCATTGTTCTAATGCAACGAGAACAATACAAAAGTACCGGAGACTGGGACGCCCACCAACTATCGCCTCAAAAGTCTCCCATTTAACAATTACAAAAGAAAAACTGACCACTGATGTATCAAAATAGCCTAACAAACTGCTAACTTTTTATGGTATTGCAATACACAACGTACTTGCTATATTTTTAACCAATTATTTGAATTTTGACTAACTTTGTAACACACTAAATTTGCAAGTACTTTCTAAACATTTATTGCATTATACTTTGCCCTGTAGATCTATTTCTGGCAAATAAAACCAATGCTTCACATGTGTCAAGAAAGCCTAGCTAGAAAGTAAGCAGGAATGCGCGGATGTGGCCATAAATTATGCAATCATGGAAGGAAAATCCACATGGTTTGTCTTATTGCTATTAGTCTAAATTGAATAGGTCTCTAAAGCAGAAATAAGGGAGGCTTATTTTGTTATCAAGCTGAACTCCCATTAACTCTGGCAAAGTCAGGGCTAAAAAATTTGAACTGGACCGCAGGTCTGAGGTCAGTTATTTTACATCAGACCAGTACACTCAAGTCTGGTGGTCTTGTGTTTTTCAATTGAATAGTAGTACCTCATTGTACCTCAATATGTTGATGTTTAGTCTGATAAATATCTTTCAATAAGACTAGTGAGACAAATCTTCTCTTACTTCTCTTAGAGCTTTTTAAATAAAAACTGTGTTTTTAAAATTTATTTTATTGTGGTCTTGTAAAACTAACTCCGGTCAAGTAAAGATTTAAAGCTACAAGCCATGTGGTCTTGTGGATTTTTCCCCCAAATTCAAGCTTTGAAAGTCTTGGGCCGATTGAATCGGCCCATTTTCAGACTGTGTGTTAAGTTGACCCTATTTTGACTTGATTTATAAAGCATTTGTGTATTGGTTTTTAATCAACACCATGTGACTTTATACATGTTATTATGACCTTTCTGAAAGTTCAGGCTGTGACCAAAAAGACGTTTAGTATGTCAGCTTTGAACTTTCATAAACCTTGATAACAGTTATTGTCTCTACAAAAAAAATATTTCCATTTCCCGAAAAAAAAGAAAAAAAAGAATGGAAGAAATTCACAGCATAATAAGGCAAAGCACTATAAATTATACGACAGGGCATTGCTCTGGTTACAAGTTGTTGGTCTTGTTCATTCCAACCTTGTTTGCTTGGTATGTGTTTTATTGTGTTGATTTTACCTTCCGCCTCCACCACCACCACCACCACCACCGTAGCGAGATCGGGGTGGCCCTCCTCCATATCCGCCTCGGGAACTTCGCCTCTTCCCACTCGCCATCTCTACTCTGACACGCCGTCCACATATCTTTCTGTTAATGTAAACAAATTATTACGTACTTTGTAAACGAATTGATGGATAATAATAAACAAAGGAAAACCGAAAATCTACCTCCGCCAATAGTTCTTCCATTCAAGACAAAAACCAAGAAAACAAAATACGAAGAAGAATCAAAGCTGGATGACGAGCCTTTGGAAGATACAGCACCATTATGAAAGGCAACCTTCCAATGTGCCTGATAAGAAAAGTGTATAACTAGTGCATCCTCTCTGCAATTTCATACACAGCTGAAACCTGCACACTTACATCAAAAATGGAAAGAAACCTAGCAACAGCTCAACACAACATGGAAAGAAGTATACTTAAAATCACGTTCAAGAGCAGAAAAACAAACAAATGGATTAGGAAACAGACCAAAGTTCAGGACATCTTAGAAACAGTAAAAACAAGAAAAAGGAGCTGGAAGGACACATTAGCCGCACACCAGATAACGGTTGGGAGCTCAACGGGCACCATGTGCAAACAAACAGAATAGGGGACACCAGAGGAAAAAGATGGAGCAAGCTGCAACAATACTGTGGGATAAACTGGTATCAACAAGCACAAAATAGAGAAATTTGGAGACATCATGCTGAGGCCTTCATCCTGAAGTGGATCGACAATGGCTGAAAAATCCAAAATCAACTACAAAGCTACTTGTATTTGACTGCAACTTGAACATGCAAGCCCATATCCGTGAGGTTTCTCGTAATGCATTCTACCACTTACATAATATAAGTAAGATTAAACAGTATCTGAATTTTCATGTCACTGAACAAATTACTACAAAGCTTGTAATGTCTAGGATCGATTATTGTAACGCCTTACTTGCAGGTCTGCAACAATCTACACTTGCACCTTTGCAACGGGTCCAAAACTGTGCTACTAGAATGCTCACTGGTACTAGAAAATTTGATCACATTACCCCTGTGCTTATGAGATAACATTGGCTCCCGGTGAAATTCAGAATTATCTATAAAGTGTGTTTGTTAGTTTTTAAATGTTTAAATGGTTTAGCACCCCACTACTTGAGTGAACTTGTGCATACTACTAGTTCAACATCCTCTAGAATCACGCGAGCCTCCTCCTGATAAAACTAGACTGCAGTGTTCTAATACTAGATTGTGTACTTTTGGTGATAGATCTTTTTCCGCCATTGCTCCTACTTTGTGGAATCAGCTGTATGCCTCAGAGAAGTTAAGTCTGGGCTAAAGACTCATCTGTTTCGAGAGGCTTTCTGCAAGTAGTATCACTATTTCTATTTGATTGTAAGCTATGTAGTTAATTAATTTTATTCATGCAGGACTTTTTGATGAAGGCCTGTCATCATTTCCTTTTTAAAAATGCTTTTTGGTTGATTGTACTGTACTGGATGGCATTTTATAATTAATTGGTTGATTGATTATTGATTGTTTTTGCTCGCTCGCTTGATTGATTGATTGGGTCAGTTGATGCATTGATTGATTAATTAATTGGTTGGTTGGTTAATTGATTTGTTAACGATTGTGTTTTATTATTATTAATGAAGGCCTGTTTTCACTTACTTTTTAAATGCTTTTTGATGATTTCCTGTACTGGCTGGTCCAGTTTTTTGGCTTCTATTAGTATTTTTTATTTGCTGCTCCTGTATTTTAAATTTTTGCATTTTAAAAACTTGTATTGGTTATTGTAAATTTTATGTAAAGCGCCTGTGAGCATTTGTCTTTTAAATGGTTTTGGTGCTATATAAATGCTTTATTATTATTATTGTTATTATTATTATTATTATTATTACTCAATACATTCATAACAACTCTAAAATTCGGTGCTTTTGTGAATATTCAGTGCTTTACCTTCCATCAAGCCCTCTCACAGCGTCTTCAGCATCCCTCGGGTCTTGGAACTCAACAAAGGCAAATCCTGCTGGGTTTCGAGCCACCCAGACGTTGACAATGGGCCCATAGGTCTCAAACGCCCTCTCCAGCTCATGTTTAGCTGCTCCGGAGCCAAGATCCCCAACGTACAATTTGCAGTCCAAAGGCCCTTGATCTCGCCAATGAGACATGGTCTGATGTTTTGAGGTTAAAGTAGCTGTAATCAAGAATGGAAGTAGAAATGAGTAATACAAGTTAAGAACAGAACTTGTAGAAGTTATACATATATTTACAAAAAAGTCGCATATAAAATTACTGTAGTAGTACTACACTTTACTAGTCACTATACTAGGTAACCGGTCACTTTGGCACCTAGCAAACTCGGCACCCACAAACTCGGCACATGCACAAAAACAAATTCGGTACCCGTCGAAAACGGCTGGTGTACCGCTGCGTGGTACATGTAAACATGGAGGTAATTTCATTGATGATTGATAAATATTTTGTCTGGAGAAACAGAATTGCTACATTCAAGATCTTTGGACCGTGTGAAAGACCCTGTAGTACTTAAAAAATCTTACACAAAGTGTGACCACCTCGTAACCTTTACTTTTAAAGTTTAAAATATACTATGAGCATGTAAAAAGGAAGTTATCATGAGATGATCTTTTGACTAAATTAAATCATGGAGAAAGCTTCCTCCATATGATTAAATGTAAATCACCAAATAGACCTTCTCCGCAATAGCGTCACGTCGGCCAATTCTACGGACGGAGAAAGTTGACTATTTTTACAAAAAAAAAATTGTTCCCATGAAAAATATGTATGCACGATGGTTCCAGTCAGTTTTAAACTTGTTTCTAGATACACTCTGATTACAACCATTGTATTTGATGGTATTTTAAACTTGTTGTCTTGAGTTGTTGTGAAATGGGCCTGTTGACGCTAATTAGTACGACCCGAGGTGACCGACATTCGTGTAAGGCAGCTTTAGTATTAATAATAACATTAATATTAAATCTTTTAATTTTTTATTAAAAAAAAGTAACTATTATAATTATAAAAACACCAAACCTAATTGAAATCGGAACCAAATGTTGTTCTTCAATGTAATTAGTTATTACACTAACACTAGCTTCGAAAAAAATTATTTCCGTATCCAGCCACCACTTTTTCATTCGTTATGAAATAAAATAGACTCAAAATGAGATATTCCTTTCGGTAAAAATGAGTGAAAAATTGGTGGCAGGATACAGAAATTTTTCCCTTACTAGTAAAAAGTAGTAACACTGGTACTAACACAAAAAAAACCCAGTCATTTTGATGCAACTCAACTTTTGCTACCACTATGACTATAACGAGATAAGTCGACACCCAATTTCATCAGCAGTTGGACGAGTCGACCTGTATCAAGACGGCTCGACTGTACACTTTGTACTTGCGAAAATTAGACCACAAGATTAATGTATTTCATTCCTCAATAGTCCCACAAAACACCCATCCAAATCACTAAGCACGTGTGAAACAAAGCATCTAAAGAAATGCTCATTTTTACCTGAATATTTAAGATAAGGACAGAAATCATGTAACCTACCCCTCTTCCTCTTCCACGCACCAGAGACAGCCACTCGTTCGTTTTTTTTAAAGAGAAATACTTAGAGCAGGGTACCAGTGGCTTATTTTTTCTATTTTGCTTGGCTAGAACATCATTGATCAATGGCTAGAGAACCATCCGACGATGGCTCGAATGCTAGTAGTAGTAGTAGTGTCACTAGTACATTATAGTAGTTTGTCCGTCCACAGCGACTGCGCCTCAGCGCTACGCTGGTTTACCTTCATTATAATGTCAAGAGCTGCTGTGTTGTAGATTTGCTTGCAACAGACGACTGTTTTGGCAACATTAATAAATATTTAAAAAAGAAGTCAACGTTTCTTTTTTGAAAATTCGTTTTCACCTAAATTATGTGTCTTATTTCTAAGTATGATAGTTAGAAATAAGACACAGTTAAAGTAGATTTATATTTTATTTGGATGTACTGTAATTAAGTATCACTTAGAGGACATTTTGTTCAGGAATTTATAATCATAAAACAACTAAGTACAACTTACAAAACGTACTTATAGAAGTATTACAAAGCAGGGGGGTTGAGGGAAACCTTCATTTTTAAAGACAAATATTTGTCCACAGTATGTTTGTTTTTAAATTCAAATTTTTTAAACAAAAATTAACTGAAAAAACCCAAACATAAACAAACTTACAATTTTTGAATATTTCTATTGTTGTTGTTTCACTTTTTAAACTCGCCCCTTCGTGGTAAATGGATCAAGCCGAACGGTAGCCCATGAGGGGTCAATTACTTATCCACCGCATTGATCAAAGGTCGGCGCACCATAGTTACAACTTATACAAAAGCTGCCGCCATATCAACAGGTGGAAGCAGTACAGGTGTTTGGGATTAAAACATCAGAAGCCGTCATGTAAATACTGCCTGGATCTGAAGGATAATCTCCTCGAAAAACTTTAAGTGTACGAAGCATTGAGTTATTCTTTTTGTTTCAGATTTGTCTTTGTTGGACGGAATTATACAGCATCAGCAGCAGTGAGCAGGACTATTACTAAGTAATACTGTAGTGTAGGTAGGCCTACTGACTACTGTCACTGAGTAAGTTTCCATGTTAATTTGTTGTAAATAAATAATTAAAAAACAGTAGATAGATCACGACACGAGTGACGTGTCTGAGATTAATTGTTTATATTGGTTGAACTCTTCATTTAACTTAAAATCCAACTTCAACCAAGTGTTTGTTTAGAACGTCATGGTTATTCCAGACAGGACAACCCATAAAGAATAGAAATAACTACTTTATTAACCAACAAAAACTTAAGGACCTATCTTTATGGTATTATTATGCAAAAATAGTGAGTGGCCTGACGTTTCGACAGAGTACAGTCTAATTCTCAAAGACTAATTTAGAATACATAACTGCAAGGGCGTCGATCGCTACTGAAAAGTAGGGGGATGGGCGAGCAAGTATGAACAAATTCATGTTACATTATAGGCCCAAAATACCATTC
>CM021547.1:10423520-10443221 GCA_010994315.2 Pisaster ochraceus | reverse complement strand
ACATGTCCCCCCCGTCCCCCACCCATCGACGCCCTTGCATAACTGGGAATAGTTATTAGTTGGAAATTCAATGGCTACACAATTCTGCATCCTCCGTGATGGGTATACCATAGAGGTAAAATGGGTACACCAAGGCAGTAGTAGTACTACACTATTTCAGTAGAAGGGGTATTACTTTACCCTTACTTTTGCCTACTGGAGCGATGTTTGTTCCTTTTGTTGAATCTTTTACTTTAAAGGGATACAGTGCCCCAGCTTCTTTTAAGGACTGCACGCCAGGGCAACTAAAATTCAGTCAGTCACTGTTGATGTGGGCAGCTGTTGAGAGGGCAACTGTTTTGGAGGGCTGGACTAGCAATCAGCCTATCTGGGACATGTTTGCCCGGAATTGACCAGTGACCAATATGGCATCTGTTTAATCATCATCAAGCTGCTCTGGGCAGGTGACATCCAAGTGGCTTGTTTTTTGTGGCTTGGTTATTCAATATAGCCATGTGCAGCATTAATGTAGACTTTGAACAGCAACTATCGGGTAAACAATCGAATACCGAGTAAAAAATCAAATACAGAGTAAACAACCAAGCAATTAGCCTGATGACAAGACAAATAACAATTATAACAAGTAATTAGCACAGCCTCTGGATTTGTTCCCACAGGACCTGGGAAAGCACTGAGTAGTCCTATACAGTGCTTATCACGTGTAGGATAAAACTAGAAAGTAATTTCTGCTGATAACTTTTGTTCAGATTTTCAATATGAGTGGTCTTGTGTTTCCGCCGGCGCCGATGACGCGGCAGCAAGAGAAGGCTGAGCTCCAGCATCTTAATGATCGGGTTCAGAACTACATCGCTAAGGTTCGCAAGATGAGAGAAGAAGCCAATAATGTGAGTATTCAGCTCCATGGTGTTAATAATAATATAATAATAATAACAATAATGAGTATTTATATTATATAGCAGGCAGAAGCTAAACAGAAATAGAAAAAAGGAAGGTTTTGAGAAGTTTTGTGAATGTTTGAATGAAAGGAGAGTCTCTGATGTGAACAGGAAGTTTGTTCCATTCCCTGGGGCCGGCTGTGGAAAAAGACTTGTCACCTGTACTTTGAGATTTGATGTTTAGTCAGAGTGAAGTTTGTGTGTTCTTGTGATTTGGGGCACCTTAAGTTTGTTGTTTAACTTATGTAGGCTTTTGTGTTTTGTTAGTTTGTTTGTTGTTTAATTTTGTCATTATTATTGAGAACACTCTGGTACATTTGGTGCTCGATATGGGGCATGGTGGTACCCTCTGCATCCATATGAGAAATGGTATAATCTGGTAATAGTAGTTAAACAATTAGGACAACCTGTTTTTACATTTTAGATAAATTTGGAAACCCTAGTTCCCAACATGATTGAGATATTTGTTGCTGACAAACGAACGGTCATTAGGGCACAATTGTATATTTGATAAGTTTGTCATACTTGCAAAGCCTTTCTAGCTTGTGGTCCTTCTGCCTAGCAACAACACATAGCCTGTGTTGCTCCTTTGTTGTCATTTGACCAAGATTCCCCATAAAATTCATAAGTGAAAGACTAGCTTCCACAAGCTGAATTCTAGCACCACCAGCTGCCATTGTTGGATAATTGGCTTGAGTTCAACATTAACAAACAACCCAAACAAACAACCCTGCAAAGTTTCTTGTTTGTACAAGTTAATGACTCACTGGCATAAAAGAGATTCTCAACCATGGCTGGTTTCAATTAAATAGAGAGTGGATATCTAAAGAGATAAAGTAAAAGTTGAAGCTTTATGTGGTGTAGGAAAGAAGAACCATTGTACTGGAAGATCTGAATGGTAGATTTCAGGGTTTGAAATGTATACACTGATCTTCATAGACCCGACCCGAGGCTATAGTGGTTCTAGCATTGGGCTAAACTCAAGACCAGACAGTAGTCCATCAGTCTTAAACAATATCTAACTGTGTAATGTCTTTAATACAAAAAAATAAGATGTATGTTGCCTTTGAGTTTGTTATCTGTCCAGTCTGTTGACCATCACTGTACAGGCCTGTTCTGTCTTGTTTTAGATTGAAATTCACTCTAATCGATTGAAACTAGTGACAAGCTGCAAAAAATGATTGTGTCCCTAGTTTCAACTGATTTAGAGTGAATTTCAGTTTAAAACTTTAAGAGAGTACCCATAGGACAATTGAGACCAGTTTTCTCTTAGTGCTGATTATGGTCAAATAAGAACATGTTCAGGGCTCGAATTTTACACTGGACTGCTGGCCCAAGGCCAGTAATTTGTGTACAGTATTGGGCAAGTAACCTCATGACGGGACAAGTCCAGTGGTCTTGTGTTTGTCAATTGAATAATAATTAAAATAGTGACTAGTTAGTAATATCTTGAACAAAAACAAGTTATGTTCAATGTTGACTTTGAGTCTGATAAAATACTATTATTCTGTTGAGTAATGAAATATACCTTATACCCATAAAGACAAATGAGATCAATCATCTCTTACAAAGCAAGTCTCAGTCCCGTTCAAGTAAAACAGGTACATTGTAAATACATGTTAAACTATGTCATGAAGTGTTTCTCATTTTGATTCTGGTCTTGTAAAAAAATTCTGGTCCAGTATTAAACATTTGGAAAGTCCTACAAGCCTTGCGGCCTTAAGATTTTTTTCCCTCAAATTCGAGCCCTGAATGTAGTTTTTATGTCATTTTGTTTCTGCCCTTACCAAACCTGACTACTATCCTTTAGCATAAACATTAAAGTATGCAAATGCTGTTTGGACAGCCTTCCAGAAGCATCACATGCAAGCATTCATTTGAAAAACAGCAGTTTTCATTGCATTCACCAATCACATGGATGTAGCATCCACATGCACTTCTTGTCAACAATATGTTTGTCCATCAGTGTAAAAGTTGAGCTACAAGCCCTTTGGTCTTGTGGATTTACCTAGAGATTCACACCCAAATTCAAGCTGTGTGGTTTACTGGTGACAACCATCGAAGGCACCTGTTGCAATGGATTGTGCACACTGTGGGTTTTTCTGGATGGCTTCGCATAATTACAATCTCAGCCAATGGTAGATCCAACAGTTTAATCTACTTAACCGGTAACTTCTTTCTGCTTAGAGCAAGAATGTTCTGTGCTCAAAGTTTTGCACTTACACCAGTTTCATGAAATTTGGCCATGCTGTGAGTTGTACTTTTTTGAAAAGCAATGATGTTACCAAACCTGGAGGTTACTTTTTTCTTTCATAGAGGAATTTCTGCACATGAGTGTCAAATTCAATCCTCTTGTGATTCAATGTCATAAAAATTTAGGAATGAACTAAAAATTGTCTGTACAAAAAATGTTCAGTAACAGATTCGAAATTTGACAACATCAAACAATTTGGGATTTTGACAAAAAATGCACTTGAATGGGTATCAAACAGGGCATTTTAAACTGTTTTAACGTGAGATTGGAGACTTGCAATTTTTCCCCTGATAAGGACTCTATCTGTTGGAAAACAAGTGGATCTTAAAATTAAATTTGACCTTGAAAACCCTCTTCAAATTATCCTTAATTATCTTTCCAGATCGACTCATCATCTCTTCTAAATGCCATGCGAGTCTTGGAAGATGAGGTGTCGGCCATTAAGAGTATGTATGAGAAGGAGCTTGAGATCGAACGCAGGAAGGTTGAAGATGAGATGGGAGGTAGGAACCAGGCTGAGGTACAGGCTCACCGTAACAAGCAACTGGCAAATGATCTCCAAGACAGGTATGTTGTACTTTATCTTCAGTAAATAGAGTAACACCATTAGACGGATTTTATCAGAATCACCTACGCTCAACTGACGTTGATTGCCAAGAAGGCATGAACATATTTTTTTCCTAAAAAGAGAGGATCTGGAAAAATTCCACTCATTGATAGTCAAGTGGTCCTTCTGGTCATATTTGCCTATTATCACGTCAATATGGCAAAAAATTAAAATATAATCTACCCAGACGCAGACTCTCCAATAAAATATGTAAAAAACCTTTACTGTATGTATCCCAAGTCAACAGTGTCAGAGTGTCACATTAGTTGGACAGCACCATAACTTATTGAAAAAAATCCACCTGGGCATATCATTCCCATGACCTTTGCAATGCCATAGAGCAGATGTCTAGCTTCTTTGTGCTGAAGACCAGGTCGTACCTGATGTATTAGGTTTGAGACTTCTGTGCCGTATAGAGGATGAATAGACCTTTCAACTACATCAGCATATTGGCAGAGACTGAGGAACTTTTAAACATAAAGAGGGATAAAAAGACTGCTTAATGTGGCGTGGTGTTGTGGATGGGATCTCGATTTTGACCACTGAAGATGATGAACATCCTGCTACATGTATAATTTTTTTTTTCTCTTTCTGAAGGTTATCAGTGGAAAGTCAGCGTGGCCGAGCCTTTTCAGACGAGATACTTGCCTTGCAGAGACTCTGTAGCCAGAAGGACGGTGACCTCCAGCAGGCAAGGGTCAAAGGTGAAGACTTGACCCGGAAACTGAGAGACCTTCAGGATGATCATGCGGCATTACAGCACCATTCTGCAGACACACAGCGAAGGTAAACACTGATCAAACTAAGTTGAAAATGGTTGTGCTTTATTAAATAGTCATGAAAACCTGCCCTTTTCAAAACCCTGGTTTTGGCGTGATCTCTGGCCTGTCTGCCTGTTTAAAGCACCGTACTGTGAATGCTTTCAAAACACCTGACAGACTCTTGAAGCCAAAACCTTGGTTTTAAAAAGGAAGTTCCTGCGACCTTTGATTTGCAGGCCTGATACTTCACAGAGACAATGGAGGCAATTGCCTCGGGTAAACAATTTTGGCTGGCGATTTATCGCCAGGTAAATATCGCAAATATGACGATATATCGTGAAGCTTTTTGAGAATTGATAGTACCCTATAGAATTGGACAACAATGACTCAATCGTGCGCAGGGAGGAAATGAGCAATTAAATAAACAAACAAGACCATGAAGACATGACTGTAAGCGGATACAAACCGCTGAGATAAAAACACTGATTTAACATCCATATTTCATGAAAACAGAACACCTTACACCTTTGTGAGTTTTTTATCATTGGTTCTGGCTCAATTAATTCATGGTTTCTACTTCTACGATTGGACGTTGCGATCTTTGAAAATCTGGTGCCTCGATTTTTATTCTGATTCGTTCATTGACATCATGTACTCATGTGCATGTTACGTAAATACATGTACTTTTCAGTGCACCCGACGTTTCCCGACCAAGCGGTGATTGTTCACCAAGGGAATTTCCCCCTGCAGCTTTGCACCCACGGCAGCACGCCACTTCATTATGTAATGATAAAGTATAGCACACTAGGAACGGTGGCGGCAGATAGAACATTTTCGGGATCAAAGTGATGGATATTGCTGTGGGATGGCAGCACTGTGAGTAGGCATTGCATCATAAATATTCACACCGATCGAGTGTGTTTCGGCCAAATCCGAAAGCAGCCAATTGGAAATCAGCCTGTGCCAAGCAGTCCTGCTTCTGCAATACCCTAGCTGAAGAGAGACCACCATGGCTTAATGGGAAGATGTAAACGAAGTCTTCAGTTTCCTTCCTGCCACATAAATATGCAATCCATTCAAAGTCTCAATTATTCTCGGGATTAAAACCAACGCTAATTGGTGCCCCTTTAGACAAGGTCTAAACTGTAAAACAGCCAAAAGGAAATGAGAAATATAAACCACCATTATTATTGTGTGTACAGGAAAACACAAGATGGGTTTCGTCTCCCAAACCTTGGGTCAGTCTCAGGCTTTCAAGCTTCACTTGATGTTGAGGCACCATACAAAATGCACACTGCTCCAAAATGTATGACAGAGCCCAAGCAAGGAGCCCGATGGGCCCAAGCTTATTTGGTTTTGAAAAGGTTCCTATTGTGACAGGGGCACCACTGATGTTGGAAGCATCATGCTAAATGCACATAACTGACCTCCAGAATTGTTGACAGAGCCTGAGCCCAATCCTACTAGGTTTGGAAAAGGCCCGCAGATTGTGATTAGACTAAAAAAGTCTGGCTCTAATTTGATATGCATTGGTTTTATGTAGGTTGGATCAGGAGACCGCACAAAGGTTAGAGGCTCAGGATGTTCAACAATCACTGAGGAACAAGATTGAGTTTCAAGATCAGCTCCACTCTCAGGTAGGTGATTATGATCGATAAGTAACTTGTTCAAACTCTCAGGCAGTCTGTGACTCAAACCCATCAAGAGAAAGTCTAATCCAAAATAAGTTTAATCAGCGACGTTTTTCGAAAAGGAACATACCTATCACTGTGGGGAGGGTTTAGTACAACATTATTTAAATTAATACATTGAGATTTACTTCATGACGGAAGAGTTAGCAAAAAGCATTCATTTCATGAACTAATTATTTTTAGTATTGTTTTCCTTTAGCTTAGCAGACATACAAATACACTTGGCTAAGCAATACACAACACCTTTTTCCTGAGAGGTCCATAAAAAATAATGTAAAGTTAGATACAAAGTTTTTAATAAAAACTTACTTGCGCTAGTACCTATTCTAGTTATACCAATGTGGAAATCTCTTGTGGGAGGAGAGTTGTCTTTGAGAAGCACTGTTGGTATATGTTCTTGACGTTTCAAACAAGGTGCCAAGCATGAGTGACAAAATTAAACAAAGTTATGGGCAATTTTTCATCTTGAAAGCTTACTTTTTATAAACCTGATTCCATTTTCATTTTTTGGGAAATATTTCAGCCAAAAACTGGCTGTGGTAGAAAAAATTTGTAAAGTTCTTTCCATTTTCTATACAGAAATAAGCACTAAAGTCTGACAGTTATCAAGTCTAGAGTTTTCTAAAATGTGACCATCTTCTATTAAGTTGTACAGCTTGGTTGCATGGTGTGTTGAAGGAAAACCAGAGGACGGGATAAATGAATGTACTCTACCAATAACCAATGATGTACCATGCCTTTATGATGTGTTTCTTGAAAACTGGAGGATTGGAATGTAAATGTACTCTACCAAAAACCAATTCTATACCACCCCTTTATGATTTTCTAGAAAACTATAGAAAAGCAAAGCAAAGTTTTTGCTGTGTTGTTAACAATGCCCTGGCCTTATCTTTGTTTTTGTAAATCGTAAATACAACATTTTTCTGTGTCTTTCTTCTGCTATTTTTTTAAGGAATTAATTGAGAGCAGAAATCGTCTAGATGAGAAGGCAACCCACATCCTTCAGCTAGAAGCTAAGGTCAGAGAGTTGAGTAAACCTGATAACACGCTCCATGAGGCACTGCAGAGGGTTCGAGATGCAGCCACGGCCGAACTCCTCAAGTATAAGGAAGAGTCGGAGACAACTTACCATAAAAATGTAAGAAAGTTGTAGTTAGTAAAATTGTTAAACTTGTATTCCAAATCATGTAAGAATTAGTAAAAAATGTAACCATTCTAGATATATGTATATAGTCAGCTTTGAGCTTGTAGTCAAGTGGTAAATAGCTTCAAATGCATTGGCATAACAAAACAAGTATTTGATACAGGGCACTAGTAATACAGGGTTAACCATTCATCACAAAGTGTAATTTTTCAGTGGCTACCAAAAGTCTAATAAAACTTAAAGCAATTATGTATCAGACAGTGGAAGTCGCAGACCATTATGACATCATGCAACTATGACAATCTACTAGTTTACATTTTACTGAACCGCGTGAACACACAATTTGGGCTTCTTCTGGGAGTTGCTGCAACAATAAACTCTAAAATATAGTTGACCATATTATCGGTTGTAGAAGTGAAACTCTACTTTGTAATTGAAATTGCTCATTCATGAACAATTTGGAAACACAAACTTTCATCATAATTGTCCGAAAAATATTTCATGAATGGAAAGAGTAATCCTAGTTATCAGAAGAATTTTAAACCATAATTCAAGCTTTTCTAATGTTTCTCTTTTCTGTGTAAAATTACTTTGGCAAAAAAGTGATTGTCTCTTTTTGCATCTCTGAATTTTTAAAAGATCTTTTGTGTACATTTTATCAATTCATCATGAGTTGTCTTTCCTCTAAACAGCTTGTCTTGAACATTTATTTCAGTTGCAAGAACTGCGCGATCAAATGGACAGAGATGCTGACAATATTGAGAAGTTATCGGGAAATAATAAACGACTGGCAGCACAGATTGAGGATCTAAAGAACCAGGTGCATTCCCTCCAAACAAAAGTGAGTAGAACTAGAAGGTCTCAAGACCATTGCCCAGCTTCCAAAAGCTAGTTTTAACAATCTCAGTGTCTATCTGTGCTTTTGTTCTCAGCGCCCTAAAGTTCGGTGCATCCTGCATGCTAATCAAATTTTGACGTCACATAATCATATTCACAGCGAATATTTTGCAGGAGTATGGCAGGTTTCAACTTGAGCAAATTGTACGTTGCAAAATTGTGGCATCACTATTGCTTTGCATTCGCATTCCAAAAGCTGGTGAAGCAGAAAATGGTGCTTAGCAAGTTTTTCTGCAAAGCAAAAATTAACAAGGAACAGTTTTTGATTAGTGTTTGTCTTTTTACAATTATGATCTACAGGTTGAGTAACAGAGTTTGAAAAATGAAAAGTTTACACCTTTCAAATCAAATTATTATTTTTATCATTCTTTTCTAGTTGGGATCAACAGAGCAACAGAATCGCAATCTCTATGATCAGCTAACACAAGAGAGAGAGGGTGCTGCAGCCCATGTGCGTGCCCTGGAGGGTAAACTCTGCGATATGCAGGACAGCTTGGTGCAGAAGATGCGAGAGATTACCTTGGCAACGGACGCTAAGATGCCAGTCAGGTCTGAGATCGAGGCACTGAGGGAACTCGTTGCAGAAGAGGAAAGAAAGTAAGAAAATCCGGCAAAAAAAGTTGTCTTTTTTACTGTTGCGCCTGTATGGAACATAGTACTAACCCCTCCCAGACTAGATGGAGTCGACAAGATAGGCCTGCATTTCTTCTAGATTTAGGGACACACGCGTGCAAGTTTGTAAACATCTGCAATCGGGAACCTCCTGCAATCGGGAACCTTCTACATGTATTTTTCACTCTTTTGCTTGTACTTATTTTCTTGCAAGTTCTCATTGGTTTTGTACGTACTTTCCAAGTGGGGACCTTTACCAAACCAGGGACCCTAAAGTCTTGTTTTGTTATAGGTCCCTTGTTTGAATATGTATACCTACCCACCCTTACATGGCAGTTACAGGGTACATCTGGGGTGGATTTCACAAAGCGTTAAGACTAGTCTTATCTCGAGTTAGGACGAGTTACTCGTCCTAACTTAGGACTAGCCTTAAGTTTTTACTAACTCCTAGGACTAGTCCTAAGTTAGGACTATCTTTGTGAAATCGACCCCTGGTCCATTGTTCTTTTGTTCTTGTTTTTGTTCCCTTGGGTATACCACTAAATTGGCAACAAAGGTTAGTAAATAAAATCAGCCAAAAAAAGTTTAATTTGCCCTAAAAATAAGTTTTTCATTACAGGAGCAGTCATGTCGGAATTTTTGAAAGCTGTCAAAAGCTGTGGAAATTTTAGCATTGAATGAATGTGAGAATAATGATTTTGCATAAATTTGTTGGACTGGGATGAATTAAACAATCTACCTTTAAAAAAGTCAAAGAAGTTATGGAATTAATATATTTCTATACCATTCCAGGTTAAGGAACATCACTGGTGAACCAATTCGTAGACCGGTCACCTTGCCTCCAACCGTTCACTCCGCTAGGCCAGCCAGCACTCCTTTGATTACATCAAGAGGTCATGCAGGGCACCGTTCAACCTCCCCAATGAAAGGATACGAGAACACAACAGGTCTGGTGTCCAGTGTTACACAACACAGCCCAAGAGGTAAAGTTGTTTGAAGTGCAGGTTGCCTATGTATGGTTGCCTTTTTCAAAAGTTGTGTTGAGCCATGCATGGCTGTTTCTTTCACGTTCTTTAGTGTGGCAATGCCACTGTGAGCCGCGTCCACTTCACACAAACTGGCACAAGCTGGCTCAAAAAAATTACCCAGAAGCCTGATGGAAATGCATTTTTCTACTTTTTCTTTCATATATTTTGTATTTAGGAAGAGTTGTACAATTTGAATTTAATTCACACAATGTTTTACAAAGTAATAAGATTCTCTCAGAACTATCAGTTTCTGTCATAAGAATTTCCCTCTGTGGAGCCCAGTTTGAATTCAACCTGAGACCGGAGCATTGCATATGGATTGGGTTTTCAGTCCCTACCTGATTGTGTTTGTTTTCCCAAGTTGGGTTTTCCTCCCACACCTTAATTTTTTTTAGTGTGTAACTTATTGAATTTTGATGAGAGAAATAATTATAATAATTGTAATAAGACATGTGTCACCGAAATAGGGTGTCATGCAGGGCTTGAAATTTACACTGGACCACAGACCCAAGATTTTAGCAATGGGCCAGTAAACTAATGACTGGACAAGTCCAGCAGTCTTGTGTGTTTATTCAAATGTTGACTTTCAGTCTGATTAAGTTCTGTTCTCGAGTATTGACGATCTCTAACCAAATCATGTAATACAACTGAGATCAATCTTGTCTGAGTGCTTGTTTAAATTAAAACAAATAAATTTAAAATTGTGTAGGTACATATGTTTTTTGTCATTTCTATTCTTGTACAAAAAATTGAAGTAAATATTTTGGAGCTAGAAACCCTGCAGTCTTGGTGGATTTCCCCAAAACAATTTGAGCCCTATTCACTTACGTTAAATTATTCCTTTTCCATACCTACAGCTGAGCGACGCCCAGCATCAGTTCCAGTCACCACGATGGGACAGGGGAAGGACTATTTTGACTCCATGTTTGGAGGCCTTCAGAAGAGTCGGGTGATTTATCCAAAACTCCATCCAAAGTCTAGTCCCCCTGTGAGACTGGCATCTACCACTCATGATTACACCACAGCAACATCAAGGTATGGATTCAAATTAAGGCCATAGAAAAAGAGCAAAATTAAATGCCCAGTCAGGGCATTGTCTAGTAAAAACTGCTACGGGCTAGTAGCACCAACTCTCAACTTGCACTGTGGGCTACTCAAAAACTGAACATTAACCTATGTGTTTAAATGCTCACATTTGTTCCTTTCTAGATAACTTTTTTAAATGCGTTTATTTATTTTTGAGTGGGTGAATCTAACTTATTTTGACCATTAAACTGGTTGTCATCGCAACTAGTAATACATCAGAAAGATACATTGATGATAATTTATGGTTCAAATCTGGGCTTCTTAAACTTTCTGGCGGCAAGTAAAATGCACAATTTATTTTCCCTTCCCCCCCAAAAAAAAACAGCACTACAGGTTCAATCAAGATTCTTGAAGTCAACGAGGATGGACGATTCATCCGCCTTTTCAACACATCCCCAAGGGACGATCTCGAAATTGGAGGCTTCATGATCCAGCAGAATATTGGAGGGCACCCTGTGGCAGTCTACCGTTTCACTCCACGGACTCGTTTCAGAGCTGGGTCGACTATAACTGTAAGTGGAAAGGGCAAAACGGAGAACCTTGAAAAAGCTTGATATTCTGATTAGACACATATTATTTTGTCTCACCCCTTCCCCTTTTTTCATAGCACATTTTTCCAAATTTCATGGAGGTTTATGGTTACCGCAAAATTCTGTGTTTAGCGCTGTAAAAATCGTAAGTGGAAGGAGCAAAAGGGAGAACCAAGAACAAAGTGATTTACACATGGTTGTACTCGCACATGTAGTTCCTTCCTAACCTAGAGAATGTTTGAAATAAGATCAGACAAAACTTTCTGTTCCCTTCCCCCACCTCATTCCTTCTCACATCTGGCAAAATTTCTTGGTGCTGTATGCTTACCCTAGAATTATGCGCTTATCATTCCATGGACTTGTTTCATGGGTTGACCATAACTGTAAGTGGATAGGGGGCAAACGGGAAATCAGGAAATCAAATTAAAAATCTATGTAGAGAAAATTGTTTGTCCGGGCCTCCTTCATACTTCTTGATTCAATTCTATTCCTGGTGCTGTTTGTATGTTTACTATAGAGTTCTGTGCTCATGGCACCCTAGCACATAATTCTGCGGGACATATACACCCCAAATTTGTGGTTTACAGCACCATGAACTCGGGCCTTGGTGATGAAAAGCTTCTGAAGTTTTCATACTTCAACCAATTCGTTAGCTTCTTTGAGGCATTCGTCTTGTTTTTCTTTGGACAAGCAAGGTTTTTTTTTTGGGGGGGGGTGGGGGAGCACAAAGATTAATATTTGGATGAGCTGTCAGTATTGCCAAATTTAAGTATTGTGACATCACATCAACATGTTGCTAAAAGCAGTTAAGATTGATTGATTCAACGGCTAGCTCATCTTATGATTATGCTAAGTGCAAAAGATCAGACCCTGGTCACTTCCCCCCCCCCCCAACAATAAAATCAAACCCCCCAAAACATGGTTGTCTTACAGCTATACTCTTCATTCATTTTTGTTTTGCTCAGGTTTGGTCTGCATCAAGCCTTGCTCAGCACAACCCTCCAACTGACTTCTTATGGAAGGAGCAAAACAAGTGGGGAACTGGCCCAGAATGCACCACTATCCTCTGTAAACCAAATGGACAGGTTGGTTTATAATTATCAAAAATGTCCCAATTAGGGTATACTTCTACCCTGACTGGAATCTTTTTCCCCCAATGAGGATATATTGGCTTTAAACCTAGCAAAGTCTGAGTCTCAAGTCACAAGTCACTTGAGTCAGGTTCGATTCATCACTTACATCAAGTCTTAGTTGAAGTTACGGGACACTTGGTTTGAGTTATAGACTCGAGTCACTGAGGTCGAATACGAGTCGTGAGTCACTTGCGTCAAGTCTGAGTTGAAGTTACAGGACACTTGCGGTTTAAGTTATAGACTCGAGTCACTGAGGTCAAATACGAGTCGTGATTCACTTGCGTCAAGTCTGAGTTGAAGTTACAGGACACTTGGTTTGAGTTATAGACTCGAGTCACTGAGGTCGAATACAAGTCAGATGTTTCACTATTTCACATAGGGTTTGTACAGAAATAAGTGTGCTCCCACCCATCTTCAATATGCAGGGCAGGTAAGCGCACTAGTCAATAAATATACAGCTCTCTGGCTCCAGTCTGTAGTTAACCTGGAATTTTTCTTACAGGCAATTGCTTGGACAACGGCAGCCCATCGTTTTACCAAGACAGCGCAGAGTTATGATATGGCAAGCGAGAGCTCGGGGAGTAGACTGGAGGACCCCATGGATGACTTTAATGGAGAGTCCACACTTCACCCTGAGGTGGAGGTGGAAATCGATGGCAGACCAGCGACAGTACTGCACAGGTACCAGAAGTCTTTCGTTTCACTGTTGACAAGGCATTGGTCGGTAGTGTGGCAGGCCAGAATTTACACAAAGGCCACGTGTTGCCCTGCTGGTCTTTGCCTTTTTTACCCCTTCAACAGTTTCCCAAAGTCTTTAAGATTTCCAAATGGAAGGCATTTGCAAAATCAAATTAACCTTTCCCTCTCAAAGATGAAATTCCAGGCCTGATTTGAGGAGGTACGGTCATGCATACTAGTGCATCATCATTATCGGCATCGTCATTGAGTTGCATGGGTGGCTAGTGTATATGGGCTCGCCTCTCACCACTGTGGCCCTGGTTCAATTCCAGGCTAAAAGCCATATGTGAGTAGAGATGTGTGTTGATTCTCTCCTATGCAACAAGGGTTTGTCTCTGGACCCTCTGGTTTTCCTCTCCATCCGGAAAAAACAAGCCCTTTCGATCTCTGGCTATGCTTTGTGGTCATATAACTATGGTTTGGTGTAGCTAACTTCCAAAAATGCCCTTGCATGCTTGCGGCTGAACTGATAAATGTAATCATGTAATTATTACTATTACTATCATTTTGACTGCATAGATGGAGTAGGCGCTAGACTTTTGGCCACGACATGCCATTAAGGAATATAAGTTTTTTTCTTCTACAGAGAAAAAGAAGATCTTCCCTCCTTATCTCCAGCCAAGCACCCTAACGGTCAGTATCCGGGCTCCCCAACGCACCCTGCGACAGGACAGCACAGGGTGAAGACCTTCGGGAATGACAACAGTAGCCTGTGTCGACAATCTCGCTCTCAGAACTCCAAACCTGTCCCTGATGTAGTTACAGGTACCATTGTAAATCTGAACTGAGCGAATTCGATTTAAGCATTTCTAAAATCAAAAGAGCTCTCCAGCAATTGGAGTTACTTTTTCATTTTTTCAAAATGGAGATTATTAGAATTTCAGGATTCAGTAGAAAAAGAGATTTCAAACGGTTTCCAACACTTGGGATTGTAAGACACTGCTCCCACAATTTTTCTGTTTCAAAAGTAGAGGAATTTTGGGGGACTGTTAACAGTTGATTAGAGGGGCGTGATGTAATGGAAGCACGCTTGCTTAAAGGTGATTATCTTGTCACACTTTTTATGATTATTCAAGTTCCACCTTTAACCCCAGTAGGGAAGTTTTCAACTAGCCTGTTCGATTCCTCATGATCAACTTAAAATTGTATTTCTTGCAGTCGTAACACTACAAAATGAGACAAAATTTGTTAATGCCCTTGTTTTTCCTTCTTCTTTCTTTCAATCAAGGTGTCTTGTATGCAGGCTCAGGGGTGGGGGCATCTCGTACTGGTGCAGCACAACTTAGGAAACCAATGAGAACAAGCCCAACTAGAGGCGGGGTAGGTACAAATAGGGACAAATGTAAGGGTAGATCTGTAACAGAAGGAGGAGTTACCAGTGTAAAGAAAAATGTGATCTTTCTTTTGCATGCTATGATAAAATGAAATAATAATAATAATAATACACAGTTCTTATATAGCACTATTACACCAGAGGGCATGTCAAAGCGCCTATTATTTCTTCTACAAAGTATGCTGAGTCATGTTTGAAATAAAAGACCCATTTGTTTACATTGGACCACTTGACTGTTTACAAGGTGGTGTGGTGCAATCTGCAGCCAAGCATACCAGAAAACAATGGCTGAGTGTCTTGCTCAAGGACAAAAGTGTCAATTACACCATGACTCGAACCCACACCCTGCTGATCAGAAATACCAGAGCTTGAGTCGAGTGCACTTGACCGCTCAGTTCAAACTGAGTGCTCGCCTGCTCCCCAAATGGACTGAAAACAGTGGCAGTTCACTCAAAACAATTCCATTTGTTGTTTGCTGGGCCAGTAAACCTTTTTATTTTATTTTACAAAACCTATACCAGGAAAGCACAAGTTCAAAATGAGGTTCTTACCTATGGAAAATGATTACTACATCTACAAAAGTATGCAAGCTTTGCATGGGCATTATTTTGTTGTTGTCCATAATTTATTTGAACATGTGGATTATACTCAGATAGTTTTGCAGCCAACTGAACAGTGTAGTTTTGGGAAGAACAAAACAGGTCGGAAAACAAACATTTAAATGAAAAATTTACCCATGTTGGATTTTATACTGAACACTATTTGATGACTTTGTGTTTTCCCTTCTTTCAGAGTGGTACGATCCGATACAGTGCCCAGCCGAGCCCCTTCATGTCCCCCCACCAAGAGCACTATGCTAACCTGAACTCCATCAACGCTAGTCAGAAGGTCAGCTTCCAGCCCCCAATGCCACGCCCACCTGTCATATCATCATGGTAACTTTGTCATGAATATGCATGTCACTTCCCACTTCAGCCACCAGGTCAGTTTGCACCCATGCTACATCCACCCTTCAACTTGCTTATGAATATGCAAATGAAGCCTGAGCTCTATGGCAGGCTTTCATATCTTCTCTATGACAAACCCAACCTGTTACCTTTTAAAAGGTCGGATAATGCAAATCAGCAGAAAGTTGAGTTTCCTTCACGAACTAGTTATTTATTGTAAATATATATTTTTTTATGCAGTTTTGAGACAAAAGAGAATGGCAACTTGGTTGGATCATCCATGTGACATTGCATGATTATGTTTATATTTCATAAATATCCTTGTTATATTCAACCAATCTGACACAATTGGGTGTATGCAGTCTGGTACCTTGAACCCAAGAGGCATTTCAAGACATCTTGGTCTCTTTTAAATAATAAGCATTCTGATTTATTTAACGTTCGTGACCAAATATTTTTGCTGTGAGTTACATAGAATTTAATCCTGATTGTGGGCACCATAGTATATATTTATTTGTATGCATATTTGGACTATTTTTTCATGAACTATTCAAACTGTGGCACTCTGTTTTATTGAATTACCAATCCAGATTGTACCCTTGTTATTATAGTTTTGTATTTAGTGAAATGCCCAAAGAGTAAACAACCAAACATTAGGAATGCATAGTTTTGGGCTCGCAAGTTTTGCTGAAAAATAAGTCAAGTTTGGATTATCAATGACTGCAATTTTAAATGGAAAAAAAGAAAAGAAATACTAATGAATGCTGAATGTTTTTGTTCTGCTTTTTAACAAAAGAAGATGAACAAAATGGGTGAGTTTTTTTTAAGGCTTTACTGCGATTGAATTTTGCTGTCGCTGTAGCGCACATGATAGCTTGTACATTATGAACTGTAGAGGGCCATGTTGTACTTGTGGATGAAGGAAATCTCTAGTAATGGTAGCAGAGATTGGCACAATTTCAAGCCTAACTTTGTACAGAAGTAGTTTTTGTACCAAATCACCATCATGTGAAATATTATACTTATCTGAAATGCAGTCAACCTTGAGGAAACAAGTGTTCTACCACTGATTTCATTTATCTTCTCCTCGCTTAAAGATAAATAAATATAAACAAGGCAAGAAATTATTGTGTAATGCTGCTTTCTATAAAAAAGCTTGCTTATTTTAAGGACAGTTTTCACTTTCATTTATTTATCAGGAATAAAGAAAAGTATTGGGTATTTTTTCACAGGCAGGCTACTCTGATGGGATTCAGTTTTATTTAATTAAAAAAAACAAAACAAACGCACTGGCAGCACAGAGCTGAAATACAAAAAGGTAAAAGATATATTTTAAATTGACATCCAAGTATAATTATTTCAGAAAAGTAAACAATTGAAAGAGCAGAGACAAAAATAGAAAAAAACAAACCAACCCATGACCGCGTCATCTTTAGCCGATGTCTCTAGCCCTAGACCAAACATTTTCACTGTTTTCTGAAAGTTTTAAAGAGGGGCTCCAAGGTCAAATTCATGTTTTCACCTCATTTTCAAATAGATATATAGTCCTCATGAAAAGTGGAAAGAAAACTAGGTGTCCCTAACCTCAAGTTAAAATGAGAAAAAATGACATTTCTATTTCAGAGTGAACACTTGAAACAGGACGTCAACAGCGAAATGGGTCTGTATATTCAAAAGAGGAACTTTTTGTCAGTCGAGGGTCAGATTCGGTGCCGTTTTGATTGAATGTCATGGAAAGTCAGAGAATGAACCATAAATGTTCCTGTATTTAAAAGTACAGTCCCCTGTATTTAAAATGTGAGGTCATTGAATGTTGACAAATTTCGCACTGGAAGGCTGTCAAACAATTGCACTTTACACTATTTTAGCTTGAGGTTAGCGACATGTAAATTTCTTTCCACGTTCAGGAAGACTCTATCTATTGGAAAATGAGTTCATCACAAAATTGAACTTTACCTTGGAGCCCCGCTTTTAAAAATATATACATATACTCTTCCTAAACTCGTAACATTCCCTTCATATCGATGTGAGGTGCAATCAAGTTAGAACAAGATTCTAGATAAGAGACAGACCAAACGAAAACAAATAATGGAATGTTTTTCTAGTGCAAGTATGCACGTTAAGACTGCCGTTAAACGACTGTATCATTTATCACAGCAAGAGTAAAAAGAACAGTTGTTAAATGTGTACGATTTGTTTTGCGCAGGTCCGGCCCAATTTCATAAAGCTGTTTAGTAGAAAAATATGCTTTGTAAATTTGTTCAGCTGAGCCAACATTATTACGTGTAATGTCACCTTTTAAAATACCTTTATATTGTTGATAAATAAACCGCGCTGGTTGGCGTGGACGGCCGAATGTTAGAAAAAACATTCAGTCATGTTAACAAATGTTGTGACCAAATTCAACGTTTCTACAAACTTTCAATTTGGGATTGGTCGCTTTGTTTCCTACAAATTCACATTATTTTTGAATGTTTATCAAACATTGCTGCAAACTGTGGCTATCTGTTTTTGCTTTGCTATGGCCCCATCGTTTTTAAATGCGAATCAATCTTAATTGTTAAGTGTGGTGTTACAATACAAAACACTATGAAAATACTGACAACACATCTTAAGATGAATCTCATTCTGTGCTTTGTGAAATCGAGCACAGCACTTGAATAAACATGTAAATATAAAATAATTGGGGAACAACTTGGCGGGTGGTACTACCATTGGACATGATTATCACCCAAACTTCGTTCTCGTAATACAACCAAATACTTTTTAAAATCAATACAACAAACAAATATGTTCTCCTCGTTCGAATTAGGGGAGCACAGACATGCGTCTTTAAGTGTTACGGTTGCAAAGGTCAAAATATGAATGCAAATAAACGTGGAACATTTTCCAATGTTGGGGAGTTTATTTATTTGTGATAGGCATTCTTAAACCAAAGGGCATCGTTTGATATATGATGGTTGAATTAACCTTATGGGACAGTACTATTTTAATTGATAGTTCGCGAAATGTGACAAAATTCGCGCGTGCTGCATGCGGTTATTTTATGCTCATAGTTTTTTTGGTCAGAATTGACCCGGATACCGGGTCCCATTGGGCCTGACCCATGTCTGAGACATTTTGACCAGGAATCTGTGTCAAAAGAAATTAAGCAGAATTCGAGCTAAAATCACAATTTGAAACCAATTTCCGCGTTAGTCAGACCAAGCAATGGGTCATTCTCATTTAGACCTGGATTCCGAGTTAATCCTACCCGGAAGTTTTTAGAATTAAAAGCCTATATTATAAAACACTCACGGGTCTTTCTACATATTAACACATCATTGTGTGTGTATATATATATATATATTTGATTGATTGATTGCTTTATTGACTGGTTGATTGATTAATTGGTTGGTCGATTGGTAGTTGGTTGGTTGATAGATTGTTTGGTTGATTTATTTATTGATGTAATGATCGATTGATTGGTAATGCAACAATGGAATATTTTCATACGTTTTTAATCCTCTTTTCAGTGACACCAACAAATTATTCATAACATTAATCGTACTATTAGGCATCAGTCGCTTTGTTTAACGCTACGCACAGTTTTTAGCCACAAGTTTATCTTGTAAAACGGAACATAGATAGGCCTTTTCAAAGTGTTTTGTGTGTTAAAGGTGTATACTTTTTTTCTGGGTTGTCGTCATAATTATTAGCTGCCCTTGCTTTTCGCGCACTGATGTGTTGTTTGTAGTGTCTATTGCATTATTACGGTGTTGTGTGTATTAATTTTACAGGGTAGTATAGCGTAGTTCAGTTTTCATTCCGACTACATTGCAACTTTTCCGAGCAAACTCAACGCAGAAAACAACATTTTTAAAAATGATTAAATAAATGTATTGTTTACTTCCGCGGTCAGACTAAACAATGCCAGATTCTTGTATAATTTTGACTCTTTGGGTAAAACGCAAAAAAAAAAAATAGAAGAGAAAAAAATGAAACAAACTGTAATAGTTATTATAT
>CM021547.1:10371641-10422520 GCA_010994315.2 Pisaster ochraceus | reverse complement strand
CCCCCCAAAAAAAAAAAACGTGGAACAAGAAAACAAAACCAAAAAGCTCAAACAAGTTTATTCGCGGTTTTAACACTACATTTTTTATTCCCCGTTCGTAACGTTGTTTTGTGTGTGTGTGCTCTCACTTTCGGTACCTTATTCCGGTCGGAGACCAAGGACAAAACAAAAGAGGGAAAATAAAAGGACTCCACTTGGAAATTCTAATTCTAAAGAACGGGGTGCTCCACAGAGAAATTCGTTGTTTTTTCAACTGTTTTTAAATTTGTAACAATAATTATTGTGAATCATGCAAGAGTTTTTATTTACTGAAAGTCTTTCAAGAATTGCCGGCAGGTATTTATTTTTATTTTATTTTGTTTGTGTGAGCTATAAGTTTGTTATGACAGCTACTCAAGATTTGGATTAATCGTGAATTCTGAGCCAATTGGTGTACTAGATGATTTGTTTTTAATTTTATCCTCTAAAAAGTCCCGGGAAAGAATTGACCTGTTTTCCGGATCCCTTGGTGCCTTTCCCATTTGTAGGTCAGTAAGACCTGGAATCTGTGTCACAATGACCCAGACACATGTCAAACTGAAGCGGAATCCGATTCAACCCCCCCCCCTTTTTTTTGGGGGGGGGTGCAGTTTCGGGTCAGCCCGACCCGGAAATGCGTCAGGGTCCCGGAGTCTGGTCAATTCTTACCCGGGAGTTTTTAATGGGTAGATTGTATAATGTTTTGTAAGTAATAAAAATTATATATATTTTTGATGTTAAAGAGATTTCGTGCAGTGGACGCATGGTTAAAGGGGTTTCTTAACTCTAAAACAATATTACAACGGCTGCACGATTTATTTTGTGACGTCATTGATTTGCCTTCGCATGGTTAGAGAGAATGTGATCCCATAGTTAAGTTGAAAACTGTTTTGGCTGGTATCAATTGTGAAGCACAACTCTATTATGCTTAACAGAGTCTATGAAAGGTTTGTTTTAAGAAAACAAACTAAACTTGTTTATTTGTAATTGTATGTGTTCGATCTTCCTGCATGCTGTTTACAATGTTCCGGAGTGGAGTGCCGTTTTTTTCTTTTGCCTTTTGTAACGCGAAAAGTTGAAGAAAAGTACAAGGGAGAAAATGTTAAGGTGTTACCAAATTAAATCACTGTTAATGTCTACAGACGCCTTGCATTGATGTCACACTCAGCTACGGTCTGCCCATACGATCCGCCATTTTTGGAGTGAAGTTGACTTTCGATTGGTGTGCACACGGGGAAACTACCTCCCAGAATGGCCCAACCAATATTTAAAGATGTGTGGTAGATTTGTGGTAGATTTGACTCAAAATTTTAATTTAAAATTTAAATAGCTATTTTTATAGATTCGAGAAAGTTAAAACAAGCTTTCATTTAAGGTTTTGCACGAAACAAATCTGATAATGGTTATCGGTGTAGTCAAAACCTTAAAATGAACTGTTGTCGGTATCCAGACATTAAACCAAAGACACGAATGTGTGATCAAATTTCGCAAGTTCTTTTAATACAAAATGATGATGTATTTTGAATAGGAAATGATTTGAAAATGTTCTACCGTCCTTTTAAAGTGTAATGCAGTGAAACACCAATTTCACATTATTATCATAATTGTACTGCGATAATAAAGGGTTTTTAGCACTTCAAGACGCTTAAATAATTAATATATTTAATGAACTATTAATTGCTTGTTGTGATGTGGTCATTACAACTTTGTTTTTAGTGGTGTATATTCCAATATCTTCCATGAAATGTGAAATAATTGTGGTTGGATTTTGCAGGCTGAAGCGTTTATTTCTTAACTCGCACAATAAATGATTTTTTTCAACGAATCCATGAGTCTAGATTTGTTAGTTATTTTGTTTGGCTTGGTTTATTGTAGTGCCCATCAATAACATTTACTTGTTCATTTTCAGGGCGTCAATCTCATATAGACTTGTCCAGAAACATAATCTTACCCTAACTTGGTAGGGTCATGATATTGGTAAAATACAACAAAAATGTGTGACCATGAAAACTATGTACTTGGTGAGAAGCACTGCAGCTGTTGATAGTTTACACTAGTTTGGGAAAGGATTCCCGTCGAAGTAACATAGTTTGGATAATTTTTCACGCAAAAACATCTAAGTCAGATTTCTGTGGGTTTGCAAATACTGGGGTCATGGACAGAGGTGCTTGGTACCCACTGTCACCTCAGTCGCTAAGCGTGGATGGATTCGACGTTCGATTGATAATACCGTGAAAGTTTTTCTGTTTTCTCAGCAAGTTGACACCGTATTCAGCTGCGACTATGTGACTTTTAATGTATCTTTATGTATAATGCTGCCTATAAATCAACATTACGTTGTCAAAAACCAAACGTTGACCCACCTTTAGAAAATAGTGCTTAACATTTTCTGCTAAGCAAAAATGGGCAGGATACCAGTCACAGCTGATACATTTTTTGGGCTGGTAACCCTATTGTGATAAGCATATACATGTACAGTGTATGTAGCGCTGTACTTTTTTTGCTTTAGCAGCTGAAATTGGGCACAGTATAGGCTGTTGCTCTGACCGTCGTCTTCTTTCTTATCTTCCGAAGCCGAACAGAGCATTTATCAAAACGTGGACCAATTCTCCGCAGAGACTTTTTACCTCACTGTGTCCTTGGCGCCACACATCTTAATCTTGTAATAAAGTTGCATGTAAAGACAAAGGAGTTACAACAATTGTTTTCAAACCTTGCAAAATAGTTTCAAATCCAACTTCAAGAGAATCTGTAAGCTTTCACTGTCCCGCTTCTGTAGTGCTCGCTGAGCACCGTGTCAGTCTCCCTTGTTTGGGCCGTCCATAGATGATTATTGCCGGCATACATCAGTCGCTGTCGCACGCACAAGAGACTGGTGCCGGTGCATATACTCTTTGTGCCGCGAGACAGCAACTAACGTCCACGGCACAACACCGAGGCCTCGTCTTCCAGATGCAGTGACTCTTTCCTTCAGGTATACATGTGTCAATTAATCGTCCCCAAACATACCACAAAATCAGGTTTCGAGGAATTTAGTACAGGCAACGAATGCTCCGGCTCCATGCTAACTATACTCCATGCCCCTTGGTGCCCTTGACTGTTTCAGTACTTTTCCCTAACTGACGGACTGAGGTGCCAGTGCGGAAAATCTGCCGTGTCGTTAAGTTTGAGCCATACCCTTATACAAGCACCACATAGAAATACTGATCCTCCATTCAGGAACGAAAGTACATCATCGATGGTTTTTGGAAGAGTAAATCAAATGTTAACCCACTGGTTGCCATTGGAAAGCAATATATGGCGTTTTAATTGTCATAATGAGACGAGAAAGAGACCCCAACAGAATCATAGAAACTCAATACAGAAAATAAAATTGTGGGTTTTGGTTTTTATCTTTTATTTCTGAGGTTTTTCACAAGATTAGCATCCATAGTTAGTAGGAATAATGAGGTAACTAATGAAAAGAATAAAAGAAGAAGACATTTTTCCGGAAAATGGCATGATATTGGCACGATATTGAAAAACAAAACACCATTGTACTTTCTGCACGTAGGCCAACTACAGAGCGTGACAGATTGATCGTACCCCAATAGAGCGTGTGATTGTGCACGTAGTACATTTCATATTATTCGTTGTTGGTTTATACGCTAAAAATATCACATGGCAGTCAGGGCTGAATTGCGAACATTTTGTACATCAAGTCAAAAAGATAAAAGTAATAGTAAAAAATTTACATGGTAGGCTTACAATTTAATACATACATCTGCGAAAAAAATAATAAATAAAAATCGGTGTTGTGTAACACTATTTTCTATTATTTTAAATTTTTCGAAGGTAGGGGCCTAACTAGTAAAATTTTAACACGAAGTTAATCAGTTTATCAGTTTGTTATTTCGCAAGTCTTTAATTTGAGTGAAATACAGAAACAAACAAACAAACAAACAAACACCCCAACAAACTCCCCAACACCCCAATAAATAAACAAACAAACAAACAAACAAACAAACAAACAAACAAACAAACAAACAAACAAACACCCCAACAAAGAAACAACAAACGCGTTAGCATCTATAATTTGTTAGTCATTTAAATAGATGCTAACTCGGTATTTGGCTGATGTGACCAGAAGAAACAAGTTTTTATTTAAAAGGTATTGCACAAAGAAAAAAAACCGCCAGTGATATGGAGGAATAAAAACAACAAATGATTTATTGTCCGGACCCTGAAATTATCTTACGTGCATCAGCCATGTACAAACGATCAACATTTTAAAAGATTTTCCACACAAATCGGCACATGCAACTTAAACAGTATTTTGTTATGTCTTCTCCTCAGCACTCAATGAATAACGAAAGAACTAATATTAATAAGGTAAAACATAATTACAAAAGTACATACATATTTTTTAATAATTTAAATATAAAGGTGACGCCGCGAATAAAACAGTAAAAGGGTGACGTAACGGGTATTAACCATCCATGAAAGCCATGTAGTTTTGTTTACTTGCCCAAGAGGTTGGCAATTAAAGTAGTAGGCCCTACGGGTTCGATAATAATCTGCGCGCGATGTAAAATTAACTTGAGCATTAATTAAAAATACAGAGATATTCGCAACGATCGGCGGTGGTTATAAAAATATAACGGTGGTGGCCTAATGACATAATGAAAACAATAGTTTTATTGAATTCAATATAGGCCTAATACCACTTTCTATAATATGCTTAATAGTTCATTAGGCATTTTTTCACTTTTCACTAACTGATCATTACAGCCTAAATTGTTTTATTAATCATTCACACCAGTATAAAGCAACACATCAGCAGCGACAATCATGCGTTTTTAACGGTTAACAATTGGTCACCTTCCATCGACCCCACCGAAGAATTCCTTAACTAAACTGCACAGGTCAGGGGTCCAAGTTCAACATTGTAGCACCAGAGGTCCACATACGCAACACAATCTTATCATCAGACTTACCGTCTCAGTCTCTTCGCCGAATGACTACAATTTCCTCCAATAAGCCATGATTTTAAAAGTTTGATGGAAGGAGAACGATATCCTGGTTGTTGCTCGGCATCGGCAAAACAAAAAGACAATCCCAAATTACTAACCATAGTGCTGCTACCCCTTGCGTTAAAACCGCCATCTACTGTACACTTTGAGTGCGCCGCCAAATCGAAAAACATGAGCTGCACGTTGTAAAATCAATCACACGCAGAAGTTGGACACGTATCACACGTACACCAGCCCCAAATATAGAACGGGATTCCCCTCGTTGTCCAAATAAAGAAGTATCATGACCTTATTTGTAGCTTCCCGAAGTGCCTCTTGAATATGCATCGGTGGTACCTGCGCAAATGACATTGTTTTGACCCACTGGGCTTCATTCAGCTGAGCTATTTTAGCATGTCACATGTCATTTATACACACTGCGGAACCAATATTTGTGTTAACTTGTGTTAGGGGAGTTCGCGATGAGAAAGATGTTGCATAATTAGGATTGCGTGTAAAGACCCACGTTATAGGATTGACTAATCAGCATTCAGAACATAATTAATTAACCACCTGCTCTGTCTCCTTTCCTTTGCTCTGTCCTTCAAAATAATTGGTCGATGAATCATGATTGACAGGTACTCTAGGATAACTGCCACTTTTTCACCCAAACTAAACCCTTTTTTCAAAATAAAATTTAAAGAGGGGCATTTTGAAATACTTTTATCCAACCGTTGATAAGGATGCTCAATCCCTGCCACCTCCCCCCCATAATAGTCCCTGACCGCCCACAAGTACATTTTTGGGGGGGGGGGGAGAAAACAGAAGGGCGCCCTCAAGCGACAGTTAGCCATCCAAATAACCTTGTCAACACAACAAAACCGAAGAACCAATGCCGTATTTTGCACGATTTTTGAGATTTATCTAAATTATGACGATGGATTTCACATGACAACGCTGGAGAAGAAAATTACGAGAAATTAAAACATCAAGATGATGCATTTGCAGTTCCCCAAGAGTAGGAACTTCTACACTTGGGAGGAACTAAGGTGAGGATTAACGCTGTTGCCAAGTTACTTTATCTCGACGTTATCGATGTGTTCGTATTAACCAGTTATGGCAAAGACTGACCAGTAATGCTATGGTCTGGATCAAGATCTGTAACCATAAACTGTAGTACAGTAGAACAATAAGAAAAACACGTACTAAAGTATAATAAGTACACTATTCATATCTGAATCTACTGTTAATTTCATATCAGTACCAATTCCTCCAGAGTGCCAGAGAGTGAGTGATGATTGATAACATTTAATTATAACAAAATCTGTCTAGAATTAGAATTTAAAAAACACCGTCAAAAATTTAAATAAACGTCAAGTTAATTAAGACTAAGACAAGAGTGTAGACATAAGAAAGAAAAAAAAAGCAACCCACATTTCACTCCAAATTGTTGTGTTGTTTAAATTAACTTTGGTTGCATGAATCAAATTCAAAATAAGAATGTGTACGAAATTACTGTCAGTGTCGTGTGTGGTGTAGAACCAGTCAAATATTTTTTTTTTTCCCAGTTTTTTTTACCAGAACAAAATTAAGTTTTACATGTTGATTTCAGTGTGGAATTTTGTATATGTTTGAAAACTAGAGGATTGTTAACTAATTTTCTTTTTGGAAAACCACTAATGAAATTTAATGTATGTATAGGCATAGATGGTATATAGGTATGTAATTTATATTTTGCATGTTTGAAAACTAGCAGGATTGAAAAAGAATTTTCTTTTGGGAAGACCACTAATGAAATTTAATGTACATGTATTTTAAAATACTTTTGTCCCCCACAAGGTATCTCTTTTTAGTTGATTTTGGTTTTACCTTATCATCACTTTGTGTGAAAGGCAATAGTGCTATATTTTTCTTTGTACTGTGGGAAAAATATCCACAGGCATACAGTACTACCACTACCAGTACTAGTCTACTGGGATGGGACTCGATACCACTAGATGTCTTACTCTAGTCTTAGCCACTAGACCGCTAGACTGGGTACCTCCATCAGCTCGGATCACTGACTTTTTAGTAACTGTAATGCAAGGATTTAGCCAGGATTTGGTAAAAGGTTGTCCAAATTTGCTGGAAATTTAAAAACTGGGTGTCCAAGTTTTCACATGTTAATGACAAAACAGGGTGTCCAAATTTAAAATCAGCATGTCCAAAAGATACACTTGTAGACACCCCTTTGGCTAACACTATGCCGTAATGTTTGATTTTATTTCCATTGCCATTTAGAAAACAAAAACAAATTATAGATGACCTTGTGAATTTAAAACATAGGTAAATTAAAAACACCATTTTCTCTCTCTCTGTTACAGTTGTTTGTCCAGGGCTCTCGGGGTAAGTTTGCAGAAATCATTTCAGTCAAACTGAAAAAAATCAGGTCTTGAAAGGGAAACTTTGGAAGGGGCATCAATGCCAAGACCAGGGCCCATTTTCATAGAGCTGCTTAAGCACAAAAATTATGCTAAGCAGAACAAGGTTACCAACTTAAATACAAAATTTACATTTTGTGACTGGTGTGCTTTTATTTTGCAGAACAGGAAATGATTACACAATATTTTTTACTTTTAAGACAACCCTATGAAAATGGGCCCAGGGCCATGGGCTCTGTCTAATTCCAGGCCTGCAAAAAAAACTTTTGTGACATGTAAAAGAAAACTTTCTTAGATTGAGTTCATTATATGTTTCTGTAACTTAATAATTTGTTGTCAGTTTCTAAATAGACTTTTCTGCCAAATTGGTTGTTAAAATTGATTATGAATAAAAAAGATTATTCAAAAAAGAAAGGAAAAAAGAGAGATGAGAAAGAAAACAAAATTGTAGCCATCAATTTTTGTTAATTAAAAACATTTCCTTGTTCTGGGAAAAGATTACACAATTGATTTTATTGTTTGACATAATAATTGAATCCTTTCTTTAGAAGTATATTCTTCTCTGCAATAACAATATATGTTTTAGTAATTGAAAATGATTCTGGATATGTTTTAGTTTCCAATTGAAACCATCAAAAACTGTATCCCTGATGAGATTACAAACACAGAAGATGGAATTAGCTTCAAGGTGAGCAAACAGTCTTTGTTTTTTTTATTTGTTTGTTGTTGTTTTTTAATAAATGAAGAAAATGATATGTAACAAACATAATTTTGTAGAAAATTTTGCTGTTGCAAACTGCTTACCAACAGAAAGGACCTATGGTATAAATGCAAAAAGTATTGGGACATAAAGCCATTCGTCCCAGGTGTCGTGTAATGCACTTAATAGAACCCAGTGCACTTACCGTAAAGAGAAGGGGTTTGCCCCATTGATCCTGGTCTGATCGGCAGCATATTGCACCACAGCACCTTGTAAACAACTACATGGTGCTATAAAGGAAAAGGTGTTAAACTTCAAAACGTAGCCCCACATACCTTGCAAGAAAAAATACTGAGCGCTTTGATATGCCCCTAGGGTTGTGATAAATCACTATATAATAACCCAGTATTATTATTATGTTTTGACCCTAGCAGAGTCTTTCTCAAACGCTAAATAGATAACACACACTGGTGTAACAGAAGCAGCGCTTTCTGGTATGTTTTGCTGCAGATTGCATCACAGCGCCTTGTACCAACCATTACATGGTGCTATGTAAATTGGGTCTGTTTCAAACATAGCTCTGCATACTTTGTCGAAAAAATAATGAGTGCTTTGAGGTGCATTCGAGTGCGATAAAGCACTACATAAGATCTGCGTAGGCCTTATAATTATTATTATTATTATCACACTCTAGGAGCTTATCTCAAGCATTTTCATTTTGAGGAACACAAAGTAAAAAGATCTCCTTTTGTTATTGCTCGACACTGCTGAGTGTCTAATTTATTTTCTTTTTGCATCATTTTTTGTTCTTGTTTTATCTGAAGGCAATTCTAAGGCTGATTGAACTAAAGTACTTCAACGATGCCTTGGATCGTTCTATCAACATGCACACCGCTGACTACAACATTAATACCCTCATGCAAAGTCTCAAATTACTAAATCACCGACTTCTGAGGTAAGGATTTATTCCCATTCTAGCGTGTCGTGGCCAAATGCTGATTGCTGAGTCATCTGAGTGCAGGTTCGAACCCCTGTTGCGACATTTGTGTCCTTCAGCAAGAATGATAATAGTATAGCCTATAGTCTTTTATAGTGCGTAGATCTATCAATAAGGTACTCAAGCCGCTTGAAGAAACAAAACATTTTAAGACAGGTTTTTGAATTATTTTTGAAATATGAGACAATTTAAGAAGCGCCTTATAAAGGTTAACAAGGTGTTGAACAATGTGTTGAATTAAACTTTGTGAATGAATGTGTTGGGTGCATTTGGTTGATCTGCGCTATCGGTCGATCATGACGCTTTAGGCCAATCTTGCCACCAGTTGAACACCTTTTCTTTAAAATTCTTTTTTAATGGTAAAGTCTGAGACATCCTACTGAGCGACTGATGGTGATTAGTGTTATTATAACTATTACGAGTTAGGTTGTGAAACTTTGTGGTATAAATAATAAACACTGACAATATGTACATGTCCTTTGAACATTTGTTGGTTTCTACCTTGTACCTGAAAGTTACATCCAGGAATTTTAAAAAGATTTTGTCAGTTTATGGGCATACCTAATATCATCAGGAAGCAGTTTACATAGTATGCACACATAGATAAGAGTTTTGCTATCTTTACATTAAATAATTACCTGCCTATAAATACCTGCTTATCCTTGTCAATGACAGGATTACGCTTTGATAAGATGATCTTATCTGTGCTGTAAGCCTAAAGCAATTGAGATCATGAATGTGGTGACTGTAGATTGTGACTGAACAGGCCATGTTACAGGAGGCAATTTACAGGCAACCAGTTCCAGGCAATCTCCAAGAAGGAAATTCATTCCCCTTTCAGTTTTCTCATTATTTTCTTGGGGATAGTAAGTTACAGCTAGAAGAATGTATCTTGTGCTGTCGAGGTGTTCCTTGTGCCTGAAGTGCAGTTGGTTGCCTCCAAGTTGCCTGTAAAAATTGCCCTGTGTGACATGGCCTTTTAGTTACACATCAGTCTCTCTTATCTTTTGAAACTTGGGGCTTTTTCCAAACCTTGTCAGAGCTTGAATAAGAGGGAAAATCTGCAGGGCTTTGTAGCTCAAAATGTTTTCCGGACTAAAATCTAATTTACAAGACCAGAATCTAATAACAAGCAACTTTCTACAGAGTTTAACGTGTACTGTTCATATTTGAACAAGCAATAAGAGAAGATTTATCTTATTTGTATTATGCTTCGATACTCAACACAATCGAAAGTTATTTACCAGACTCAACGCCAACATTTAAACATCTTTAAGACAAATTTGTTTTAAAGACTTGCAAGTTTTATTACACAGTGAGGTCACTGTTAGTCAGTTGAAAAATGCAACACCACCAGACTTGTCTAGTCCTGAGTTTATTTAATTTAATTTAATTTATTAATTCTGGTCGTGAAGCCAAGAACTCTCAGAAAAGCGAACTTAGTCACTGTACTAGCCAATATTCCAATGGAGAAGACAATGAAGAAAGTTGCAGTTTTAAATGTGGGAGGAAAACCCCAGAGAAATATTCTTGGGAAAACTCATGCAATCAGGCAGGGACTGAAAATCCAGTCCACATACATGTAGTGCCCCTGATGGGATTTGAACGAGGGTTTCATAGGTGGAAGGCAAGGCAAGATATCACAAGGCTAAAATGACTGGCCTCTGGGCTGTGGTCCAGTTTAAGTTTTGACTGTATTTAACCTAGCATATGCTTTGTGGACGGACATTACCCTTCAAATAACATCACATGAAAGGTAGTGCAGACAATTCAGAAGGACTTTTTCATATGAGAATGTCAGGAAAGATTACGCTGTATTAAGTTGTATGTTTCTTTATGATAACCATGCCTGTAGTTTGTCTTTTCTTTGAAGGGGTTGTGTTCTTATGATCAAAGCAGGCCTGTGGCAGTATAGAATTATGAACTCTCACTCAGTTACTGCAAGCGCGCCGGTGTGCTCTCCATAGATGGGTCGTTTCACCAGGTTGGGACACCTGGTGTTTATCCATATCTTGAAAAGCGTTCGTACATTTGACACAATAAATGTTTGTTACATTTGCCTTTGTGTGTGAAAGTGTTTGTTGAAGTTTAATCATTTTCGAAATTTATTTTAACAAACGTATAATCAAAAATGTATTTAGGCATAACGGTGTTATGTCTGAGTTTTTACTATTTTTTAGTTTTTCAACACTCAAATACAAAGTTATACAAACTCACTTTGTCTTCTAATATCATGACTTACAATGCAAAAAAAAAAATGGTTACAGTAGTCAGTGATTAAACAGAAATGGAAAGACCAAATAAAGTGAGTGCAATTGTGACAAAGATGCCAAAATGTCACAAGATTACCTTGTCTCTGTTACGACCTGCCCATTCCTTTAGTATTTTATCACCTACGACCGCAACAAACATTTTTCTTGATGCGTTATCTGATAATGTACACAAAGTGAGTTTGTATAACTATCCATTTGAGTGTTGGGAAAGGCTGAAAAATAAATACCTGATGTAACAAGGACACAGTGTCCATGTTACGTCTACATGATACTTTTTTGATCATATTTTTGTAAAAATAAATTTAAACAATTTAAAACTTAAACAACCACTTTCACACTCATAAGGGAATGTTAAATGAGAAAATTGAGTCAAATGTAAGAATGCTTTTAATAGTAAGGACAAATGTAACATACAATGTCCCTACCTGGTGAAATGACCCAGATATGATACGGAGGGAAGGCATGTGCGTACAGTAACTGGGTGAGAGTTCATAATTCCATGTACAGCCATAGGCCAGCTTTGATCATGATGATGTATAGCCCTATAAACTTGATTTTATGATGTCTTTTTTTGATAGTTTCTCTGAACTTAATGATGTCCGTGTGGCGTTTCAAGTGTATGAAGCAGGTGATATGAGAGGCATGAAGATAGACACTCACACACAGCTAAGAGCTCTCAAGGTGTGTTTTATTTTTACTTTTTGGTCTCTAGTATGAGATGTTTGCATGTCTTGCTCAAGGTAGGGTCATACTTTGGTGATGGCACTGGAGAAAAAATGTGTAATTTCTATCCGAAAGCTTATTTGTTATAAAGATGGTAATGGTAGTAAGCATCCTGTAAAACTGTTTTGTCTAAAATGCACCAGGTGATAAGAAAATAATAAAAAGGTTAGAATCTGAGAAGTGATTCATGCATTGATTGAAGTTTTGTGTTGCCTTGGTGCAAGCTCAAATCATTAAGCTTCACGTTGTGTGTCTACCACTGTAATATGCGTGAAGCCAATACACACTTTTATGATGATAATTTGCACATATCCAAGATGTATCACTGAGAGTAAACAGTTTAGCTTTAAAACTTAAGATCCTTTTGGTTGGTAAGGGAGCGCACTCCATTGAACTGCGCAGAACGTTCCGCTGGACCCCATCATTGTGCCAAAGTATGGGAACTATCCTACCTGAGTGAACACACACATTAGTATTTTGAACTTTCTAATGGAACGTTCCGGAAGTTCAACGGAACAGTCCACGTGCACGCACTGGAATACTTGTCTTATCCAGTTAGAACGTTCCTACCATTTAAAACTTTTGAGACCCTCCCGAACCCGTTTGCAACAGCTGATTCTAATAAGTATATATAGAATGATGTTTTACTACAAAATTGTCATCAGCAGCCACATGCTTCATTGCAACAATTTACAAAAAAACGGGAAAACAATGCAGAATTCATGAATTTAGTTAAACAAATTGCATACAAATCTGACATTTAAATCTGATGAAAAAAAAGGTCATAACAAGTTTTAAAATATAAAATATTACTTGATGCAAAAGGAAAAGGTAAGAACTGCAGTGATTAAATTCTGACAATTACTTAGACAGCACTATTTCTGAGTCAGCTAGTTTTACATTTTGGCTGAGATATTAAATGAGTTTTGCGAAGAACCCTGTGATTTTTTTAGGGGGTGGGAGGAGGTGTGACATAGTCCATTTAGCAGTTAATTCCGAGGCCAATTTTAAACACAGTGACCTGTGTTGATTGCTTAGACTTGGTAAATTGAGAGACTCTAATGCACTAAGGTAATCATCCCCTAAAATTAGCTTGATGAAATGCCTCTGGATTCTTTCCAATTGTTGCTCATTTTGTTGAGTTATTGCACCATTCCCAAGAAGCATTGCATATTCAAGAAGTGGTCGCAGGTATCCTTTATAGATGGTTATTAGTTTGCTACTGGTAAGGCATGGCCTTTTAGAACACGAATCATATAAATTTGACTGTTAGCTCGTTGGAGTATAATATGGACACCAGGTAGTTTGACAGTTTGTGATTGGGTCAAGAGGTGGCTATTGATCTCCAGAGCTGGGGGTGGTGGGGGACTTCGAGAAAAAGTAATTTCCATGAAGTTGCATTTTGGGGGATTGAGCTTCATGTTTTCAGTAGGTGACCATTGCCAGGGAATTTGTTGACTGTCGCATTTGTGATTGGTCCTGAGAGGAGTGGCATTCTATTAAGTTCGGATCATCTACATACTTCCAGCAGAAGGTTGAATTGTTGAGATTTTGTCATGCATCATTAATGACTGCTGACAAAACAACTGAGAAAGCCGAGTTCCTTGTGGTACTCCAGCATGCATATAGGTCCAGTTGGATAAGACGCCCTTATAGCTGTTTTAAAACTTATCAATTACTTTTTGATGATTTATTTATAACTGTAAGCCAGTAAAAATTTTATATTATTTGCTCTTTTCCTAACAGCTCTGCGATCGTACAATTGCTCCAATGAAACTCATGCACCGAGTTAAACATATGCAGGAGAATTTCGATGAGCCAGGACGAATTCAACTCTACGAGTTTTTAGATCTCATCGTATTGTAAGTGAATTTGTTAAAATTATTCAAAATAAGAGCAGAGCTGGAAAAAGATTTCTGTGATATGAAGGATTTAAAACTGTTATAAACCTAGTACACTTATCGTTAGCAGAAGGCGATTGCCTTAGACTTGGTTCTATAGTTTGTGATTGTGGTGTTTTTTTTGGCAAAATGGCTTAAAGTAAGAATAAAACTGGAAAAAAGTTCTTTCTGGTATGTACATTTTTGTAGGATTTGAAACTTTGTAAAAAGATAACTGCAATGTCAGACTTTTAATTTTTTTATTAGAAGTTTAAGTAAACTGAAGTCAAGGTTTGCAATTGAGCTTGTGGCTGCAGATTGGGCCGTTACAGTATAATTTGTTCTCAACATTTGAAATAGCTCTGTCTACTTTTTAGTCAGGCATGCAACTTTTCAACTTTGAAGCCTATTTTTTGTCCTTTTTTTCTAAAATAGTGCCATAGAAAACTAAACAGCTCTGTACAAAGTTAAGTAGGGAGGGCCATTTCATTTTTTTGTCTCCTCAAAGTAGTAGGTCTGAGCTCTGGCACAATGATAATAATAATAATACCATTTCTATAGACCTTAATACTGGTGTTTCTAAGCGCATTAACCTTAAATTACAAAGAGATGGGTCTGTAACAGAGATTTGAACGAGTCAGTAGAGGTAGCTTGATGGATATTGAGAGGGAGATTATTCCATAGTTATGGTCATGCTGGCATACAATAATGAGCATTTTGAGACAATGTAGATAAAGTGCAATTTACTAATTTTGTATCAGTTCTATCGCAAATAATTTTTTTTACATTGTTTGAATGATTAATAAAGGTGTGAAATGACCAAAGATATTGAACTACCTGATCATAAACATGGAGCCCTGGACAAAACATGGAGGCGACTCTTTGAGGTAAAAACTTTGTGGGACAAACAAAAAGGTCTCTCTAACAAAATTCTCTCTCACTTCTTTCTTTTTAACCCTCCTACTGTGTGACCATTCAATTCAATCCTCTGGGGTTTTGAGGGATAGATGCACAATGCCGTCCTGCAAAATGATGTCATGTGGTGAATGCATTTTCACAGTACAAAGTCAGCCCTCCTACTGTCTGACCATTCAACATCACCCACTGTGGTTTCGAATGATAGATGCACTATTTGCCGGCCTGCAATATGATATCATGTGGTGAATGCAAATACACTGTACAAAGTCAACCCTCCTAGTCTGACCATTCCACATCATTCATCGTGGATTCAACTAATTTTGTTTTCTTTCTGCTATTTACCTCTAAAAAGCTTGATAACTTTGAGGAGGTGTGCATCACTAAAGACGAGAAGCTTGAACAGCATCTGAATCAGCATTTTAAGAATACGGAGCTCAACTACGGACAGGAGAAGATGGCGAGCAAGCGTATCCCCCGAGAATCAGCCGTAGATACATCAAGAAGAAGGGATCGGGTATGTGATTATTCAACAGCAAGTCTTGGGTTGGCTTTGACTAGCTGAAACGTTGAGCCCAATTAAGAACTCACTCCATGGCAGTGAAGCTAATAAAAAGAACCCCCTCGATCCTCTATTAAGCAAAAGTAGTTGTCCCAGCCATTTTCCTACCACTCAGCCATGCTGTTAATAAACCATGCCCACTACCTCACATTCTCTGCCCCTAGGTACGGCATCACAATAGGAAGTATCGTGAGCTACAGGGTTTCATGGGCCAATCAACAGCCCAGGTACAACGCACCAAGGCCGGTCACATTCGGGGGAGGCCAGTCACTGCTCCCGAAATGGACGATTTTCGTTTGCCTGCTGACTCGCCGCTTCATTCTATACTGCAGCGCCCTCACACTGTATCTGATGTAAGTTGTCGCTTGTTTTGTGGTGAAATCTGTTTCTCCGATTGGGAAAACTTGAGTGAATGGTTTTCCAAACTATCCCAATTTGTGTGTATACTCCCGATCAAGGATATTTTGTAAGAAACCACTTAATCAGTGACAACAGTTAAAACACACTATCCAAAATGAGATATACTTATGGCCCGATAAGATACTGTTCTCCCAATGACATTATCATTCAGAAAACTCTTCAAAAACAACTTGTGTACCCCAATCAGGATATTGTTATATTCCCAAATTAAAATGAACTTTTCCTAACATACATTCCCCAGTTAGAAAAGTTGTGTAAACGTTGATGACAGACTACCCTGATTGGGATATATTTCTACTCTGATTTGAACCCACCTGAATCAGAAAAATGAAATGATTAATATTAAACTACCTCGATTGGGATATACACTCACATCCTGATTTGAAAACCTCCCCAATGAGGGTTTCAATGTTCTCGATCGAGTCACTTTTGTTTCTATGGTGTTGAGATTTTGAAATCATGCTCGCTGTTTGATGTGAAACTTTGCACATGGAGTGATTGCACTTTCTTGTCCAACTGTACACCGCACACAGCTAACATCACGTTTGACTGCCACACCACAAGCGCACTGCCGTCCCCAATCTGCACCTCACTCAGCACAAGGTCAACTGTCAAGCCGGTCCCACACCAGCAAGGTAGGTTCCATGCACATGGGTCATTAAAAGCTTATAGTGACTGGCTTGCATATTTGAAAGGACCATTATTGGAAGGGAGGTCCATTAAAAGCGGCTCTAAATAGGTTCACATGAACATCAGTCGTTTGCTGTCAAAAAGTAAGGGCCTGGTTAGCTAAAAGTTGTAGGGCCATTAGTAGTGACCAAGCTGCCACCCATAGATGGCGATCATTAACTGGAATTAATGACCAGTTTGTTGAGAAGAGGGAGGTCAATATGCTTTAAGTTTTATTAATAAGGGAAGTTCCATAACTTTTATCATGCCCTCACATTCAAGTAGTTCATGTCACTCAATTCTCATTAATCAATTCCACATCTTGTAGTCTTTTCAAGATTGCCCAAGAGATTCCCAAGCTGTTGCGGTGCTTCAAGGACCTACTTGAAAGAAAACTGCAACAAGGGTTTTTTGCTAAAGCTTTAATTTCAAATGTTTTCAATCAATAAGGAAATTGAGTTCACATGAGATTGAACTGATTATAATTGAGTAAAAACAATCATTTTGAAGACCCTTCTCTGGTGCTTTTCAGAAAGATTTTCAAAAGACCCTGTTACATCAACACTCATGTCACGTCACATGTTGGAGCTCCGTTTTGTATAGCCGCTTTGTTGCAGCATGGACATATAACGAAGCAAACTCCAACACATGACGCCAAAGTATTGTCATTTTGGCACACGCCGTCAACGGCAGAAGTGTTTCTAGTTTTTCAAAACTAACGTTGGGGCCCATCAATAATTACGATGTGTACAAATATCTAAATTACATTTAAATGATAAACAAACACATTATAAACAAGTTTAAATAGCATTCCCGTTAAAAATTTTTTACCTGTTTAATGACCCACCTATGAAAGATGCTACCTAGTAATATTTTTCCTAAACATGTCCATGCACCCATAACGTTTGCTTGTGCTCGTGTGTACTTCATGTGGTACTATAGCATTCTTCATTTTTGCTGCAAATGCAGGAATTTTGCGCAAAACCAGACTATGAAATGTTTCCCCGTTTGTGTCTCAAAATCAAACCAAAACCAGCATTTAGTTGAGCTTCACCTCCAAATTATTAAATTGACATTTTAGTGTAAGGTTAAAGATTTAAAGGTAGGGTCATATATTGGTAAATATCCCCACCACCCCCCCCCCAAAAAAAAAAAAAAGAGTGTAAGAGAAAGTAAGCATCCTATGAAATTGTTTCGTCCCCCGTTGATTAGAAATATATTTAAAAAAAACATTTGAATTCTGAGAATCATTTCTCAGATTGTTGAGGGCTGGTGTCCGTGCAAAAGAGTGGTTGGAGATACTGTTGGTACCGGCTGTCACCTCTCTGTTAAGGGTTGGATTGGATATTCTTGTGAGAATACTTTGACAGTTTTATGGGTTTTTTTATCACCAAGTACACAGCTGAAACTGTCACATGTGACTTTTGTTGTATCCTTCTTTATGATTTTCTCGATAAATCAGAACTATGATGACAAAAACCAATCTATGACCCTACCTTTAAGGACTCTATCTTTTTGGAGAGTAGGTGCATCACAAAATTGAATTTGACCTTAGAGCCCCTCTTTAAGGTGTTTTCACTAACGAGATCTGTATTGAGCTCAACAATTCTCATAGAAATAGAACACAGAAAATGCTGAGTGCAATTTGTTGTTTGTGTCTGCTGTGCACCTCCTCTATGTGAGCCGTGGACATTGAGTATCAATACCAAGTGACATGCCTGTATGGCAAAATGAACCAGATCAACCAACAAGAAAGCTAAAATTTCTTCATTTCCAAAATGGCAGCACGCCTGATTTTGCCTCAACACAGATATGTTTAGCTACACATACAGCATTCTCAAAGTTCTATGTCCATGGTTATTCTGTTGTTCATCTTTAGGCCAAACAAAAATTTAAATTATTTGCGGACATTATTTCTGACATAATTTGGTGAACTATTCAGTATTTCAGCCTGCCGGAAAGCACAATGCCCGAAGATCCAAGGATTCGACTTCTTCAGGCGCTTCATGAAAGAAAAAGTTAGTATTGGATAGAAGGTGATTTGGCTTGTTCCCCGTGTGCAACAAAAGTATTAAATAGCCAATCTCATCATACCAACAAGGGGCCAGACTACTTTGCACTTCTTGCCTTGGTTTGGCTTACATTGATTTAAATGGAAACAAAACAATTTAATTACCCAACAATGACGGCATTTGGAAATAGATTTTATCCCTACAGTAAACTTTGCGCATTTATAACCTTTATAAATTTATATTACTGTCATCAACACAATGTACTTGAGTTTCATCTTTGAGAGGGCAAGGCCATTTTCATTTTGCAAAGGGCACTTTCTGAGGAAAATCTTGAAGTCCTTGGGACAGCAGGCCAAGAACAGTCCAACAGAGGGGTCATGGCCTCCGTGGTCTCCACGTAATTCCATGCTAACACACATGTATGTCATCTATCTCACATTTTCCAGTGGAAAAAAGTAAATGGGAAACTTTTTGATGGGGCGTTAAGGCCAGGGTGTACATGTACTGCCCCATGTGTACTGAACCATGCCCGAGTTGCTAGGGGAAGCCTCCCCTTTAATTCAGGAGGCCAAAACCTCTGTGGCCTTTGTCTAATTCCAGGCCATGTCACGTAAGGTCTATTTACAGGCAGCCATTTCTGGGCATTCTCCAAGCTCAAGCTTTTTGTGTCTATACTAAAATCTTAACATTTCTACACTTTTTAAGCACTTCTTTCAAGCCCTCCTCTTTTGCCCCCTCGAAGCACCCCTGGGGAGCAGGGTGTGGCATCTCAGCTTCCGTGGAGGAAGATGGTGAACACCTATGTACGTCCACAAACACCACGTGTCATCACGGAGAGAGACGTGACAGACAGGCAGCATATACTGGATGGCCTACAGTACCAAATTGAAACATTGGTAAGTGTCTCCTTATATATTTCTGGTAATGAAACCAAGGATGCCTCATAAGTGAATTTAATCATTGTAGCTTGCAAGCCTGAGGAGACCTGTAAGCAAGGGTGCTTGCTATGTGAACCACAAACACAGGGGTTAACCCTTACTCCTCGGTGGTAAGTATTCTGGTCTCTTTTACGTGCACTCCCAGTTCTATTACATGGAACCTATGGCTTAATATCCCATTCGAAGGACAAATCATTTATGGTAAAGTGTCTTGCTCAATGAAACACAAGTGCCATGACCGGGACTTGAACCCACACTCTGCTGATCAGATACATCAGATCTTGAGTCCAGTGCTCTTAACTGCTCCGCCACAACCCGCAACGTAAAGCACTTCAGACCCAAGCTCTGGCTGCTAAGTCTATCAGAGCGTGGGTTTGAATCCTGGTCATGACACTTCCCTGAGCAAGACAGTTAATTGTGATGAGAGACTTTGGAATGTTAGGTGGCAGCAGACCAACCAGATGATATTCAGTTGTTTACGTCGTTCTGAGCATGCGCACATTTCTAAGACACAAGGATTCCAATTCTGATGCCTAGACCACCTGGGCCCAATTTCATTGAGCTGCTTAACCAGAAAATAATGCTTAACAATTTCCTGCTAAGCAGAAATGAGCAGGATACCAGTCACAGATTGTACAGGTGACATGGTAGTCTGGCTGGTAACCTTATTCTGGTAAGCACAATTTTATTGTGCTTAGCAAATTTTTGCGCTTAAGCAGCGCTATGAAATTGGCCCCAGGACCCAATTTCATAGAGCTGCTTAAGCACAACAAATCTATGCTTACCAGAAAAAGTATACCATCTAAAACAACATCTCACAAGAAGGATCTGTGACTGGTATCCTGCTTATTGTTGTCTATCAGAAATTTGTTAAGTAATATGTTCTGCTTAAGCAGCTCTATAAAATTGGGCCAAGAAATGAGTTTGATGCTAGACTGCTCTACCCACAACCTTGTGCCGTGATACATGTACCATTTGTATTATCTTATGCTGATACCAATGGAAAAGGCTTTTAAAAATATTTTCTACCGATTTCTTTCACATAAAACAATTAACTTTCGCTACTTTTATGCCATGAACATTGTTTGTGATTCAGGAGGAGCGAACATTGCAGAAGTTAGAGCAACAGATGAAGCTGCATCTACCTCGTTATGACCATCAGAAACGAGAAATGGTATTAGAAAGAAAAAACAGAACGCCAACTCCAACACAACCAAAGAAGGTATGAAGATAGACTAGAGGGGACTAATTTCAAGCACCAACCATAATTTTACAAACCCAAACCATTTAAAATGCAACTGCATGTTCTACTTGATTCTGTTGAAATGAGTATTTTACTAGGAAACTGATTATATTATGCTTTACATGGGATCAGGCATACCACCATAATCAGAGCCAAACATTTTGGTTGTTGAGTTACTGTATAGTGTTGGACTGAGGACTGCAATAGTAAACTGAATATGCTTAGCATGAGGCCTGGCCTACCACCAGGCAGGAAGCCTGGAATGACCACCAGTAGCTTGTTGCATTTTGGTCGGTAACATGTTTAAACTCTGTAAAAGGTATTCATAACTGTGCCAAGCAAGTTGGTACTCTGCAGCTTTGCAAAATATATTGCTTAGCCTGTGTTTTGTGCTAAGCAGAAATGAGCAGAAAACCAGTCAAAGTTAGGTATTTTGGCTGATAATCAGTTTCTTTTTCAGCAAATACTCTAATACCCGTGTAAAATTTGATTTTCAATAACGATTGCAACTACTCGATATTTGCAGAATTGTTCCTTTTTAGAAGTCCAAAAGAAAGAACAGAGGTTCCCGCATATGTTTTTTGATGAATTATGTTTTGCCTTTCAGAAATCCAAAAAGAAGAAACCCAAAGGGTTGCCCCCTGCTTCCATAGACAGACTCGCCCACCCAGTTGTCCGCCAGTTCCATGATCTCCACGATAAGAATTGCGATGCACGAACCCAAGAGTTTGATTTCCCCAAGAGTAGCCGACGGCCCAAGGAACCCAAAAGCGAAGAGAAGGGTTCGGACAAAGTCCCTCTAAAACCCCAGTTGATGTTGGACGGTCGAAGGATGAGTGTCTCAAGCACAATGAGTAGCATCGCTGACTCCAGCATTGCCAAGACAATCGACCTCGCCAGCCACTCCTTACTCCTTAACTCGGCCATTTCACAGAAACAGCCAGTCATGTCGGTGCCGCATGTCTACGACCCAGAGAAGTTTTGTGAATCACGTGTAGGCTCGGCCGCCATACTCCACGGCTTCTTCAATGATGTTAAAACGGACAACAGTAGCGACGCGACATCAACCAAGCACTCAGAGAACCTGGATGACCTTGTGGGTCAAAAGTCGTCGAGGGTTAGCGAGACAACGTCGTCTCAACCCAAAGTCACTTCATCACTGGACGGGAGTCAACGAAGTCCCATCCGACCTGCCAAGAAGAAATTAGCGTCAGACCCCAGACTGTCCCGCTGGGAGAAGGCTAGGGTTAATAGGAAGATTAGCACGCTGGAGGAAGAAGAGTTGAAGATTAATGGGATCTCGCTGAGTGAGATCGACAGACTGACCTTCAAGGAGGAAGAAGAGCAGTTGAAGGACTTCAGAGAACTCAAAAAGATCAGCCAAGACTTCTACTTCCATTGAAGGGAGGTCCACCAATTATCTTTAGCTCCTCGGACATTGTTTGCAGCGAAAATGTTATTGTCAAATGTAAGAATAAACAAACATATCCTGGTTCACATAATAAATAATGTTAATTTGTTTCTGCGATCGTGCTTATAAGTTCACAGGGAAAAACAGAGAAAAAGTTAACCCAATTCTGACAGGATTCCAAAGACGTTAGTGAGAGTTGGTCGTGTTACCGTAAGAGGGCAATGCAGCGTTGATAAATTACTACGTGCGAACATACCCACTATCGATCACTGACGTCTTGATCACTGACGTCTTGGGCAAAGACTGGTTTTTACTGTGCTTTGCAATTTTGTGAGTGAACGCTAAGTACAGGTGTGAAATTATATATAGAGCAAAAAAAAAAACCTCCCAAGATTTTATTTGACTGTAGCGTATGCTTTGCATTTTACCCATACACCGATGTGTGTTAAGCACTGTATACTCTTGAGTCTTGTGAGGTTAACTTGGTATACTTTGTCATTTTCTGTTATAAAGTTGTGTCCAGTTGTGTATTAAATACTGGGGTTTTTTATGTAAACTTTTTCAGAACTTCCACGAGTGGACACACACGTTTAAACAAACTTTCAGCATTTATAAATTAAAGCAAAACAATAAAAGTGGTTAAAAACCTTTCACATAGTTTATCTTCCCATCCCAAGCCCTTTTTAATTTTTATTCTTTTCGACTTTATGTGGGGATTCATAACACACGTAGTTGTAGGTAGATGTATTTTTGCAGGCCTGGATTTACACGAATGTCACGGTGGTCATGTACTCTGTTGCCTTGGTCTTGGCCTTGATGTGCCTTCAAAATCTGTCCCAATAGAAATGCCCCTTCCCAATGGACTTGCCCTCTCAAAGATAAAATTCAATGCCTGTTTTTGTTATGTTGCTTTACTTTCTTTGTAGCTTGCGGTGACGTGTGTAGTGTTTTGGTTGTTTAGGTTGTTTAGGTTGTTTTTGGTGTTTATTGGCACAGCTGCCTTTCCTTTGTCGACATTGATTTTACAATCTTTGTATTTTCCCGCCATGTGTTTACAAGAGTTTTATATTTTTTCTTTTAATTGTTTGGCTTTCTGCTGAAATCTGCGGTTTTTTTCTTCTTCTTCTTTTTTCAAACGTAAAATTTTATGGTTTAAACTACTTAACATTTTTTTAAATACCTTTTTCTTTTGTATGAAATGTTGGTTTAAAAAGTTCTTGCCTGTGTTAAATTGCTTTTGCTTTCGTGTGTTTGCTTTTCTTGTTCAAAACAATGGCAAAACGGCCGCTTAAATTTTTCTTATGTTGTTTTTCTTGTTGTAACTAGGCATTAATGTAACAGATTATGTCTGTGGTAAAACGGACTTACCATTTATGCTAACATTTCTCAAAGAAAACTTTGAAGAAACTTTGTGAAACTTCAATGAACATTTCTAACTTTTTCGACCCCCTCCCCTCTGCTGTTTGACTCTCTATTTTGTCCACTGTTTTTGGACAGTATATACAGCATTATAAAACATAGTACATGTAATTATATTTATAAAACATTTACAAGTTTATATGAAACTGACGAATTTATGCCAGGGTTAAAACAGTACAAAATAAAATGTGTCATCATTTGCACAACATAAGTAATAAACCACAAGGGTAAACTGACTGGTTAATTTGAACTATTTATGGGTTGAACAAAGACAAGTTGACTAGAATGGAACTAAAACCTGCGACCTCCGGCATGTTTCCGGAGGTCGCAGGTTCAAGTCCTGCTCTAGTCAATTTGCATTTGTTCAACCGAAAATTTATTTTCTAAACGTATCACAAAGTTCTCAGATCACACGCAGTGTCCTCTTGTGAACGCATAAAGCGTTCTCTTCTATGTGAGCGCATGCAATGTGCTATAAATGCATGTACGGTTATTTCTTCTGTGCAGTGTTCTCTTGTGAATGTATGCGGTGTTCCCGTGTTAGTAACTTATTTACGGTAAGCAAAACGTTTCTGTGCTAAAAGTGGGAAGAGGGAACTCCTTATAATGAGGCAAGAACGCACCGTCATTGTTGAAACGATTTTTAAGAACTAAAAAACGGCTGAAGTCTGACTTGTTTTAAAGCGTTGAAGCACAGAACCGTCCATAAGTCTTGTGTTATGAAACCAGCATTACTTTATATCTTAGAATTTTAACATTTTATTCTGCAATTTAGCAGTGTTTAAATTGTTTACGCAAACGCATTCCATTTTATACAGGACTTAATATTTTGTAGCATAAAAAAGTTAAATAAAAATATATAAAAACCCATTCCAAACTGATTGCAATAGACTTTTAACACAGTGCCGCCATGTTCGTCACAATCATTGTATGCAATCACAGTCCTGAAAACCGATTCTCAACATACAAATAAGGAACCATACTAAATTCCCCTTTCAGCTTCGGTTTGGTTATTAATATAGTCGCAAAAAGATCAAGGTCTTTACAGCAATAAGACGGATCATAATACATGATGAATGTAAATTTGTAGTTCTTTTTTTGTCAGTGTTGCTAACTGCTGTCTGAAATGATGTCATGTTTAGCTAACTGCTATCTGAAATGATGTCATGTTTAGCTAACTGCTATTTAAAATGATGTCATGTTTAGCTAACTGCTATTTGAAATAATGTCTGTTTAGCTAATTACCATTTCAAAAGATGTGTTAACTGCCATTTTAAATGATGCAATGTTTAGCTAACTGCTTTTTGATGTCATTGTTAATAAAAGGTCAAATGTTCAATAAAAGGTCAGTTACCCAAAGTCCCCAAACTTCCTTTAGGTTAAAGGATGTTAATTAAAGGGGATGGTACGTCGGTTCGGGAGTATCATATTCAAACAAACAAGAAAAATATCTTCAAACTAACTGGGGAAAATTTCAGACATGTAAATAACGTTTCAGTTGTTTTAAAACTGATTAATTATGTTATTCATTTATATTTGTATTTGTTTTTTATTTTCTATTGTTGATTCCTTATTTATCTTGCCTTGCTAAACTTAAGATAACAGCATTTTGAATGGAAGCATTTGTTTTGGATAGTTGGTGTAAAATATTCAATTACATTGTATCAATTATTCTTCTTGTAATCGCTTAACAATAGCAGTTTGCTTAAATGGACACACTGCTTCCGGATTGGGCGCTTTAAGCTATACAAGCGTAGGCTATTGTTATCAAATGAGTATGGTTGGACAGATGTTTTAAAAGTAGAATTTATGATTATTATCCACACAAGTATCCCAAGAAATTGTGTGGTTATCCATATACTTCGTGAACTAACTCTAAGCCATTTTGTTGAGCTTGCCCCGAACCACGTGACAGTGCAACTGTCTCTACAGTCTGAGAACTTCAAATTTCAGCGGTTACTTGTGACTTAGTAAGTCACTGTACCAGACATTCAAATCTAACTTGCAAATTGCTTATTCTGTCCTCGTTATTACACACTCGTTGTCACTGTGCACAATGAGAGTATTTCTTCTTCACAAATTGAGAAATCTTAAATACCTTTTTAATCTCTCCCTGTTAGTACTACAGTACTGTATTAATTGGAAATGGTGTAAAATGCACGAAAAAACTTGTCCATGAAATTATCTGTCCATTTATTTACACATATGATGTGTGTTCAGAAAGTTCTTAGAAGTAATTTTTTCTTTTGGGAATGGGAAATTTAACACGAAAACATATCAAGAAAGTCGACAATCAAATAATCAACATTTATTGGAATTATGCTAATCTGACTAACCCATAACGCAACTGTGACAACCTAACGTTGATGTAACTTTGAAAATGATGAGATAACCTTTTGTTGTTGCTTACAAAATACAAATAAAGTTGCTACAGTGTAAGCTGTTGAAAAAATTGACCTAAAAATGTGCAACCCTTCTCCAGTCTGACCATTAATATAATCATCCACTGTGGTCTGGAATGATAAATAAATTGATCCAGACTGCAATATAATATGTTATGAATGCGTCTACACAGTGCACACATGTAGGCCCCCTACATGGTTTTGTGCAGTTAGTGACGTCATTTTCTTGTTTAGATAGAAAGTGCTTAATAAACATTGTGTCAAACCGATTAGAAGGTGCATAATTCAGAATAAAAGAGACAAATTGTTTGAGTTGCAGCTGAGTTTTTAAAGTGTGCTTTGTTTTCTTTGGTGTTTGTTATACTTCTTTTTATCGAAGTAAATATAAACATTTGAATTCTAATGATTGATGATTGAATTGAATTACATGATGAAAAATATTGGAATAATTGTTTGATTGATTGATGGATTGATTGATGGATTAGTTTACTAATGATAGAGTGATTAATTTGATTCATTCATCTTGTATTGGTTGATTTTGAAAAGTTTTATTGATCGATTGTAACTTGCACCTACATGTTTTAGTACTATTTTGGAAGATTCGTTTGTTTTTTGTTTTATTTTTTAGCTAATATTGTTTGTGGGTTTGTGAAACATGTTAATTTCCTACTCAAATCAGCTGCTATTTTTTGAACTATGGTCATTTTCGGAACAACAAAATCTGTCGCAACCTTAAGTACTGGGCAAACGTTAAACCATACAAATTGTAAAACGAACTTAAGCATGCGTACAACATTGGCAGTTGTCGAAGACCAGTATCTATCCGCACTTAATATAACCCCACATGCAAACAAACAACCCAACAAACAAACAAACAAACAAACAAACAAACAAACACCCCAACAATTAAACACCCCAACAAACAAACAAACACCCCAACAAACAAACAAGCACCCCAGCAAGCAAACAGACAAACAAACAAACAAACACCCAAAACCCCAACAAACAAAACTGTGGAAGTTTAAGCTCACTCGATCATCGTAGTCACGAGAAAACATTGAACAACACAACATACTGATAATAACATTTTTAAAAACCCATAATTGTTCACTGTTTTCAACCTATGGGTTTTGGACTCGCGAGCTCAAAGCCAAGGTTTTTTACTCATTCCTAAAACAAATGTTGCACTTTAAGCAATCATAGTTCAAGGGAAGTTGTTCATGTACCATGTAAGTTACGTGCAAATTTGTGATTGCTTCTGTTTTTAAACTTAACAAAGTTCTTCACATTCTTTATTAAAGAAACATTTGATGTCAATCGAGCCGTTTTATATAAATCTGCAGGTTTTATTCCATGATAACAGTGCATTTTGATCTAGCCTTTGTTCCACTGACTGGTTTTTATTAATCATCTAAATTAAATAATACTGAATACAGTCATCTTTAATATCTAGATAAAACCTTGGAGAACTCGCAGTTTCTACAATCATTTCGCATCATGTAGAGGTTTGTTTGAGTTCGCTATCCACTTGCTAAAACGCCGAATTTTCTTCAGACAAGCGCAGCATTATTAAAAAAGTCTTTTTGGACATTATTTTGTACATCACTGCTGATTAATGTTTTACGTAACTGTACGTTTGCCAGCCCTATCAGTCTTAACCCTTTCCTAATAATACGCAGAAATGAGTTTAATATTACCAGTACACTTGTTCCGCCATTTTGATACAGTAAGCCGGGAAAATAGCAATATACCTGTACCCAGATTGAAACGAAGAGTCCATGCAATAGGCGTGACGTTGAGTACAAAGGTCAAAGGGTAGGTAAAACAAAATAGTATGCACTTTTCAGATCACCATGATCAATATTAAGGCTGGATGAATCACGTGACATAAATTAAGGTCAACAAATGATGCTGCATCCCACGCAGGGCAAATCTATTTATACACGTATTTTTTGCTTTATAATGTACAGTGAAAACGGACCTGTCCCACCAGTCTATTGTTAATTCAGCCCAGCTCAAACCAGGTCATTATTAATAACTAAAGACCGACTTGTCACTCACCATGTGGGGAGGACTTTTAATTTACTAGAGGATAGAGCAACAATTAATTAGTTTGTATATACAAATTAAAAGAATGGTCATACATGTATGGCTGTTACAATTATTAGAGACATACATGCTTGGGTAATTATTATTGGGTTTATATTAAAATTATTAAAATGACAATTAAGGGGAAATGTGCAGTACACTTATGATAATTGTTTATCATACTGGCAGATACTTATAAAAAACTGTTGTTTAAAATGGAAAACACTGCTGTTTATTAATTCTTTTTAATTAACTTTTAGTCGCCGTGCGACGCACACACAATGTACAGACAAACGAATCTATTTATTATGCAGAAGTTATTTACAAGTTAAGACTTATGTTAAGCACATCAAGAAATGTTCTTTATAAATATGTTTAATTATGGCAGTAAGCTTTTCTGAACGATTGCTCTTTGATAATATAGTTTAAAAAAGGAATAATAATAACAACAATAACATTAACGAAAAACTAGACATATAAGTTAAAGACGACACAATATCCAGTATAACTTAACACTTTGCTCATTGGCCGATATCCATATAACGCAGTTTAAAACTTAATGTCTTTTCCCCTTTCAAACAATCATGGAATACATTAAACAAGTTCTCTCAATACCTTTATTAATTTTTCTGAATCTATGTACAAATAAACAAAAAAGGAAAAAATTGAGAGAAAAATAAACAACCCCCAAATATACAAGAATAACAATAATTAACATTTAGTGTAACTTTTCAAAAGAATAAAACACAGGGAGACTAGCCTTGTAATGGCAGAAAAATAATGGATAGCAAATAGGCGTATCCGGAAAATAAAATTACAATGGGTTAGAAATACAATAATCAGCAAAAGAAGACGGATAAAAGCAAGTGGGACATAAAATACTATCGAGGGAATAACTGGATAATATACTTGAACAAATATGGTGATATGAATGATTTTGGGTAGGTAACTTCACAAGTATGTGCGAAACAGTGACGAGGTGAAACGGCTATTAATAGGACAAATCAAGATATGTTGGGTAAAACTAGAACCAACTTCTAGCTTTTAGAACATACTTCTATCTTCTGAAACAAGTTTCTAGCAGAAGTTAGGAATTAGTACACCAAGAAGAAGACAGAAATATCTGTTAAATAAACATAGATACAATTAATTATAACAATTAACATAACTACTTTAATAAACAATAGTAAAGTCGTAATGACAAACAGAACTGGCTAAGTCATGGTGCCCGACGGCAGAACATCAAGGTACTCATGACAAATAGCATTGAAAAAAGTTTAAATAAAGGAAAGAAAATGTCGATAATAAAACTTTGGAAACGTTGAAAGAACCACATACCCGATCTTACAGCTTGTGGTACAAGGGCCAAATACCTAAAATATATGACAATTTGGGACAGTAACTTTACCCGGGAAAGAATAAACACATACACAATTAAGACATATCAGGGATTAAAGAAAGAATATAATGTATAGTATGAAATACTATATAGTAAATATACACCACGAAAAATAATGTGGGGTAAGGGTACAAAATAAAGAAGATCCACTGAATTTTGTTATATTTTTATCAGGTGTAAAAAATATATACCGTCAGTATAAGGGGGTGGGAATTGCTTATACCCCACGGTAAATATGGGAACATTGTTTAAAGTTAATCCACAAGGAAATAATAAGTCTCGGGGTGGAAAATATAGTGTCAGTAAAAGTGGTAGAAAAGGAATACACACATTTTGTGGATAGACGGAATATGGAACATGGTGTTTTTATATCCTTCGGTTAAAAACGGGGAAAAGATGGTGGTAAAAACCGAGTAAAAAATGAAGTTAATTCAAACGAAAGAAAAATATATCTGGGCTAGAAAACATATCGTCAATATAAGGGGTAGAATGTATTTTATAAAAAATATCATACACATGATAAAAATGGGGTAGAACATGAAGTAACTTAACAAAGAAGAACATATAGCAGGGATTATAAGAGGTGGGGTTGACTCGGGGTTTCAGGGGTAGAAGAAGCGGGCAATTTTCCCCCGAAGGAGTTTAATGAAAGAATGTGGTAGCATATTCATCGATTCCTCCTGGCTGTATGTATAGTACATCTCCGGATGAGCAATAACCTCCAATAACGCCGTCAGTCTTTCCTTGTCCTGGAAAACAAGAAATACATCACACGTAGATGAAGAAGCAAAAAATCCAAATACTGCAAGTATTTTGTCTAATTCGTATCCAGCCTACAGACTATGCTGCTTGCAGTGTGCATTAAATGTTCGAAGGAACCGGTGGATATGAAAACTAAAAAGTTACCTTTAATATTTCCTGGTGGTGATCGGACTCATATAATCTTCCATCTCCAACGATGTCTTTGATGAGTTCTTCGTAGTTTTCTGTCAAATAAAGGGATAATTAACCACACTTGCAGAGGGTTTGAGGAAGATAGTAGAAGCAGAGGTTTGGGGAAGACAGTAAAAGCAGAGGGTGTGGGGAAGACAGTAAAATCAGAGGGTTTGGGGAACTTGTTAAAAGTATAAAGGGCAGTTTATCAACTGCTACAAGGAACTGGTCATATTAGTACCCAATGTGGGATTTTACACTTAACTGTGACGCAACAAAAGGAAATCGATGAGAAAAATGACGTCACTTTTCAAATTAATCAGTACATTTATATACAGTGGATCTTTACTTCATTTCTGAATGTCCATGGTATTCAATCAAAATGGCGTTGAATTGACCTTTTCACCAACGAAAAACTCCCGTGTGGAATGTACAGACTTTGTTCCCATACTTCAACACGCCATTTTCCTCTTGTACAGAGGTACACATCCCCCCAAAAATAAAAATAAAAATAAAAATAATAATAATAGTAATAACAAATATAAATATGTATATAAATCCTCTAAAGATTCCTGAGATCTATACAACTGAAGCCCTCTTTCTAAGTTTTTACGGGGTCTACTAGCACATAAACACTTCTCTTACCGTCGTAGGTGGCGTAGTGAATCTGGAACCCTGAGTGGCAGTTGAACGCATCGGACTTGAACTGTATCCACAGCTTTTTACTCTGGGCGGTAAATGCAATCGGTCGGGTAACGTTTTTACAGGTTTCAAATGTTGTCATAGACAGAGGTGAAACTGTAAATAAATAAATAAATAAATAAATAAAAACAGTAACACTTAAACAACAAAGAAGATGAGTCTTTGAGTTAAAGTTCGGTGCTAATAATCACTGTTGTTTCTTTTAAAGTTAAGGTCATACTTTGTTAATGATCCAATGGGAAAAATGCGAAATTTCTATCAGACAGATTGTTACAGATGGTAATGGTAGTATTAAACATCCTGCGAAATGTTTTCGTCTGAAATGACCCGTAGATTAGACATCAAAAACATTTGAATTTGAGAAACGATTCATGCACTCTTCTCAGATTTCTGAGGGTGGTGTCCGTTCGCGAATCCTGCAGCCAGAGATGTGGCTGGTACCCGCTGCCACGTCGCTAAACGTGGATGGATTTGACATTCGTGTATAAATACAATACAGTTTTTTCTGTTTTCTCAACAAACAGAAAATGTATTTAGCTGAAACTCTCACATGTGAGTTTTATTGTATCTGTCTTGATAAATTTGCCATAAAGCAGTATTACGTTGAAAAAAAAAGTCTATGATCCTACCTTTAACTTAGAACATTCATCACGGGCCAGTGCAAGCCTTGTTTGCTTTGTTTCTTGAAACGTGTTGAGGAAAGCAGTTTACATGCATATTATGCATGTAAACTGCATTCATAGTTCAACTATGGTGAATACAGAATTATATTTCGGGAAAACTCCAATGGGCGTGGTTCTTGTTGACTATACCCATCTTAAATAACAACATTTTACAAAGAACAACTCCCTTTCTTTAATCACATTGACGTTTTTAACACAGTATTATTTTTCATTAGGCCTATATCTTGTAAAAATGAAACCAAGGAACCTTTTTATGTTGTGTGTTTGTTTTTTGGGTACACTGTAACCAAGAAGCATATAGGACTGAAGATATATGTGTGGAGAAGATGTTGAACACCGTAACTGAGAAAAACCACACTCATAAACCCGGGAGGGACTGGAAACCCCATCCAAGGGGAAGTTTCCAGTCTCAAGTGGGATTCAAAGCGGGCTCATTCATTTATTTTAATTTGTTTATGCAAAGTTCGCCCGAAACAATGCTGAAAGCCAATCTAGGTAAGGGGCTTAAACAAAATATTCCAGTTGAAAATAACTCAGGGGAAGGTGGGAACTGATATTCCTCTTAACACAGCCTAGATTGTAGGATGGAAAGAAAGATGAACCAGGCAAGGAGTTCCAAAGAGATGCAGTACGTGGAATAAAGTTGTTTGAATGGCTTGTTGCTCAGAAAAACAGTGTATGGGTGTATGCGTGAAAACAAGCAAAAAGCCTGGTTTCCACGTTCAGCATCTACAATAGGGCGTGGCTCCTTGGGACCACGCCCATCACACTTACTCGTCTTCCTCATGACGATTTGATCCCCACAGTTATCTTCGACTGGTAGGAAGACCTCGGGAACCACCACGATGATCTTACGGCCCTTGGGAGCAGCCACTTTCCAGACACACTCCATGCCTGCTGGGTAGTTGCCGGGGTAGTTTGGGCTCTCAATGTAGCCCATGTAGTCTCCGATTACACCCCCACACTTGCGATCTGCGGATCAACCCCACAAAATAAAGTAATTTTTAAATGGAAGCGGTGATGGTTAAGTTAAGTTTATGTTGAAATACTTCAATCCCAAACTAAACCTGTGGTCCAGCTCCACAAAGAATAATCAAAACATATTTTTCATTCAATTTTAGTTGATTAAGCGTTGCTGTTGTTATTTGAAAGTCGTTTTGTCCATTTCAGTACGTCCAGTGCTTTTCCGTCTGTCTTGTCTCTGTTTGTCCACGGGCTGATTACTACAAACCTCGGCTTATCAAATCAGCCTCCATACTGTTTCCTTTCTTTGCTTTTTCACGTCTATATTAACTCAGTCTATTCTGTTCTTTTATTTCTCTTATTGTGAGTTATACCGATCGATAATAATACTACACAGAACATCAACACAATAATTATATGCATACAAATAAATACAATAAACAATATTAATAATAATTTAAGAATTATATTGCGCCCCTTACTACATATAAATGAAAGAATGGAAGAAAAAGATAAAGCTATACAATTGGTCACCAGGCCAGTGTCCAAACCGCAATATAGGGGCTAACGAGCACAAGTTGAAGTTCCTGTACAAACCTTTGCATTCCGACGAAGATGTTGTACCGTCGCCGTCTGTGGTAGTATTTCCCGGGCATTTGACGCAGTAGTTCATGAGTGGACTGGACTGGTAGGTCCCCGACAGACAGAGAGCGCACCTATGCCTCACAACGTCGTAGTAACTTCCAGCCGTACATTTCTCTATAAACGGAAATCGAGTTCCTATAACATACAATCTTCTGTTTTTCTGTTATTTACTGTGAGATTAAAATAGTAGGTGGTTGAAACCGGCCCAGTCCTTTACTGCAAAGTTACGACCCTGCAAGGTTGGTGTAAACGGCCGTTTAAGACTGAGTCACCACACTTTTATTGAGTAGGATTTGAAACTTTGCATGGTGAGGTTTGCGGTAACACCATGTACACAAATCTCTATTTTGAGTTGTGGTAGTTCTGGGAAGAACCGGTGGTTTGACAACTCGACGTTCCGATCAGTATGCTCTGATCGTCTTCATGAGAAATTTCCTGAAGACGATCAGAGCATACTAGTCGGACTGTCGATTTGTCGAACCACCAGTTCTTCGCAGGGTCACCACTACTCGTAAGGAGATATATGTACATGGTGTCACCGCAAACCTTACTTCACTATTTCATTCCCATTAATAAATACCTTTCCGTTAAAAACATTCCGGCCTAAGCCCCTAGTGTGGATCTCTTAAAATAAAGGTCTACAAAAAGTCGGGGTTAACCTGCAATCTTTTTTTATATGAATGTTAAAAACGTCAGGAAAAATAACTAACGTTCAATCTAAACTGAAAAACTAAGTGAAAAAATCACCCACCCTTTGCTTGACAATCAGCAAACGACGTCGAGCCAGACGATCTGGTTTGTATACCGCCTCCACACGACATACAATGTGTCCTCCCAGCCTCGGCTTGGTATGTGCCTACAGGACATGGCTGACAAGGGGAGAACCCATCCAGAGAATATTCGCCAGCATTGCATTGACCTTGTATAAATTTAAAAAAAAAAAAAAAAAAAAAATCACAATAAGCAAAAATTAAGACACAGCTCAGCATCGAAAATTGTTCTCAATCTGTGTGCTCACTGATTATAAAGTTCATACCAAAAATAGAGCGCGGAAGAGCGTAAGTTGGAGGACTGGAGCTCTATCAACATTATTGTGACGCGAAAAACTCATCGGCGCCACTTCAGCAAGCAAATGTTTTGTTATATCATTGATAGCACCGGTCATTGTCTGCACCGATCTGTTGTTGCATCAAAAGAGTTGCTTGCTGAAATGGCGCCCACTACACATTTCACATCTCAGCCCGAGTTCCCCATCTTGTTCCTTCGGCGCGCTTTAATATTAATAGTCCATCACTACATTTTGTGTGTACTACCAATTCCAGTACACATTATTCAGAACCGATTTTCCAGTACTCACTCCGCAGGGAAATATTTCCAGTTTCCTGTGTGACATCTTTGAGGAAAAAATATTTTTTGAAGACACTAAACTTACCATAGTTTATTTTGGTCCTTGCTTTTTACTAAACATGACCAACGGGTTTATTATGTGTTTAACGAAAACTACAGCATTGAAATTTAAAATACATAAAACTTAAGAAATATTCCTCTAGATATCGAACATTGCAGTTTTATAATTGCAAGGAGTAAGGATGTGCACAGAGCGGGTGACACTCACCTCCACAGTGGGATATATCAGAACCACCAGAGATCCCAGTATTGTCGACTTGTGGGCATTTGTGACAGTCAAGTTGGCCTTCTTGGTCTTGATATGTACCCGGCGGACACGGGGCACAGTGAGAAGAAAATGTATCGTGGTAGGTTCCGATGCTACAAGCAACTGTCATTTAAAAACAAAAACAAAGCAATGCCACATATTAAAGCAAACGGCACTAACCTCCACATTTGGTGCTCGATATGTGGCATGGTGTACCCCCTTCACAGAGGACGATGACAACGACAATGACAACGACAAAGTAAGAAGGAGAAGAGGAAAGACAGCTACATAAATGTTCACTCACCGCATTTGTTGTTGACCATAAGATGGCCGGGCTGGCACGCCGTTTCCACCTCGGAGGTCGTTCGAAATGACCTCCTGGTGACCTGGTACTCAGTGTTCTCGTTAAAGGTCACGACCAGGTTTTCACGGTTGATGGCATACTTGAGTCTGTTAATCGTCTTCCTCATTTTCTTTTTCGTCTTGGCTGTTACACAATCAACATCACAGTCGGCTTCAAAGAGAAAAAGTAAATCGTATAGTAATGTACCATTAATAATAAAACAAAATTTGTAAAAAGTCCTCATCTATAACCAACCATATTCCGAGGTGCTGGAAATAAGAACATTTAAGAAAAACAGACATAACAAGATACTTAGATGCTCAATGTATACAGGGGATGTAATTAAGAGCGCATCAAATGGATAAACACAATATATAGCGCCAGTCATCAGCAATGCCGAATAAATGTGTTTTAAGCATCGTGAAAATAACCAGAGATTGTGTAGCTCGGATATTTAATGGTAAAGAGCTCCAGAGTTTGGGAGCAGACACTGAAAAGGCACGGCGCCTTCAGATGTGATTGTTTTAGGGATCGACAGATAGAAGAAGTTTGTGGGAAGAAATGTACATTTTCAGAAAATCTATTTCGGTAATCCAGTCCCAAACGACATGTCGAGGATGAGCGGTCTAGTCTAGTGCATCGACCCAGGTTGTGACGGCAGAATCGTCGGAGTGTAGGTTCGATTCCCAGTCATGAAACTTGTGTTTTTGAGCAAGGCACTTAACTATAATTGCTTCTCTTAACCTGGGTGTATAAATGGGAAGCTGAGAGTGCTGAGACAGTATTGTGTTGGATGAACTCCTCTCAAACTTGCTCTTAACAAACGTTGCCATCGAGGTTGATGACATTTTCCACTGGTTGGCTGCGTGTTTGTTTGTTGAATAATATTGAAAGCTAGAGAATTTGATTAATTTACTCTTCCAAAAAAACAATGTCAAATATACATCCTTTCAACAATAACTTTAAATTGTTTACCCATTTTACTCTGCGATTTAGACTACACCTAAACTTCCACAACAAACCTCTTCATGATCAAGTCTGTCAGAGACTTTTAAAGTTATAAAATCACAATGTCAAATTGATTGTATTGAAACTTTGAGGAATAAGTTATTTGATCACCCATTAAAACTACATAGCTTGACATTAAAGTCTGCTCTTATGGGTCTTTGAATTTTCGTGTACACTTACAAGTTGGTGGTTCCGGTCTGACGGCGATCTCAAAGTCGGCCGTGATGAGAGAGTTACCAAGGACCCGTGTGCGACGTTTTCCACGGCGGGCACTGTCACTCTGGCATGTCAGATTAACGAAGTTCACCTCACACAGCCCACTGCAACCGTCCCCATCAATTTCTATGAAAAAGACAAAAAGTTGAAAGGAGAGTAAGTCAAACTATAGTTAACGGAGACAGCCATGCAACAGGCTCGGGCTTCTTGAAACAAGTGGAGGTTCCTGAAAGAAGTGGTGGTTCTGAAAAGATCCAGAGGTGAGATACTAGTCTCGACATTTCGAACAGTGTGCTCTGCGTGTATCAGCAGAAAGATTTCATCTTCTAATGAAGATGAACAGAACGCAACTGGCAACACCGTGCAGATATTCAAATCGGTCAACATGATTGACGAAAATGTGACCTGAAGCCAAAAGCCATTTGCGAGTTAGATTTGAATGGTGCCTGTTAAACGACCTTCTTTTGGTCAGGAGCTAAACGTTCAATTTGAAAGTCCTCGGACTCCATCCGGTTTTTGGCTCTGGCTACGTCTTTCAGATTGTAGCCCCGTATTAAGGAATGTGCACGTTTTCTAAATAGTGAGCGGAGCCTAAGCCCTAACCCAAGCCCCCACGTCGTGGTTTCGAAAAGTGTCAAAGAAACAACTGGATGTAAACTGAGAAATTTGAGTTGAGCATTCACGTCTGACTGAACAAGGCATTGAACGAATAAATAATGGTCTAATACAAAATAAGACTATTGCAAGTTTCCCTACAATCCTGGATAACACTATGTTATCCTTAACTTAATAATGTTTCTCCGGTGACATAATTATCCAATAGATTGATATATTGGAAATCTTGACTTTCTGGTCCTCGCTTTGATGACATGGATTTATTTCGCAAAAATTGGAAGAAAGATCTGCTCTCCTCCAAAGTCAATGCCGATTCAACAACAAAATAAACGAAATAAAGACAAAATATGCAGATCAGTACAAATTGCTGGGTGCAAATATTTGCAAACAAAATTAATAGCAGGGCACCAGTTGCAACAGTGCGTGATGATCCGATATTTTGACACGGTTACCAGCTTCTGCGCAGCAAAATTGTTTCTTTCTGTACAAAGTGAATAAGTGTGATTTACCAGCCTGGTGAAAATAAGGTTAAAAAGATGGTAAAAAGTTGCCATGCAATAACTGAAATTTATTTAACGTCCAAGTAGATCCTTATCGACTGATTGGAGGATTGTAGGTCACGGGACATTCATAGTCAAACCACTACGTCACAGACCATTCGTTTTGGTACAATATTCACAGGGCATTTTTGCCCCATCCATTTTTACTGTTGCGCGCTAGACCATACAGTGCGAGTACACACAGCAGAACAAAACGACCTTGTAATGGATGCTAGAAAACATGATATACGCCTTGGTTTATTCTTACAGTTTTATCCGCCAATCAGATGATCATCGGTATTACAGTATCCGCTGACCGGGAAAACTAGTACCCTAAAAGGCGACAAGTATACACTAAAATGGGGGTAGATGGTTGATTAGTGTAGTACTTAGAACCATTGATATCCCCTTTGGGGAATGGTGACAACAGCATAGCAGTAAAGCCCAATTAGGGAAATTTGATTATGGTGTTTCTCGCCTTTGGGTAAACTTGATGGCAAAATTATGTAATCCCCAATTGGGAGTAAATACAATAAAAAATATCACCTTGAAGTTTATTTATCAGCTCATTTAAAGTAAAACAACAAAATAAACGAAGGTTGATAAACAGGACAGACAAGCATGTGTTAATTGGCCTCTTACATGAAATATGCTAATTAGTACATTCACGCATGCGTACATACAATATTGGTTGGCAAACGCATAGAACTGTGCACAAACGCGTATGCGTCACGCCACCATCAGAGCCAAATTTCATTAGAGCTGCTTAAGCAGAAAATATAGCTTAGCAGAAAATGAGCAGGATACCAGTCACAAATGGTACATTTGAAATAGTATTTTGGCCGGTTACCTTATGCTGCTGAGCGTAATTTTGTTGTGCTGTGCTATTTTTTGTCCTTAAGCAGCTCTATAAAATTGGGCCCTGTTTCATACAAAAAGGCACGATGTTCCCTCATTTTGCCCATCAGTAGTGTTAGTGCGATGTGCAATTTACATAATTTCATGGGAGAGGTCCATTGTAATTTGCGCACGAGGATTAGCAAACATTGAGGAAAATAAAAAGCAACTTGCTGTATGTGGTATACCTGATAACTTCTTACTTAGAAAATCCGTCACCACGGATTCGGAGCGGTTGAACCGACGCAGCTGGCAGTCCTCCACCGTGAAAGTGAACCGAGCTTTGTGGTGGTACGTCGGGGCGTTTACGGAGGCTGAATCAGCAAGAATAACGGAAGAACTTTATTTAAAGGTAAAGTATACCTTTGGATTTTAGAACCGTTCGATTGTTCTCATTCTTTACAAAGATATATATACAATAAAACTAACCGTACAAATTTCATTTCAATAAGTGGTAGCCTTTTTGAGATATCGCTAACAATCTAGAGCGGTATGTCCAAGCAGAACAAATTATAAATAATTGGAATACACAATCTGAGAAACGATTTATGCAGAAACGTTTCTCAGATTGATATCTTTTTGAATCCCTTTCTTTAAAACAATCATCCTTTGAAGGGAGTCGTTTCTCAAAATGGTAAACATTATCAACAGCTGCAATGCTTTTATAAAGTAAGTTGTTATGGTCATTAATTTTTGGAGTAATTACCAAAGGTAAACCCTCCCTTCAAAAGGGCCTCAAAGGTCAGATTCATTTTTTTTTGGTGATGTACTCATTTTCCAATAGATAGAGTCCTCATATGATTGGGAACAACATTACAATTCTCTAACCTCACATTAAAGTGTAAAATGCCATTGTATTCGATACCCTTCCAGTGCGAATTTTGTCAACATAAAAAAAAAAAAACCCAACAACACCAACACCTCCAACAGTAACAGCAACAGCAACAGCAACAGCAACAGCAACAGCAACAGCAACAACAACAACAACAACTACAACAACAACAACAACAACAAAACCAACAACAACAACGACGAACAGGACGTTTAGGCCCTGTGGCTCTTCTGTAAACGTGTGATGTCAAAGGTTAAATGGTCTTTATGCTGGACAGTTTTTCGAAAGTCCCCCATTGCGCCGGTTATGTCTGGTTGCCATTTTATTTTGTTACTTCATTTATAACATTCTTTAGGGATTCTGCCTGAAAGACCCCTTGCATTGGCCGCCATCTGCGCACGACTCTCAGCCAATAATCGCTCTTCAAACCCCAGTTACGTCATATGCAAGGGTCTTTTTTACCTTACCAGAACAACTCGGCAGCGTTTCTTCTTCCTGGGACGGCAGCTCTGTTGCATTCACGCCATCCGTCCACCTATAGTGCGTACTGTCCCCACATCGGTAAGTGTAGGCTAGTCTACCCGAGGACGTAAAATGGTAATTAGACTCACACCGCAGGGAACAAGTCTCTTCGTCTCTGTCGCGGCTGCAGGACAGGACGACTCGGGCCGGCGGTCTGAGTGGCAGGCATCGGGAACTCTCTGCTTAAATTGTGAATGAAACAAACCAAATTTCAAAACCAAGACTTTGAAAACAAGGTTATCACCTACCCCAATTCAAAAGAGAAATTCCAGATGAAAGACGTCATTAAGTACAATTTATTCGGCCCCCACCCCTAGCATGGCAATAACGTATCTTGATTGAGCCATTAATTAAAACAACTCAGTCAACTCAGTAAACAACCAGTTCGAATCCTTCTTCAAATCGGTACACCTCATTATGTGGAATGGGTTTTAGGTGGATGACATGGATTTCCAAACGGTAGGCAATTGGGGACGCCATGTGACAGCAGACCTACAAAGTATATCATTTCGTTCTCGGAAATGTGCGAATGCTACGAATAAGCAATGGACATGTACCGGGTATGTATGCAGTCACCCAACGTTCCAAAGTCTCCCGTGGGTGTGTGTGTGTGGGTGTGGGTGTTGGGGGGGGGGAGGATCCTCCAACATCTAAAACTGAAACATTCTCATTGTCTCCTCACCATTAAGTATTTTCAGACCTTCGGGCGCTTTTAAGAATTGCATATACAATATAATGTTTGAATATGGTGTCAATTTTTGAATCGCCAACCAACAATCCCGGCCAAATCTCTCTGGGCCCCCATCCCCCAGACACCCCCGGTCCCCCTGTCAATTCGCGGTCTCAGAGCGCTCTCCTGCGTTCCAGCTTGAGGTAAACACTTGGGGGAGGGGGATATGGAGAGGGTGTTGTTATTGTCAAGTGTCCCAACTATTTTGCCCGGGACTGTGTCAAGTCTAGCTTATGATGTTGTCTCACCAATGCAGTCCTTCTTGTTATGATGAAGACGATATCCAGGCAAGCATTCACACACGTAGGATCCCGGAACATTCCTACAAGTGTGTTGACAACCGCCGGCATCAATCGAACATTCATCTACATCTAATGATCAGGAGAAATGACGTAATTATTATTTGAGACCGGCTCTCCACAAGCCACGGTACAGTTAGTTCATTAAGTTGTTTCTCGGCGAGGAAATGTTGTTGCGTACTTAACTCAGATACCTTCATAAGCACAAGTGTATTACATTAGAGGACAGCTCAGTTTCGGCAGCACATTTGCGAATTCACAATGTATTCACATAAAGTCGCCTCACGAGTATGCTTACAAGTTAGATCAACCGCTAGCTTAATAAAAACGGGCTATCGTCGCAATTTGTCTAACAGTATTGGCCTTTCACCTCTGTGACTTTGGTTTAATCGCAGACCGGAGCCCTGCATGTAAACTGGGTTTCAGTTCCTACCTGATTGCGTGGGTTTTCCCTATTTGGGGTTTTCCTCACACATCTAAAAACTGACATGTTCTTCATCAACTTCTCAACACTGGTATCTTCAGGCCTACGGATGACAGCTTTAGTCGCTTTTGAATTTTGTCTGCAGAATTTTGTCTGCAATCTGTAAAACGTCACTTCTGTAATGTAGACCATGTAACATGTTGTTTGCAAAAAGAAAGATCCTGTGCATCCCAGGACATTTCTGACAGAAGATATACTACACTGGTCATGCGGGACATTTTTTAACACGTTGTGTCATAATTTCCTCATAAATCAAAAGTAACAGCTGAACAAGTTTTTAACATGTGCCCACTTTTCTCACATCAAAAGCTGGCAAACAGACAATGAGTGCAATGTCCATGAAAAATAATATTTCATGCTTTCCGTTGAGCTGTGTACAAATTGTGCTGGCATGTAGTCCAGGCTCTATTTGTCTCTTTGTGATGTAACATGTATAAAACAAGGTGACATGGTATATACACTTACCGCCGCAGTGAGTGATTCCGTATGCCTGGTAGCCCTCATCACATAAGCAGCGAAATCCCCCAGGGTGATTTAGGCATGTGTGGTCACACGTGGCATTCACAGCACACTCATCTAAATCTGACATAAAAGAACCTTTAAAAGCATTTCCAACTTGCAGAAAACATAATAACTGCTCTTGTCACGAGAGCATCTGCATTTGAAAGTAGTCAAGGCCTTCTTGGTTATTTCATATCAAAAGCCATTTTCCAAACCACGGCTTCAGCGTATAGGCTCTTACTTGGGCATCATCATAAATTTTGAAAACGTGTGCTTTTGCTACGGAGCTTCAGATTGTCGGACTAACGGAGCCTAAGCCTGAGCCCAAGCTCGAGGCGTGGTTTCGAAAACGGTCTCTAATGTTTGTTTAATTTTTTTAAAATTATTACTACTGTAGGCTAATGGGGACTTTTTGTAATTGGGGATGCTAGGCGCAGCAGACTTGGCAGGTATATACATCAATGTGGAAGTGTGCGCAAGCTCCGAGTTGCGTGAACAGACAATTTTTGTTTTGCCAGCTATGTGCTCCAAAGTTTCACCTTGTGTTCGCATTGAAACGGAGGACTTTAAACAAAAGGGATAACACTAGCTCTGTATGACTTCGCAAACGCACGCTTATCACAGCTGAACTTACCAATGCAAGACTGGCCGTCACGTAGTAGCTTGTAACCGCCCGGGCAGCTACACTCAAAGTCACCGATAGTGTTGGTGCATCTGTACTCGCAGCCCCCTTTACTTATCGCACACTCGTCAATATCTAAGCATAACAATGAATTTAATGCACACATTTCTACATTCGATTTAGGGTAAAGAAGGATGCGGAAAATTGTCGTAATAAATATTTATGTTGTATAACAACAGCCCTGTTCTTTTAATTAAATGCAAATATTCTACTGTCCATGGATGGATGCATCTATACAATACACAATCAGCCTTCCTATATAGTCTGACCATTCATTATCGTCCACTGTAGTGTGGTTTTCGATGATAAACTATGCCAGTCTGGCATCAATGAATGCATAAACGCAGTACATTTGTACACAGTTAACTCTCCTACGGTCTAACCAATCAAAATCATCCACTATGGTTATGAGTGATAGATGCACTATGCAAACCTACAGTATATCATGTGGTGAATGCATACACAGTACATAGTCAACCCTCCTACTATCTGAAAATTTAATATCACCCATTGTAGTTATAAATGGTAGATGAACTACCTGCCTGCAGTATGATGTAGTATAATATCATGCGATGAGTGCACATGCAGTACACAGTCAACCCTCCAAACATTGTGGGACCCCTTTGGTCCCCGTACATTGCTTTAATGCGTGAAGGAACCAAACTCGCGCACTTTAACGGGTCTCAATGTTCGAGTACGCGCGAGACTCGCACTGTCTATTGTACTCAAAATAATCTGGCTTGTATAATAATCAATACATACTTCTGTAAAAAATAGTACTAAATAATAAAATAAAAAACGTGTTTCAAGATTACAGCGTTTACACCCAAACCTTGGCCAATTAGATTACAATTACTTTCAAGTCCCTCCCCATAGTCATACATACCTCTGCACGTCCTCCCATCTATCTGCAGTTCAAATCCATCGGGGCAACTACATCGGACTCCAGTAGGCGTGTCCAGACAAACTCGATCACAACCACCATTATTTAAGCCGCATGTTTCTAGGTACAAAGCATCATCTATTACGACTGATATATCGTGTCATATACATATTCATGTCTGAGTGCCATAAATATTCATATTTGGGTTTAAATGGGGAAGACGCAGATGGGTACAGGTGGTTCAAGAAGGAGACAAAGAAAAACCGAAGATTTAGATTTACAAAATCGTACAATGCATTATGAAGTGTCTTTATGTCACCTGGTTTGGATCCTTGACACTACTTATGCACAAGACCCATTGCAATGACGCCACACACGGCTACAGTCTACCCATGGGAGTCATTTTGGGAGTCAATTTGCATGTAAAGATATGGGCCCAATTTCATATAGCTATAATATAAGAAGACAAATATTGCTTCAACATTTTCTGCTTTGCAATGGGTACCAGTCACAGATTGTAAATGTGTAATGGTATTTTGGCTGGTAATCTAATTCTGGTAACCATGATTTTGTTGGACTTAGCTACCTTTTTTGGCTTTACCTTTGAGTACGGTAACACACAAAGAGCCCAGACTCCCAACATGGCGTAACCAAGGTTTATCGCATGTAATGACGTTATGCGAATTTACTGTTCTGTGTGATTGATCAACAAGGTGTTTTGGGGGCATTTTCAAAACCATGGGCTTCGGCTTCACACGGCTTTAGCTCCTTCCGACTTAATTGGAGTACTGGACCGGCAGCACGCGTTGATCAAATTACTGACCAAAGCCACGGTTTCGAAAAGGGCAACTCTGGGACAACAAAGGCTTATATCAAAATGTACAACCCAAGGAAAATATCCGAAGGCAAAACTTGCTAATAAAAATGGTGGAAAACCCCCAAACATTGGTGAAACGGAATTCGAAAACTTCGTTGGTTTTCTTGAGGGTTTTTGTCAAAGGGGAATTTTGAAACTGTTTAGAAACTATCCCGAATCGATAATAGTAACTGACAGCAACACAATCTGAAATGTCCTTCTGAAAATGGACAGTCCTAACGTGTTTAGTAAGTTCATCAAAAGAAGACTGTTCGTTAAAAAAAAAAAAGATTTAAAAAACTTAAACTAAACTTTCAAACACAATTATTCACATAGACGCTGTTTAGCGTGCATCTACACAAAAAAAGCAACAAACAAAAATGTGCAAACTCAAAGCATGCAAGTCGGAATCAAACATAGTTTTCACGTAATAGTTTACCATTCGTTATTTTTAAAAAAGAAGAAAGAGAACGAAGATTCAGAGACAAAAAAGTGTCAAAAGGTAAAACGACTGTACAGTAATCAATTTATGACGAGACGAGAAAATAGGACGAGAAGTAAACAAAATTCATCATGGACAATTGAGACATACGGCTTCATAACGAGTATAATTTGAAAAATTCAAACAAAATATTATGGACAGAGTTGGGTGGAAATCGCTTATGCATGATTGCTTGATCGCTTTATAATGGTTATTTGTTACACAGGAAATTCATATACCTGATAAAGAATAGTCATGTACGTCCTCGTACGCCACTCCATACCAAAGCGTTTGGATTAAAATGAACATAAACAAACTTTACTTAAAAGATAATAGTACACTGGTATTGATTAAAATATAAATCGCAAGAGACTTTTAGTTTGACAGCCATAAGAAAGCACCAACAAAAATGCCATTATATTCGAGGAAAAATATATTGAGAAAATTATGAAGAAACCAATTTTAATTTAAAACGTACTTACTGAAAATCTAAGAGAAAGTTGAATGCAAATTAAAGTGACTCTGTTAACTAAGCTTTGGAAAACCAAATGGAAGACTTTAGAACACTAGGTGGCAGTACACATACCAGATGAACTCCCTTGTTTACGTAGTTCTGAGCATGCGCACATTGTCGGGAACAATTTATTCACATGGTAAGTCTGCGGCTACCTAGCGTCCCCGAATGTCTCCCACTCAGTTCCAACATGCATTTATATTTACTGTGGACGTTTTATACGGTTCAATTTGTCTCCTGGCATAATTGAAAAAAGTGGCATAGTCTGAGATTACAACATTCGTGTTTCCCCTCTATAAACTGAACGTGATTAATATGGTGTACTTGTACAAAGCAATCTTGATGGTCAACTTGTCTCGAGAAAAAAGAAAAAGAAAAAAGGGGGAAAAAAGCCGAACCGAGGCTAGGAGGGCAAAATAGCCTGACCCCTTGGTTGTTTTAAAGAGTAATCACTACTCGTTTACTATTGCACACGGGAGGCACGACAAGTGATGGTGGTGAGTGACAAAAATATATTGCTAAACGAAAACCTATGCAGTGTTTGCCGGTGATTTTTCAATCAAAATTAATTTCAGCAAATCATAGTCCACATAGACATTAATTAAATCAATTTGCATGCATACTTACCTACGCACGTCTTTCCATCCGTGTGAAGGTTGTACTTTTCGTGACAACTGCAGAGAGGACCGATTGGCGAGTCTACGCATATATGCTGGCATTCCCCGTTACCATGTGAGCATTTCGCTTTGTATATAACAACAATTAAAGAGGAAAATATTGAAATAATCTACATTCATTTGTCTAGATGAAAGAGAAGCTTACTGAAGGTGGATTGTTATAATATGGAATCGAATTTGAAGGCAAACGACATGGGCTCGCATCACAGCGTACACAAATTATGTAATGCGTTTTTAACCTTGAAAAACGCATGAAGACATGTTATGTTGGTGCCTGGCACATCGTCATGATCCCCAGGCTCAGTGAGAAAACAATATGCAGAAGGAACTTCGTCCGTGAAGGGTGAACTTCTTCTATGAAAATTAACCATTTGACTTGCGCGTATTTCGTAATAGTAGACGCACGCAGAGAAAGTGTTTCCCGTTATGCCCAAGCAAATTCTTGAGGGCGCAATATATTAACTAAAAATTAAGTCAGTGGATTAAGCATACTTACGGATGCAATTCTTTTTATTGCCACCAAGCATGAAGCCAGGCCGGCACTGACAAATGGAGAGGTCGTTAGCAATGTCCACACAATAATGACCACAGCCCAAGCTGGGATCCCCACAACCAGGATGATCTGCAAAGTGCAAGAGAAATGGCTATTACGTTCAATTCTTCCTAAACTGTTTAATTCACTGACCTTCCTCCACGTTGACGTAAACATTCTAAGGCCAAATGTAGCCAATGGCGAGCACCTTTAATTTATCTGACATAATAGTTTCTACCAAAAAAAAAGAGATTTATAAATATAACTCAGAAATGAAGAGCAAATTATCTATATTGAGCTCGCTCGGACCGGACCAATAGTGAAAACCTAAAATAAGGTTTCAAAATCTTACCAATGATCCGTTATTTACCATAACGATTACCCTTGTTTGAGCCCTGAAAAAAGAGTCTGAAATGTTGCCATGTTAAATTTGTGTTGTTGTTTATGTTTTTGTTGTTGTTCAAGTTGTTTTTATTTCAAATATTATCTTAGGTCCTTTGCAAAATGTTGTCGTACTTACAACACCACGGTGTAAGACATGATTTTTATATTTGCATAACAAACAAACAAACAAACAACAATCAATATTCAAGCAATTTCATAAAGCCTGTAAGCACAAAAACATGCTCGGCACAGACAAATCTTGCTTAAAAGAAACTGCTTCTCAGCCGAAAATTCCACAAAGCTTCCCTTTTTGAGACTGGTGACCCAATCTTTTTTGCTAAGCAGTATTTTCTGTTAAGAAGCTTTATGAATTTGGACCCGGCTGAAAAGATGTTTATCTGTATGTAGTGTTGTGTTGCAATCTGACGTAAACGTTTAAGTTGCACAAAACACTGACAAATACAAATTACACGACAACTGGACTACTCCATTACCTGAACAGGTGAGTCCATCCTCGTTTAAGAAGTGGTTCCGTGGACACGTGCACTGGTAACTGCCGATGGTGTTGATGCATTCGTGTTGGCAGCCATGTTGACCCGAAGCACATTCGTCTTGATCTACTCGTTAAAAAAATCGAATACAAAATATACATACAAAACAAAACAATCGGGGCCTATAAAGGTAAAAAGCAGATTTAACTGAACAAATTACAGAGAACTTACGCTTTTTAGCACCAGCATTTTTAAGTAAATGTTGGAAAACACCTCGCAAGTTTGGTTGTCGAGTGGTTTTATTAAGGTATTATGAATAGCTATTGTATGTGAACATATTTTTGTTGGTTCGAATCTCGTACAAAGTGCCTGTCATACCCCTACCAGGTTCAGAAACGCTGTGCAAACATGATTTACATTGACCTGCTCTGGTGAAAACTAAAAACAAGACAAATTTTCGTTTATTTTTTTCAGAATTTTCGGTAAAACCCTTCTGGAAGTCGTTTAAACACGTTTTGCAAAGCTTTCAATGGGTAGTAAACACATTGTGTTCATAAAATATAACAGTGACAAACAGGCGTGTTTAGAACTACACTGGTCCCCTGTGATGACGTCAATGTACACGGTCTGTATGACCTTGCAAATACATTGAATGGAACATTAAAGACATTTCCTTTTCACATACCAATGCAGTCCTTTCCTTCCGGATGTAAAAGGAATCCGGTGTAGCAGCCACAGTAGTAACTCCCTGGTACATTCGTACACGTGTGAACGCAGCCACCATTTTTACTGCTGCATTCGTCTACGTCTGCAAACAGAATATGTATAGAACAAATATTATAAAAGATATCATAAATGGAAAAACACGGTTGTTTTTGGAGGAGTTAATAAAGAGTTAACAAATTTACATACTAAAAAAACAAAACAAAAAACAAAACAAGATTAAATTAAACTAAGAAAACTTCATCTTATTCAGTGGTAATGTTCCGTGAAGCAAGGAAAAACGAATTACGTTTCGGCAATATACTTTTTGGTAGGCACGTTTATGTCGTGGTTACTGCGCGTGTGGTAACGGTGGACTTGACTACTACTTCCACAGTTCAGTATTTCAGACATGTATTCTTCTAGAGGAGGCAGTGAAACATACTTTATAACATTGTGAGCTTGAAACTAAGGCAGTGTCCGAATTGACAGCTATGGCAACGGCTGGATCACTACCCTACGGCCTCCTCAACAATACCTTCAACCACAGTAGTACATGTAGTTGTAGCCGTAGTCGCCAAAGTAGACACGGCCTGATATATACCAAAACGTCTATTGAGGCGTTTCATGTTATTCTTCGGCCTTGGGAAAACACGAAATTCCAGTTTGCTTCAATTTAATGTGTTTTTCAGTTTGCAGAAAGGAAAACACGAAAAAGCAGATGTCCACTGTCGCCAGTGAGACTGAACAAGTAAAACAAACTGACAAGCAGATGGGTTGGAAAATGGGTGAAGCAAGACTTGGAGAAAAGTATTTTTAAAAGGTTTCCATCTAGTTTTGAAAGGTTTTCTCCTACTTTAGAGCTGCAAAAAATCTGAGTTCCAGTTACTCATAATTTTCGGGAATCGTGAACTTTTTAAATAGTCGTATTAAAAGAAGAGTCATAGATTGGTTTTGTCAACATAATGCTGATTTATATGCAGAGTTATAAAGAAAGGTCCAATAAAAGTCACACGTGAAAGTTCCAGCTGAAAACAGTGTCTACTTGTTGAAAAAAACAGAACACAAAAACGTCAAATCCACCCACATTTAGCGAGGTGGCGCAGTACCAACCTCCTCTCTTGCCGAAGCATTAGCAAACGGATACTAATCCTCATAAATCCGGAAACGATTCGTTTATGAATCGTTTCTCGGATTCAAACCAACAGATGAACTGCTCCTCACCAAGTACGTTTTGTGGCCATTATTTGTTTGAGTATTTACCAATATATAACCATACTTTTATACTTTCGTTGACATAAATTGTCTATATTGGCGGAATAACTCGTGGGAGAAAAGCTGACTTACCGACACACGAGTTGCCTTGTCTGTTGAAGCCGTTTTTGCAGGTGCACCGGAAGGAGCGTTGCGTCTGAGTGCAAACGGCGTTCTCATCACACGTGTGTTTACCATCATTACATTCATCTTCTTCTGTGAATTGAAAAGAATATACACAGAAAATGTGTTTAAGAATAATTATTTGTTCGTCAGAAAGCTTACTGATTATGAAGTCCATACTAAATCTGTTTTTTCCGTTAAGTATTTTCCTCTGAAATGAAGTCATATTCGAAAAATCTGTAGCTATAAATCAAAAAAAGAATAAATAAATATCAAGTAATAAACCACAAGGGAAACTGACTGGGTAAAATTTTAATTAATTTGGGTTTGAACAAAGAAAAAATGACTGGAGCGGGACTTGAACCAACGACCTCCGGATTAACGTACAGCCGCCCTACCAACTGAGCTATCCAGCCCTATCCGCAACAGCTGATTTCGGTTGTCACAACAAAAATTAGGGAAAATGTGTTAACATGATGAAAACATGTGCATGGCTTTTCATAATTTTCTCCAGACTCGAGCAACGGATTAAGCCCACAGTTTCTCAGGTTTGTTACTTTATGTGTTTGGTTTATCACACAAAACATGGACACATTGTCTGTGACTACTTGGTCAGCTCAACCTATCCTGTATAATACCTTTAAAACGATTAAATCATTATTTAGATTTATTGTAGGCTGTCTTAGTCATTTTCGTCGAATAGGCTGCCAATATAAATGTCGCGTTATTCTACTTCGCGCGAAATTGAAAGCTTTTCAAAACAAGATGCATGTAAGAGGCTGTTTTTCTATTTGTTTGTTTTTGTGTTTTTTGTTGTTGTTTTTTTGGGGGGAGGGGGGATAGCGAATATGACCTGGAAAGAACTTTTTGTTTGATAATAATATAATAATACTGCAGGGAACCATAGTTTTACCAGACATTTTACGTAGTGCCTTTGCAAGACTATTCAAAGCGCTGTGACAGGTGTGACAGGCATGTTATATTTTGAATTACGAGACCCATTAATGTAGCACACATGTAATGTTACAATGTGATGCGACGCAAGCTGCATCCAATCATACCAGAAATCCCTTCTCTTAATGATGAGGTGTCTGAAGTGCACAGGACATACGGCTTGACTTCCCATCTAAAGGACGAAGCAATAATGGTAAAGTGTCTCGCCTATAGACAAATGTGTCAAGACCGGGAATTGAACCTGCACTCTGCTGATTATCTTCAAGACCGGGAATCGAACCCGCACTCTGATGGTTATCT
>CM021547.1:10349380-10362805 GCA_010994315.2 Pisaster ochraceus | reverse complement strand
AAACGTTTACCCGGGAAAAACATTACCCATTATTTTAGTTCAATAATATGACGCGACATTGCCGGCGATTTCCACCAAGCCCAAGGCGAGCAGACGGCGTGAAAACACGGTTTTAATCCGGCCCCGTTTTCCAGAGCCGCATTCAGCATTATTTCAATGTATGCAGTAATAAAAAAAAAACATAGATAGAAAGAAAGAAGAAACAAAATTGAAGACTTTCAACTTCCTGGGAAGGAGGTTAAGGAATTAATCCGGATTCGTTTCATTCGGCAAAAAAGAAAAGAAAAAAGAAAACAGAAAAAGGAGACTTAAGAAGTCGCGTGTTCATGATTCGTTAAAGAGGTTACACTATTACAAATATGCATTACTTTCCATCCACCTCCGGTTGTTAAAGTATTATACACTATTGGTAAGGATTTAAAAGTATCATTATTTAATTTTAATCTGAAAACTTGCTGATTATGAAGATCATACTAGAAACATTTTTATCTGTGAAATATGTCCCTCTGAAATGAAGTCATACTTAAAAAAAAACTGTACCTGAAAACCGTTAAAAAAAACGCAACAGATGATTTCGGTTGTTACAACCCAAATAAAGGACAATGTGTTTAATATGCTGTAAACAGTTTTGTTGTTTGTTTGTTTGTTTGTTTTTCCTTCTTCTGACTCACACAGTGGATTAGGCCCAAATGTTCACAGGTTTGTTTGTTATGATATTGGTAGTTGACGCACTAAACTGTTGAACGAGAACACTGTCTGCAACAATTTGGCTGCTCTACCAATCCTGTATAATACCGTTGGTTATAATAAATATCGATTCTTAAATTTTCAAAAACTTTTTTCGTCGTGAAAAATTTCAATATAACACCATTCTACCATCATTGAAAAAAAAAGAGTTTTTGTTTTTGTTTTTGAAGAACGAAATTAACTAAAAAGAATGCTTCAGTGGGCCCAACATGATACATGTATTAACTATATAGGGCAATCCCGAATGAAAACCCCTTAACACTTAACGAAATTCCCGGGAAAATTTGTGTGAGCTGTTCACACTTGAATTGCTAACCCTTGCAAACTCCCGGGAAAAAGCCATTCGTTTGGGAAATAGTTACGCCTGCTTGGGGAGTTGGGGAGGAGTTGCAAGGCAGATTATCCCAGGTGTTATCATTTTAAGCGCGAATTTTTCGCAAGTGTGAAACGAACATTGGGGTTAAAATTCCCTAGGAGTTTCCTGGGAACTCCCTGGGAATTCGAAATCGCCGATACGCTGTGCTCGCTCCATACTTGTTGCAAGACCAAGGCAAAAGCACATATACCCTTGAGTTCTCTTGCCATACGTAAACGGGTTTTCGTTAAACGTAAAGGTTTTAAGGCTATCAAAAGGATTGATCGAACTTACATAGTCGCAGACAGTGTTCGTGTTAATTGTCTGATAAACCATGAAATAACACAACCTTGAAAACTTGGGCCTAATCCGCTGTGCGAGGCAGGAGAAAAAAGTGAAAAACCCTGCACAATTTTTAGTATGTAAATACATTGTCCTTATTTTTGGTTTTCTCGAAATTGATTTCATACAGATGGAGATATTTGCAGAAAAATGGTGCTAGTCAGTAAGCTTTCATACTAATACTAAACTTTTTATTTTTTTTATCTTCTATAATACCTTTAAATCACAGTATAAAAAAACAGTTTTTATGGCAGTGACATATTTGGGGCGATGAACACGAGCGAACGTTTTGATTAGCAAGATTTTGGAGGCATTGCGATGGGATCGTGACGTCTATTCGTCTACAGCGATTATTCCAAATTATTAATAGCGATCTCGTTCACACAATATTCCATACGTCATTAATCACTTAAAGGGATTAGTAAACTAATCCGTATTTTAAAGGTATGGTACATGGTTATTTGTTTACAATGGAAAACATACCTAGGTATACAATTTGTGAATTTTAATATTTTTTAACAAATCACACTCTAAAATTTCCGGGTCGGAATTGACTGGAACCAGGTTTCAAGGGGCCTGACCCGTTTCTCGGTCAGTATAACCTGGAGTCGGTGTCAAAATGACCCAGATATGGATCAAAATAAGGCAGAATCTGGGTTAAAATCTCACTTTACACCACATTCCTAGAATTCTAAGGTCGTGTGTTCGAATCCCTCTTGTGTCCGTAGTATGCCAATTGATTTGTTTCTATACGGGACTCGGGAAAACACCGAGTCTACATTGTTTACCAAACATCCGTGCACTGTAAACTATACGACAAAATACACTTAAAAAACACGCGGGTCACAATTGACCCGGTTCCCGGTCCCTGTAGATCTGACCTAATTCTAGTTGAATGTGCCCCCGAATCTGTGTTAAAATGACCCAGGAATTGGTCAAGGGATGTCGAGCTAAAGTCCCATCTTTTAACCCGTTTCCGGGTCAGCCTGACATAGAAATGCGCCAGTCCCCCTCAGGACACGGAATCTGGGTCAACTCTAACCCGGGAGTTTTTAGAGTGTATATTTCGATTGGAACATTGCAGACGGAAATGTCCGTACGATTGTACCAAAAAGTTTGGTTTTAAGTGTCCCCCTCCTAAATAAGCATATTTATTTTTTAAATGTTTATATTAATACGCAGGATGTCAATAAACTAAATATATTATGAAGCTGTTAAGTGCAAAAAGGGCACGTGATAAACAATATCTTAACCAAATTTGGAAAACAACTCGTAGGGACAATGTCTATGTTTTCCGAGACCCAAAAAACCTGAAAAAACGCATAATTTCAAATCAAAGTTTTAAGCATACTTTGGTTCTTCTGACTACAGATTCGTTGATTTTATCCGTCGGGTCTCCTCGCGGATATTTGGCCTTTAATTTCTCACCACACCGGCGCTGAGGGATGACAAGGTGGCCCTAGGTAGTTAAGAGTATCATCAAAGCTTTTACAACAAGTGAAAACTCCGAGTACGGGTGGTGCATCTGTGTCCAGACGTCTCAAATCAACATCGGCAGGTGTAAATGCGGCTAAACCAAGCCACCCAGGCGCCGCCGTTCAGACTCACGGCGTAGCACGGGAGCCGCACGACTCCCTCGTAAACTTCTCATTTTCTCCTCAAACACAACCGGAAACCATGCCCCCCCCCCCCCGAAATCATCGACCGGTCTGTGCACGATTGACGAAGAAAAGTGTCGCAGATGTCTTCACCTTACGACGTAGCGACAGTAATAATAAGCCATCACTCGAAAACTTTCAATGAAACCCTCTTGCAAAAAAGCAAACTCAACAACGTCACTGATTTCTTGATTAAGGGCTAGTTTCCACCCATCAGATGTCAAAACCGTCTGAACTAGCTCAAACCTCAAAGGCCTATTTGGGGGAAAAGGGCAGTTTGCCAGTTTCTGATTTTTCCCCCCACAACTTAACAAGAAAAGAAAAAACCGAAGTGTATAAGCAGAACACTTCATTAAATCGGTTCGTTTGTGCAGCGGCGCGCCGAAGTGATTCTCAAAGACACCCAGACTCCGCGAAGAAAGTGATCACTGTGCTCATGCCTTCCTGTCCGTGCATTTCGATTTCACAAACCGAAAGAAAATCGGTATTTTTTCCTTCAAGTCATCGAGACCGTTTATTTATAAAGTAAACCATTGAGATTTCGCACACAAATCAGCCAGGTATAAAGTAATGTTTTGTAGATTAATAACCTTTCACGGGCACTCGCTTTTTATTTACCGAAGATCTTGAGATATCGGATGGGTTTTCCAAAAGTGGATAACGGCAATTATTTTTATAGAAATGCGATAGTTAAATCTTTTTTAATACTGTGACTGGAGTGCTTTGGACGGCACTGACAAATGTATCTTTTTACCAAAATAAAGCACGTGGTCAACATGGGTAATTGTCAACGTAATGCAGATTTATGGGCAGACAATCAATGATACAAAGTTACCTGTTAAACTTGAATATAGTTGAGTACAGTGTCTATTTGAATGTTGAAAAACAGCAACAACAACAACAACAAAAACAACAACAACAACAAATACAACAACAACAACAACAACAACAACAACAACAACAACAACAATAACAACAACAACAACAACAGCAGCAGCAGCAGCAGCAGCAGCAGCAACAACAACAACAACAACAACAACAACAACAACAACAACAAGTGGCAGAAGGAGCAAAAACATTACAAAACATCCATCGACGTCTAGCGAGATGAACGCGGGTACTATAGTTGCATCTCTAGTCACATCTTTATTCACAAACGAATACCACGGAAACTTGAATCTCCAAAAGATCTTTTGGGCACTTCAGACGGGAAACTATTTCGCGGGAAGCTTTCTACCACGCATACCATCTTTATAATAAAGAGGCTTTCAGATATAAAGTTCAAAACTATTTTTTCCTGGGTCGTTACCAAAGTATGACCCTACCTTTAAACTCGCAGTATACGCTCTACAAACTTCTGGGTCAGGTCAAGTTGACCCGGATCCGGGTCCCTCGTAGGACCTGACCCTTTTCTGATTCAGTTTGACCTGGAGACCTAATTTTCTGAAAAGTACCGGAGAAGGGTATTTAAAATGATTGTTTTTTACACAATAAAAATCTGTTTAATCTCAGTGTGAATTTCCTTATTGATTGAAAACATTTTAAATGAATTTCAGCATAGATCACTTGTTGCCGTTTTCGTTCAAGTCGGTGTTTGAGCGCCATCATTAAGCGCTTATCATTATGTGTCATTATTATTGCAATACGTGACATTACACACTAAAAACGCCCAGGTGAGACTTGAACCGGATCCAAGTTGCATGAGCCTGACCCATTTCTGGGTCATTATGACCTGAAATGTGTGTCAAAACTGACACTAAAATGGGTCTAATTGACGCAGAATCCAACTTAAAATCACATTTTAAAACGACTTCCCAGGGGTCAATTTCACAAAGCACTAAGATTCATCTTAAGATGAGTTGTCAGTATCACCATAATGATCTGTATTGTGACATCACACTTTGCTTAGCAATTAGAAGTGATTTGGAGTTAAGATCAATCTTAACTCTTTGTGAAATCGAGCCCAGGTCAGCCTGACCCAGAAATCGGTCGGGCCCCTGGGATCTGGAATCCGGGTCAATTCTGATAACAAACTAGTCAAAGTTTAACAAAATTAGGTCGTCACGTTTATGGTGAAACAGCTACATTGGTCACGCCTTTTTGTACATTATATCGATGTGGCATCCGGGAGACAAATTGATCGCATCTGGTACTATACTTCACAGGCATGTTTCCCAGGCAGGGCAGTTTGGACGAAAACAAAGTTTTCTAGACTAAAAAAAACCCCTTTCATTTCCGTTTTCCGTTCATTTTTCAGAATCAAAAAAGAAAGAAAGAATATTATTCAAATTATTCAAACCCATCCCAAGTGAACAACTGTTGATAAATTATGCACAATCACCGAAATGGTGACCCCGAAAACAATCACTAACGAAAAGCACTGGCCATCCCTCCGAACGCCTCACCTAAAACCCATTGTAAACAGAACAGTACGACATTCCAGAAAGCCCTAGAGCATTTTCAGCAACTGGTCAGTGACACTGCACCTTTAAATAGCAGCTATTTTTTTTCCACACAAGGCAACATTGCTAAATTGACAAACGAGGGTTAAATAGCTGGTCCTTGTAATTTTAAAGGGGTAGCGTTTCGGTTGTAATTAATAAACCACAGACTGACAGAGAGCAAACTATTTCTTTGGTCCCGCCAGGGAAAATGGCAATCTGTACAGCAAATAAGTGTTATCAATGAGCTAGACAATTTTCACGCATGAGTGATTAGTGGTTAATCAGAAGAGTAACATAATTTCAACACCATACAACCAACCTGGGAGATCTTTTAAAACAAATGTCATGTGTATGGAAGTGTATTTAGGACATAGTGAAAAAACCCTCCAAAATAAAACAAAACAAAACCACCTACTCCGTACAAACGGATTAGTAATTCGTACATTCGAATTGAACTATGAGCACGGATTACTAGTTCGTACGAATTAAGAATCCGTACGTACGGATTAATAATCTGTACGTACGTGATTCCGTACGTCTGGAGTAGTAATCCGTACATCCGTTGGTGGGAAGAACAGGAATTGCCTGGAAGAGGTGTTCAACGACATGCAGAGGACTGGGGGCGATATCTTTGCACAACGGCGGGACGAGTTGGTGATGAGGAGAACAGGGACAGCAGGAAGAGGTAGTCAAAAGAAAGAGGGGGCTGATGACTCGTTAAGGGCAATGTCTTGCACAACAGTGCAACCATTTACATGTAGGCCTGCATTGGGACCGTGTCACGAGCGGCAGTTTACAGGCAACAAGTTCCAGGCAGAAAAAACATTTACACCTTCATCTTCACAATGTTCTTGGGCCAGAGCAAAGTATAAGACATAAGAAAAATAACTCCCCTGTCACTTAAGTGTTCTCCTGCAATGCAGAACTGTCTGTTGCTTCTACGTTACCTGCAAATGACCCCATGTGCCATGACCTTAGTTTAGGCTGACGACCGCTGCTGCTGCGACGCAACTCATGTGCCTGTTTGTTTTATCTTTCGTCTAAAAAGACCCTATTGTTGCCACTATTTTCGTCTTGACCCCCTGTCAACCACATCAACCATGAGCATGACTGCTCAAAATCATTATGTCAAAAAGAGGACCTGGACATTTTCCTTCTAGTCTCGGTTTGGTAACATAAGTTTAAGTAGGAGAAACAATACGATGGCTGCAATATTGTGCAACATAGCAATTCAGTACAGTCTCTGATCACCAAAACACACGGTACGACTGCAAACCCCTTCCAGCCTTGATTTGGTTCCACTGATTTGATTGGGTAAACACACACACACACAAACCACAAAACGAGTGTCATTGCTGTATCATCCCTTTTAAGCAGCACAGGATTTATACCGTTTTAAATCTGCCGTTGTACAACGCCGAGAAACGAAGTGTTTTGTCGGTACAAACTGTTCCCAAGGGAATGTTTGATAACCTACTAATCGTCATTAACACTCCAGTCCTTTCTTCTTTCATCAAGGTCCCTTTTTACACTCAACGCAACAATTACATTTTCCAGCGTCTTTAGCCACTGTTAATAGCTCAGCAGCCAAAAAAACCATTTGTCAACAAGTAAACACGTTCCAAAAACATCGACCCATGTGAGGAGTGTTTTTTAAATAAGGGGGTTAAGAGAAGTTCTCCCAGGCCGACAATACACACCGATTGCCGGTGGGCGTTTCAAGCCGACACGGTGCTCCAGCGGCACACTCCATGCTCCCCAATCAACTTTCACAGTAACATCGATTGTCTTTACATTATTTCACGGGTTATTAAATCTTTTCTCCTGCAGTAACTATTTATTTGACACACGTCAAAAACCACCTCCTTCGTGTGGACAGGTACTTGCACCGTCAATAGAAGGGAATTTGGCAATCTGGCGCGTAATTATAACCAGATAAAGCGGTGTAACTTCTCAAAAGAGGCAGATCTTTTCAAACAAGAAAGATTTGTTATCTGTAAAGACTTAAAGGCCTAAAGGAAGATTTGTCCGAATCGATCCTATTAGCAGTGTCAAAAGAAAATGAACAAATGACCGAACACTTCTCTAAAGGATTACGCGAGACTTCCTTTTGAGGCAGGTAACTGTGTCACCTCAAACCCACTTAATAGTTTCTTAATAGGTCTTTAATGGTCAGCCTCGCTGGAATTCAAACCCGCTCCGGCCCTGTCCGAACTGGGGTAACTAACCATCAGCCGAAGGACAAGAATCGAACGCGATGTTTGCGGTAGTTGATGTTACCAAGGTGACAGTGACGTGTTGCCACATCGGCCAACAAACTATTGACTTTCTGTTGTACATCCCCTTGTTTTTGGTCACAAGTGAACATTAAATATAAACGACCACAGACTAAAGAAAGTGTTGTTATAACGTCACATGGTTCGAAGAATGTGTATAGCAAAAGAGTACTACGGGCTCTGCAATCCGGAAGTTGCTATTTTCACATTGTTCGCGGCCAGCTTTTGCATAGCAACCTCAACCCAAATGACACCAATGACTTTACTCGGGCGAACAGAAGTTTGCACATTCGTTTGTGACAGAACAAGTCAATGTACCAGACATTGTTCAGTTTTACCCTACAATGTTTGAGTATCGAGATCCAGGACCCTATTTTACAGAACAGAAAATAATACTTTGCAATTTCTAAAACTAAGCATTAAAAAAAGGGAAAACCCACAAAACCATGAATAAATCCAATGCAGATCGTATGTCATTTGTCTGGTAGATTTTTATAATCAAACATGTGGTATCTTATGGCAGCACAAACAATACCACAAAACATCCCACGCCAACATCTTTCGCGATGAGAGTTGGTACATAATTCTATGGGCCAAAATTCCACGGCTATCATGTTCGTCAGTGTGACGTAATTCCACTTAAGCCACGCCCACTTCACACACAAACTGGCTCCACTGGTTAACCAAGATTAGGTGTTTATTTGATGATTCCATGATTTATGGAGTTGCACTTGGCTTTTACATTTTACGTTCTCAAAATAATAAGGTCTTCTCTGAATTTAAAGTTTCTGTGATAAGAAATGCTCATAAACAATGAAATACACGCAAAACGTATGCCAACTTTGGAGCCGGAAGTGACGAGAAATTTGGGCGTGAAGCCCATACGCAAGCATGTGACGCAATGACCGGACCAACAGGTTAAGGCATGCAACTGAAGCAGCAGACATACGCAGCACACTGGTAATGCCCTTGAAAAGAAGCAACACTTTTTGTGCGACCATCCCCTTTAATCTCTTCACTGCCCTTTTCGCTTTAAAACTGAAGAAGAAACTATGTATCAAGCGATGATGTTTTGTTATCAACAGAAAACCCCATCAGTTCAATTCAACCTAACTGGTATCCCGCGATCATCACTGCGTGCAAGCTAAAGGCATTAACTCCAACAACTGTTAAAATCAGTGGGGAGACATTTCCCGACATGGCTCCCGTTGGTAACCAGAATGCAGAGGACATGGAAACTAGGCCACTAAGAATGCAATGGTATTTGGTGCGCATTAGTTATGATTCCAATGATAGTCTGGCACTTTCCAGGTCATAAATGACCAGTTCGGGTCAGATCATGGGGCATCCTTCATCTGGTCGGTCGGTAACCAAACGCGTGTGAAGGACTAAACAAACACATGTTAAAGGACATATATTGAATGGGGCTGTATTTTGGTAAAACAATCTAGAGTTAGCGTAGTATGACAATTTTCGGGTCAGACATAATCATTTCGGGTCATATCCTGGTTCAGATCCTGGGTCATTCTTTTCACGTCCGTCCCAATCAAATTAATAAAATCATACGCACTGGTATTTTTTTGTAGCATCCTGTCTGATTTCCTTGAAGTCTGACACTTTCCAGGCCAGAAACTACCAATCCAGTTAAGATCTTGGGTCAGTCTTCATCATTTCAGATACTTACTGTTCGTGTTATATAAGTTTAAATTGGACTAAATCCACAGGTCGCTTTGATAACAAAATGATACTAGGTAAAGATAATCTGATTTCTACATATTATGGCAGTGTCAGTAATATAAATGATCCTTTGGATCAGAAAATGACCCACTTTTGGTCAGAAAAGTTCCACTTTGAGTAATAAATTACCCAATTTGGGTCAGGTCATTGATCACTGTCCATTGAAAAAAGAATTGCATAAACCAATAAAATAAAATAAAATCAGTGAATAAATCACTAAATCAATCTTAGTCACAACTGTAGCTTGATCCATGCCGGGTCAGACGACCCTTGACGCCAATAATGACGACAAAGATGCTGCAAAAACGTTAATAGACCTCGGGAAAGATGTTCTGACAAAGATGAAGTCGCTAACTTGGGAGAGAAAGGAGTCTGTTCACATAACCCATTTTGTGTCGAGTATAGACCAAACAACAAGAAGCTACACTTCATCTTGACCAAAGAGGGGGTTAACTGACGGGTCAGCTTCTATGTGAATCAAAATATGTCTGCCTGAGTGCCTTCAAATGGTGTTACCGCAAACCTCTCTTAGTTTTACTTCCACCATGCAAAGTCTCAAATCCCATTCGTTCATGTACATTCTGTGTCACAGAGGACTCAACAGCAAGAAGAGGCTCCACTCCAACTTGACCCCAAAAGAGTTAACTAATGGGTCAGCTTCTAATAATTGTGAATCGAATTATGTAGGCCAGGATACACTTTCCAATGGCATTTGTCCGTTATAGCTTCTCAATTGTCCTGGAAGATCGAGGCATTACGTAAAGGAGGAAGGCATAAGAAATAACCCCTACAAATAAAACAAAAGGTTACTTTGAAGAAACAATAATTGAGCGATTATGATGTCAACCCTTATATTAGAAAGTCCCCAGGGACATAGATTCTTCATGGTTTCTTCAACTTCCTTCATCCGTACTTCAATGTACTCCATTCGTGGGAAACCCTCCGTATATAGAGTACATACTAATGATTTACGAGGCCCCTGGGGGACGTTAGTCTACTAGTTATGGTAATGAGGTGGACAAGAGCACAATACGATTCTAATTAGTCAGCAATCAGCGGCGGGAACACCTTCTGCTTAAACGTTTCCGGATATGATTCATCATAAAACCGGCGGCTGTTTTCGTACAGCTAATAACGGGAATGCTATGGATGATGCATTTTCCCACGTAGCTCAGTGTTAAACATGGGTAGAGGTAATCTTTTAGTTAAGTTCTGCATCTGTGGTTCAGCCACGGTTCAACCACAGTACAACACATTTGTTCACGCAGTAATACGTGTATGTGCTAATTCCATGTCATCTTATAATATCGCCACGTATAGGTTATACCATACTTCCACACGCCATGCTCCACAGTGTATCTAACCAGGCCGGAGCAATTCCACACAGCTGCTTAAGCACAAAAATTGGTAAGCACAATCAAATTATGCTAACCAGAATAAGATATACCAGCCAAATTACTATGTCACATGTGTACATCTAATGACTGCTTTCCTGCTCATTTCTGCTTTGCATACAAAAGCAACAATCTGATTAAGCACTTCTATGAAACTGGGCCTTGTTCGGTCTGGATGGGGAATCCAATCTAGCTAGGGTCATTTTCATTGTAGACCCCTTGCATGACGTCAAACACTCAAACTGCACCCTCACTGTCACTGAGTTAAACTGAGGCAGCTCATTGGACGATTGCTGCTCTGGGCGCGTTATGCAAGGGGTCTACACATCTTCAATCATGGGTGCGCTCTACTTACGCGTAAACCATTTGGGCCACCGTATTTGCGTCACACTATCTATCTAGAGCGGAAAGCGCTGTATTCAAAAGCTTTAAACACGTAACCGCGTCATCGTGCGTTGAAGTATAGACCCTTTGCATTGGCCGACATTGCTGATAAAATGTGCACGCAGGCGTGAAGAGCTATCACTGGCAGGGAGTCGTAAGCAGCGCGTACACGCGGGTACTTTTCAATTGTTTGTCAACAAAGATGGCGGCAAAAGCAAGCCATCTATAGGACGTCTTTAGCAACACCCTTATCAACAGTCGTAGCCATAGCTGTAGCCGCCAGTTCGGATACAGCTGAGACTCGTAATTTTTCCCCAATTTCACAAGCACTCTTTCTGTTGGAAAATTAGTGCATCGTAAAACTAAATTCGAGCTTGGAGCCAGCCACTCTTTAAGTTTGTGGACATCCTTGGACCCAGTCACAAAAACATTGTGTACATGTATCATTGTCACACCGTTATCGTTGCCGAGAATTTTTACGGTATTCTTTATTAGGCATAATTGTTTTTCTCCCCTGTCGAAAATATAAACAATGTTTAACGTCCATTCCAATTCATACAAGAGATGAGAGACTGCCGGACAATTGCCAGCACTGTTTTCAACAAGGCCTTCCCCGTAGACTTGCGAATTTATGACACAATTTAGTGAGGTGGGGCCGGCGATACTTTTCACGGTGGATTTTTAAAATAAACTTCACCGTAGTCGATCAAATAAACAACTGCGAGACAGGGTCACATTAGGGAGAAACTCTACCAAAGTGGCGTGACCTCTGACCGAATTACTTCCTGTTTTTGGAACGAAACAACCATGGCGGAGGATTTCCCATATAAACGTAAACATTTAAAGGGGTAGGAACACCGGAGTGCCAAAATCATCGACGTCCGGAAAATTAACCATGAAACATTCTTAAGATGTCTAACATTGGTTCAAAGACTTATTTAAGAAAACAACACACGGGTTTTAAACTGCCTGTTACTGTTTTCATTTAACACTTAGATTCAAACAAATTACAACGGTCACCGCTAACAATTGCCAAAAATAGCCAAGTGCTTTAAAGTTAACACATATATTAACTTAAAAAATAAAACATTGCGCGGCACTGTCCTTTTATTTGTGCAACCATTTTTGTTTTCTCCTGTTCAAACCATCGTTATACCAAACTGTGACTGGAATGAGAAAAATAAATAGACTGGCTATACTGGATATACTATAGGGCTAACTGACTCATTATATCTGCTAACAGTCAGGGAACCGGATCTGTTCAAACACAGATACTTCACCATCTCGCATTTCTTGCTCTTCCCAGAAACACATGGAAATGGAAATGCTTAGTATTCAGTCTGCACCACAGACCGGTTGATTGCCTTTCCGGTGAACATCCTGTCTTTGAGATTTGAGATCTTCGCCGAATTCAATGCACTTATAACTTAAAAATAGCTGCACGCGTACAAACGCTTCATTATCCTACATACGTGTAATGTAAACACAAAATATACAGCAAAACATGTTCTTTCCTTTGCTTAGGGCCTAAACAAAAAAAACTTCGGGTCAAAATTGGAATCTGGGACCTGGGTCATTTCTGGATCAGTGTGAACCGGAATCTGTGTCAAAATGACATAGACATGGGTCAAACTGAGAAAGAATCCGAGCTAAAAATCAAATTTCAACAAATTGTCGGTTAAACCTGAACCGGAAATAGGTCAGGCCCCTTGGGGCACGGAAACCGGGTCAATTCTGACCCAGAAATGTTTAGGGTGTAAGAAGACTGAACCCCTATTTTTGTGGAGTCGTCTCGTAGATTTTACAATATGTTTAGTGAGTAGATAATGAGAGCTTCCCAATCCTACACAAACAAAAATAAATAAATAAATAAAAATAAAGTTAAATAAATATAAAAAATTTTTTTTAGATAAATAAATAAATAAATAAATAAATAAATAAATAAATAAATAAATAATAAATACAAAAAATAATTTAAAAAATAATAATAAAAAAATAAAATAAATAATAAATAATAAATAATAAACAATAGACAATAAATAATAAATAATAAATAATAAATAATAAATAATAAATAATAAATAATAA
>CM021547.1:10327208-10349180 GCA_010994315.2 Pisaster ochraceus | reverse complement strand
ATAAATAAATAAATAAATAAATAAATAAACAAATAAATAAAAAATTCTTCTTTTTACCACCCCTTTTTCTTTGTTGTGCAATAGGCACAAACGCAGAAACGCTTGGCGTCACGCCACATTCAGCCACATAAAAAGAGGCGCATTGATCCTCATTTTGTCAACGATAAAAGCCATTTTCTCATTTCATAGGCCTATTTAATATAAACACGATTAATGCTTAAAATTGTAACAAAAATTGTACTCTAATAGTAATAGCATTTGGTTACAATATTTTTTCCCAGAGGTGTAATGTTGACCAACAATGCTAGCCTTGTACAAGACTCTTTACACAAGCCTGCTTACAGCTAATTTAAAATGCGCCGTCCTTGCGGTAATTCATATCTTGTGATACCATGAAGAAGAAAAAAACGCAGCGTCTTGAACCAAGACTAAACAAACGTGGCTGACCTCCCCTTTAAGTGTCTCAACTCAAGAGATACGGATTGCCCACGCGTCTCCAAGAATCCACTCCAACCATCTTCGTCTAGGAGCAGAGGAAGAAAACTTCTTCCGTAATGATTGGTGATCTGGCGAGTCGATGTGCTATTGAATTTGTAATGGGTTTATATCACGGTTATATATCAGTTTGCTGTATATACGGTTCGCAATCTCACCGGTCTATTGACATAAAAGGGAAAGTAACAGTGAATGATTTTCCCTCGTAGTAAGAGTAGACAAATTCCTCAGTTAGTCAAACATTCATCAAAAAAGTGCTACTCAAGAATTAGCATCCAGTGTGCACAAAACACGTTTATTTCATGACCCATTCAACAGGTGATGCAGGTCCCATGTTTCTCTTTTGAAAGGGGTAAAGGCACAAAGGAATTTTCTCTTTTTTAATTCTGTCAGTTTAAGAAATTTCAATAAGTGCATTATATGAAAGTGCATATACAATCTTCACAATCCATAACCTGTTATATTATAAGTTTTGTAAACAAAAATATAATCTGATATAATGCTAAAAATATCCACATCGTGATACCACACTGTTGTTATTTTATAACTATAAGATAGGAATGAGGAGTATATCTTGAGAAGAAAAAAAAGGGAGAAGAAAAAAAACTAGCGGCAAGAGGTATTTAAGAACCGTCTCATGCGAGCTTTCTTTTTTATCGGCACTTTTTAAAATGTTTTTATAAAAACCCTGTTTGACTTCGAAATTGACGTGACACACCGAAGTTAAGACGGGCCCCGTGTTTGCCCAGTACCTACAGAGCAACCCGGGGGACGCCGGCTACTTAAGACTCTCACGCCCAGCAGGGCTGACATATTCACTTCTTTTCCCCTGGAACAAAATGATGACAACCCCGCTACACCCGCCGAATTCTATTTGTGTCAAAAGGACTGCGGTGACGATTTAAAGATAGAAAAAAAGGTCAAAATGATCAGTGAAAATCAGCTGGCTTTGAGAAAACAATACATCTTGGGAAGTTATTTATTAAAAAAAAACCTGTTACTTCGGGGGAATGACTTTCCAACAAAAGTTCATAAAACTTTTCTTGTAAAATTATTTGCAAAAACTGGCAGGGGAACAGTAATTTTAAACGTATATTGACGTGGTATTTTGGCTGATAATCAATTTTTACTTAGCATTAAATGTTGTATGTTCTAAGCCAAATTTTGAACTAAACAGCTTTATACGAATCGGAGTCTCCGATTTTTATTTATCCTTTTCTTTTTTCTTTTCCTTTTGTAAAATTTATGTGGTTTTCATTCTTTATTTATTCATTTTAGCATTTAATTTGTATTAGTTCTTATATTCAGCCATATTTGTGATGATTGCATGATTCATTGATGGGTTAGTATTTATACTTTCGTCAGAGGAATAAACGAGCACAAACACAAACATATCCAATTATAGCAAAAAGAGGAGCAAAGGATTAAGGGAAAGTAGCCCCCCAAAAGCAGGATTAATATAGCCAATCAAAGTTATTAATTTACAAACAATGGGGTGGCTGAGAACCAATCAGACAATATATAAATACAAACATAACATTAGTAGGGGAGATGGCCTTAGCTTTCGATCTGAACCGGACCTCCGTCAGAGGCAACTATATTTTTTTTGAGGGGGCAGTTGTAAATGTTTTATCGTAGACAAATTAAAATACTTATTTCATCCACGAGACCATATTTCACATTTTGTACGTCATTTTGCACCCGATTCTGCTTAAATTAATAAGGCAAGCAAACTAAGCATTTAAACATTTGGTCACAAACGACTTTTCACCGAGTTCACAAACACACCCGTATTATTTACACACCCGAGGCAAGAATCCTGGCTGACTTACATTTCCGGTGGAAACCTCAACTCAGGCAGAAGACCACTTAAAGGGAACGTATACCGGTAGTTTTGGGAACCGTTCGATTTGTTTTACTACTGTATAAATGTAGATATACACAATAAACCTAACATGTGAAATTTTCATTTAAAAAGGTGGTTGCGTTTTTGAGATATTGCCGAAAATCCGGAGCGGTTATGTCCACGCAGGAAGAATAATCCGTATATTGGAATACACAATATGAGTAACGTATCTGACAGTAACGTTTCTCAGATTCAAATTTTGGGGGATAAAAACTTATGTCTTTCTCTATAACCACATTACTTTGAACTTTGAAATGATTCTCAAAATGCTATATACTTTCGAAAGCTGTTGTACTTTTAACCAAGGAAGTTTTTGTTGCCATTTATTTTAAGAGTGACTGCCAAACGTATACTCCCAAGCGAGCGTACGTCAGAAGTTTTTGGCAGAGCGTTCGAAGTCTTTTTAATGGGGCACACCAAACAGACCAACCGATACCATTGCATCAATTATGTGGTCTGGTTTTTGATAAACCAAACAGCGGAAAACCAAACAGCGAAAAAACAAAGAGCGAAAAACGAACAGCGAATAACCGCTAAAATTTTGTTAAGGATTTGGGGGTACGTTTGCCATTGTATGTGTTTATTTTGTGGAGGACATCAACATGTTTTGCGTTCATTTCGTCTCAGCTAAAAAAATAAGTTAAAACAAAACTAAACAAATAAAACAAATAAAACAAATAACAGAATGGTACAATTTCCCAGAATAAGTCAACTGGAGATATCAGTTCCAATGTTTTTGTTTGTTTTTGAAGTCACGTTCAACAAGAACAAAATGCAATGGTTAGATTGCATTCCAATCGTTATGAAAGCCGCAGAGGTCATTTCCAGGTCATACTCATTCAAATCCTGGTAACACTCGAAGCTGTCAAGAATCCTAATCATAAAGGGACGCTTCATATAAGTCGGTGTGTTTTCCTTCAAATCAATTCGTAATACATACATTGTCAAAGACACAAGGACTACATCTTAATATAGTTATACCTTTCAAAACTTTAGTTTAGTTCACAGTCGTTTATAGCAGTGGGGCATACCATTACATACGCTTAGCATAAGTATTATATGGGGCCCCCTCTACGGCCTAACGAAAATACGGAAGAGGAACTGCACGTAGAAACGATATCGAACAAATAGTTCTCCTATGTGCCTTTACTTCAAAGACACAAAAACTATTATTGTCGCACGTTTCAAATAATTTGTATATGAGTTATGCTGTGAAAACTTTGAAAAGGGGGGTTACAAGAAAACACCAATGAACAAACTGCAACAAATGTACAAACTGCCAATTGCTCATGAATTTCTAAAGAAACTTTGTTGGAATGCAGTAGCCGGTTTCAACCAGGAATTCCACATTTTCAAGACGTGGCAGATTGACTGTCACAAGAGGGCGCTATGCAGAAAGTCTATCTTGATTTATGAAGGGACAGCGCAGAGAAGATAGGAAGGTAAAAAAAAATCGAAAACAAAATAATGACCTTAGTTTCCCATTCCACGCATTTTCGTGACGATACCAGTGAATAAATAATCCGATTTAAAAAAAAACACCAAAAACAACAACAACAACAGCAACAACAACTTTTAAAGTGAGCGGAAATGTTTCACGAGATATTTTTGCCAGCAAATAAAAAACCACAAACAATACGGAAAACCAGGCACAAAAGCCTCGGAAAAACTACTCATCAAGAAAAGGGAATGTTTGTTTATGTGGTGGGGTTTCAATTAAAAACCGGAATGCCTAGAGTAGTGTCAATGCCACAGAAAAACTACAAATGATAACAACGAATGTATAAATCTTCTTTGTTTCATTGTGGATTTTCCAAAGGTTCGTACATAAAAAAGGTCACAGTTCATTTGTGTTCAAATAATTGTTTTTGATTTGTAATGTACATGAAGTTCTTCGGGGGTTTGTGGGTGCGGTTTTCCGCTGGTAAAATTAAAGCTCACTTACCTTTTGATTTAACCATAATGATGCTCGCTGAGCACAAACCCGTACCATTCCGTGTATTCGTTGCTGGAACTCTGTTAAATCCCGCGTAAATTGAATAATCCACTTGTCCATAGACTGGCGCCTGTCCCGACAAAGTGTACAAGTATTTACTATCGAGAGATCCGCGTATGGACTCGTTATTGTTCCACCGTAACCTCTCGTCTGAGATTTCAATAACTAAAGTTGTCCCTGCTGATACGACATCGTCGACGACTTTGAGAAGCAGCCCACCGTTTATGGTAGCTACCGTGTGTCCAGGGAGGCTATTACTGTACACTCGCATCTGCCTGTTGTGGACTTGCGTTTCCGCCATATTGCTGATCTCGTCACCATCCCCGCCGAAGCCGTCCCCGGATGCGGAGTCCGATACGTCAAGCGTCCAGTCCTCGGGCTCGACGTCCTCATATTGGAGCATCAACCTCGCTACTTTGTACGGCCCGGAGAAGTCGATCTGGGCTACTGCTTGACCGTCACATCGGCCAGTTCTGGATGGGTTCGGGTAGATTAAGAACCGAGAGTACTGTGTTTCGCCCTCTACGATACCTGTCCGGAGATCCACAGAGGTTGTCTGTCTCTTGGATGCTGTCAGACCACAGTTGCTACAAACTAAACAAGATATAACAAATGCATTGTGAAACGTTTAGTATTCAAGCTGAACGTTACTCTGAATTCCAGTTCCGGCAATTCTGAGACTCATTCGTTTAAATTTATTGGTAACAATTTTGTTTCTGAGAGGCCTTTCTGGGCCTTTTTTCACTTTGTTTTCTTTTTTCTTTTCTTTCTTTCTTTTGTTTTTTTTTTGCTTGTTTGTTGTTGTTGTTGTTGTTGTTGTTTTTTTTTTTTTTGGGGGGGGGGTTGGCGGTTCACTTTCATTTCGATACTGGTTTTATGTTCAAGCTCAGATTCTAATTCAATCTTAGATCTAATTCAGTCAAGGCTCTAATCCATCCCAGGTGCGCACACTTCTGTATAGGTCCACTTCAGTCAAAATTTCAAATTGATGTATTTAGTCAAAATTCTAGTCAGTTCAGGTTCGAAGTCAGTCCTGATTCTACTTTAGTGAAATGTCTAATCAATCAAAGTCCTAAGTCCAGGTTCAAATCCAGTACAGGTTCCAAAAAGTCCATGTTTCAATGATTTGGTTCTAATTTAGACTCAGTCCAGATTCTCAGTTCAGATTCTACTGAAGTAAAGTTTCTAATCAATCCATGGTACAGGTTCTTACATCGCAGGTTTAAAAAGCAGGTTCTAATTCAGCCAAGGTTCCCAATCATTTCTGGTTCCTAATTCCAGAGTCAACTTAAGTCCGAGTTTTAGCAAAACATGGTTTGCCTGCCCAAACATCATTAAATGTACATTGCAAGCAACTGGTAACTACTAACTGGCCTTTTTTTTTAAGCTCTGCAAATAATATGTTATATATTTTTTTAGGTGTTTTATGAAATTGGGATCAGGTTATATTACAGCTGGTGCACAAAAGTTTCTCTGACCTTTAATGTCTGACAAGAAGTGCCTAAACATAAACCTAACGTCGTTTGGCACTGCTTACCGCGAAATGCTGCGCTCACTGCCCGTACAATAACGCGCTAAACAGTGGGTAGGCCGTAAGCGCAATACATTTTGCTAAGCACCGCCGGGAAATTGGGCCCTTGGTATGTAAAAGGTCGATGTTGTTGACAGCAGTGTGGTAGTCATCCACAGAGTACGGGTCTCCCCGAGAGACCACCGAGGGACCCTATCGCCCGTACATCGGTATCCACCAGAGACCCATTAAATATCGTTAAAAAATGCGATGACATAGACATTGTTGAAGATCTTCCCTCAAAAATGTACGCCCATTAACAGCCATATAGTCTACAGTGTGTATTTTTGGTCAGAGCATAGAGCAAGGAACAGAGACTGGGGTCAATTAGGGCATGTGCCATGAGGGGAATGGATGAGCGAGAGGGCAGTGTGGATATGGGGCGAAGGGGGCATGAGGCATTGGGGAACGAGGGACTGGGGGCATGTGGGTACGAGGGGCATGTAGCATGAGGGGGAATGGGGGAGTGAGTGGGCATGGGGCATGTGGACATCGGGACAAAGGGGGACTGGGGTATGGGGGCATGAGGGGGCATGGGGAATGTAGCATGATGAGGAATAGGGGAGTGAGCAGGCATGGAGCATGTGGACATGGGGTCAAAGAGGGACTGGGGTATGGGAACATGAGGGGGCATGAGGCATGTAGCATGATGAGGAATTGGGGAGTGAGCAGGCATGGAGCATGTGGACATCGTCTTTATAAATTATAACATAGTGCTTTCTGTTCGAGCTATAAGGCGTTGACAACTCTGGACAATTAACTTAGATCGTCTGAACTTGAAACATTCTCCATAATTTAACGAGATTTAGGCCTTACTCACATTCACGTGGTTGAAACAACATGCTGTTAAATTCCACCTTTTTCTGTTTTAATGCGACGTATACGGTAAATCAAGTTGAGTATAAATATGTACATGGTACGGTTTTTGCTCGTCGAGGTGTATAAATTCTTATGGAAATTAAACCCAGAAATAGATGATTTTGGATGGAACAACCCTAAATTATTTAACATTTACCCAGTTAGTTTCCCTTGTGGTTTATTACTTGATATTTGAAATTAAAAAATTGCATCATGCCCCTTAAAGTGATCCCTCTGCTGCCGTTTCCCAGATTGCATCGTAAACTCGTGCGTAATCCCTGGCTATGCGGCTGTTACAGGTTGAATGGCTTCAGACTGACACCCCGAAAAAATATATTGGCTAAATAGGGAGACTGCCATTATTAGGGCTGGCTAGATAGCTCAGACGGTAGAGCGCCGGCACATTTATTTGAAGGTTAGCGTTCAAGTCCCGCTCTAGTCAAGTTTGCTTTGTTCAACCCAACATTATTTCACAACTACCCAGTCAGTTTCCCTTGTGGCTTATTATACTATCAAAAACAAATACAGGCAAAATCAAAGATGCACCCATTCTGTGAAAACATATACAGTGCTTTGCCACATTCTGAAATTTTGCCCGAATGCGAAGTCCTAAGTAAGCACGTGAAGAATCACATTAGTATAAACTAGACAAGAGTACAAGACATCACGTATTGTCGAAACGTCCCACTTCACCTTCCTTGCGAACCCACTTTACTCGAAGTGGAAAAATGTATTCGCAAATTATGTCTAATAATACGTCAACGCTTTGACATAAACCATTGCTGGCTGAGTTCAGAGATCATGTGTGGCTACTATTTGCTTCTTAAAGGTATTATGCACCATCGGTTTCTCAGATAGAACATTCATTCCAAACCTCTAGATCAGAGTTTTTAAAGACACGTCATATAATGGCTGGTACACATGTCTACACCATTGGTTTTTGGAAGAGTACGTTCATTCATTCCAATCATCTAGTTTTCAAGAAACCTTAGACTTAGGGATGGTACATCATCAGTTTTGGTGAGAGTACTTTCATTCCAACCATCTAGTTTTTAAGAGATACATCATAAAGGGGTGATATCATTAGTTCATATCAATTACAAAATTCCTCTAGTTTTCAAGACATATCATAAAGGGAAGAAAAATTATCGTTACTGTTTGTTGCTCATGGGGAACCACTAAGAATAATGACAATGTAAAAAGGTGTACCCAAGATTAGAACCAAACACGTCCCCATGTGTGATGTCCATCCCTTTATGATATGTCTTGAAAACTAGAGAATTAGAAACACCAGTAATGCAGCATTACTGGTGTTTCTAATTCTCTAGTTATCAAGAAACATATCATAACGGGATGGTACATCATAAAACATTCATTCATTTTTCTAGTTTCGGTAGTCGTTAATAACACTGTTTGCTTTTGTCGAACTTGAACATCTGATATCATGCAACGTCAATCAAAAACATCAAATGAAGTAGAAATACATTTTTAACTTAAACGAGAAGAAGAATATTAGAGTATAATTAAAACCAAAAGTGTGCAACAGTACCCATGCAGTGCATCTCTGTCCTGTCTTTATAACAGAACTAAGGAAAAACGGCTGTTCCCAGCGTATTGCATCCAAATGTTTTCAACCGCATGGTGGCGCTATGTCAAGCAACTGTCAGATTGTTTACAATAAAAGTTGCACAAAGTCAAGCAAACATTAATGTGAATATCTCGTTAAAACCTAATACCAAACCCAATGTACATTTCTACTACATCGTCACCACTGCAGTGGTCACTTACGTCAGCACTATTTGTACAATGCTACGTTAACACCTTTTGAACGATGACGTCTCCAGTATTTCTTGATTGGGCGTTTGTTTGTTTGTTTGTTTGTTTGTTTGTTTGTTTGCTTGTTTGTTTGTTTGTTTGTTTGTTTGTTTGTTTGTTTGTTTGTTGTGATTGACCCTTGTTGTTCAAACACTTTTAAATCAAAAAGTCTAAAGTTATTTAATATTTGACTCAATCTGAGTCAAAGCTGACCCAGACTCTAAATCTTTTTGATGAGTTTGGTTGTATTTAGAGTTTAAGGTTTGAGCTTATTCATGCAGCGTACCAATGCATCATGTGAGATTAATCGACCCTGTCCCTAACCCAATTGAGTCAAGTTAACCGTCAAAATACAGTTCAACTCAAACACTGATTAGGTCCTCACTGTAATAGACTTCAAACCAATAATGTAAGAGTAAAACCTGACCAACTGACCCAACCAGGTCACGTCAAATGTCATAAGTTACAATTTAACTCAATGGTAAATCCTAACCGTAATAAACTGCACACTACGCTAATGTGAGAGTCGAACCCTGACCCCCATTGAGTCGACTTTGGAATTCATCTCCATATCAGTCGAGTCGCAGGTACAATTTTTATTCATGACCAAGCTGGGTGAAGGGCGTTTTATTAGGCTCGCGATATTACAAACCAAAACATTGGAACTCTACTACACTTTTAACTATTTTCTAGACCAAATGAAGTCAATCTTTACTCTGGCATTCGTTGTACTGCTTTTAAGTGAGGGGTTAAACTCTACCCCCACTAAATCAGGACTGACTCTGTTTTATTCAAGTTACGTAATAATGCGATCATTGACCCACTTCGTGAGTCATATCAATATTGGATTTTCACGGAAATGGGAAAACTATGAATTTTCAAAAGAGACAACTCCGAGTAATTTTTTAAAAATTACATTGAACTATTAAAAAAAATCCGAATCAAGGCATTAAAATAGCTTTGGGAGACACTTTAAAAATTACGATGCAAATCGGTACTTTGAATTTGGGGATCGAACACCGAATCATTGGAGTCGATTTTTGTTTGTTTGAACAACCGCAGATTCAAACAATTATCATGAGAAAAATTGTCTTTATTAAAGCCACGGCTTCTGGGCTTACAGGCTCCGGCTTGGGCTCCGTAAGCCTGTAAGCCAGAGCCGGAGCCTAAGCCCTGATTCTGAAAAGGGCCTTGTACAGAAAAAAATAAGTAAACACCGAGAATCAATTCTGCCATTTTCGTTCAGACTCTAACAAACACGTGAACTTTCAGAATCGAGAATAACGTGTCTGGATAATGAAGTGCTCTGTAGTCGAATGTTAAGAGTCAGTCAACACTCGAGAGCCGTTTTTCTTTACCAATAAAGCACAGAAAAAGGTCTTGTCTCATAGTCTCAATGATCTGACACGGGGGGGGGGGTCGTCGTCGTTATTGGCGTCAAAGCCGTGGCAACAACTTCCGTTTACTCATGGTCCAAGCATTTAGGAGGAAATCCCTCCGGCTGAAGAAACTCAACAAATTAATGTTTGCTTTTCAATTATCGTTGAATGTAGACGGAACGTACATAGTAAAGGGGGAGGCGATATGCAATGAGTGTTGCTATATAGGCCAGGTACTTCTGGCATGACGTCAGACGATTTTTGTCACGGCGCCCAATTACGGATGCCCATTTACTGATTCTGATCGTCAAGTATGTACTGTATTGTCACCTAAACTCAGACCACCAGGGACGAGGACAGCACTTCTCGGCACGTTATTATTTCCTTTGTCTTAACCACGTCGTACTATCACAGGCCTGCTCATTGATATCCTAATCTGGACCATTTCAAACGTCATAGAGGGGGTGTCAATCAACAGGGGTCAGTGATGTGGTCTGGGGGCAGGAAAAACTCTGCCAGCATCATTTGTGTATACGAGATCGGTATGCCAACATAGTCAATGGTAGATGAAACAACAAAATAAAACTTCTAAGTTTTAAAATTAGTTATGAATTAAAACAGATAAGTTACACTAACCCACGCAATGCCCAGACATGTCAAGAGTTAACGTTTTCAAATAATAAACCACAAAGGTTTATGTTTCTTCCATTCGGCTGTGTACAAATCGTGCCTGCAGGAAGTCCAGGCTCCGTGGCTCTTTGTAAACAGGTGACGTCACAGGTTACATTGTCTATAATCTAAAAATGTGATCAATTTCAGTTGTGCGCGGGGCTTATATTCTCATCTGGGCGTCCTTTTTCAACAATTTGCAACGTTCTGACGTCATGCATGGCGTGCCAATCTACATGTGCATGTAATGTACATTGTATGTTCGGCGCCCTGTGGATATGGGATAAGTGAGCGCATGTACATGTGGGCGTATGGTTACGTGTCTTAATTAAAAACGCAAATAACTCAGTGGTTAAAGGTGCACTTATGACGTCATAATCTCCTACTAATCTCTGCCTGGCCGCGGAGGGGGCTGATTTATTGGGTCTTTGGGGGCCCCCGGGGGTTGCTTGGGATTGACTTACCGACATGGTCCGCCGAGCACGCCGCGGTAACACGGTGTTTATTTTAAGCTGTTCTACATAATTGGTTTGTGTACGGAGGAAATAAACGGTTTGTTCGTGAGAGTGGGGACCCGATTATTTTGTTCAAGCCTGTACCAATAGAAGACCAGTAAATATATTAGGGGTTGAGTGGGTTTCGGCGTGGAGGAAAGAACTCGGTCATCAGTGGAGTTTTATCAATGGAAGAATTAACCCTATCACCCCAATTCTTCAAAACTCAACTGCATGTTTGTTTGATTCTGTTTGATTCTACTGCGTTATATCGCCGTATTTTATAGCGTGTTATATTGTCGTACTATTGCGTTTTATCGCCGTACTATTTCGCTAGTTGGGATTGCTCGAATTAGCAAACGAATGCTTAGAAAATAAGTCATCAAAACAAGGTCTCAACTCACCAGAGAAGAAAGGGGAGTTAGGGGAGTTAGGGTTAAAACAATAGTTAGGGTTGGTTATCGGACATTTTCGAGATCATGCTTGACTTATTACATGTACTCATCTAACACTAACAGTGCCAATAACAGGATGAAGTGGGAGGAAACCCCCAGGTTAGGGAAACCAACGCACTCAGGTAGAGACTGAAAACCCAATCCACATGCAAGGCTCCAAGTCTGAGGTGGGATTCAAACCGGGGTCCACAGCGGTAAAAGGCAGAGCAAGAAACCATTAGGGGAACCTGAACCAGGTGATAAATATTTCCGACTGGTGTATTATACTGTCATAGGAAGTAGAATTATTTGGTGATCCCCATAATTCCCTCTTGCTATAGGTTTAAGCCCAATAGGAACCAATATTAAAATATAGGCTTGTTTATATTTGGGGGAAAAAAACCTACCGATGTAATGAACCTTCGCAATAAAAATTTTCCAATTCTACTTCGACCGAAAAATCAACACAAAATGTAACAGGTAGGCCTAGTAGACATAGCTAATAATCAGAAGAAGAAAAAAACATGATCATTAATTGTAAATTTTTCCCGTCAGAAATCGATACTTTGGATAAAGTTGCCCGTTGGCTCCAATCATCCTAGGGGAATTCCGTCTCACATTAAAAAAAACATGGGTTCTAGTTTAGAATGACAAATTCGGGAACTATACATTAAAGGTATTACACAGGGTTGGTAGAGCTGACAAAGAAGTCGCAGACAGTGTTAATGTTCTGCGTGATCAACCACATATCAAATAACGAACCTGGGCTTGATCCGTTGTGTCAGGAGAAGTTTGTGAGGAAAAACATGTACAACTTTCAAGATGTAAAATCACATTGTCCCTAATGTAGTTACGACTGAAATTAAATGTTTTTTGTGGGGGGTTCTTGTGTGCTTTTGTTTATTTCATATTTCATATTTCAAAGAAAACAACGGTTCTAGAAGTATGAACTTCATAATCAGTAAGCGTTAAGACTAAAATAAAACAATGTCTTTTACCCTTATCAATCATGTATGAGAATACTTTTAAAATCGGAGAAATATCAAGAACGGGCACAAAAATAGTCTCTTACCGATTGCTCCACATCTCCATACAAATTGTGTTCACGTTTTTGTTTTTTGTTTTTCCGGTCACGATAAAGATCTAGGACTTTGCAAATACTGAGAGGTACTCCGTACTCGTCTGGTTCATTACACATTCAATGTAAATAGTAACCTGTCCGAAGTTGTAGTTTCATTTAGTTCCCCCTCCCGTCCCACCTTTAAACCCCTCCCCCTCCTTCCCCGCTTCTTGAGGTAACGTACACATCCATTTAAAAAACATGTTTGAACTTGTTGACTCTAATGTTTGTTTCAACTTTTGCCGACAATGTCTTTCACTTGGTGTTGAAAAAATTGGCAATGTAATTTTCGGAGGGGCATGGGGTCGACTCCAATACGTTGAACAGTTCAGACGTTTTGGGAAGGACATCAAAGGGCCCGACTCTAAAAAAACAACCTGAAAACCGTGGAACAATCTGACTTATCATTGCCACAGATCAGACGGACTTCAATGAAGTAGAACGGTGAATGTGTGAATAGGGTTTCCTCGGTCTTCCATCTCAAAGTTTTAAACTTCGAGAAATAGAAAAAAACAGAGGCCGACTTTATCAAGCGAAAGATCTATAGGTGCACTGATCGGGGGAACTTTTGATGTCGTAGAATCACAAGTTCTAAGGGGCATTTGCTCTTTGTTGTACCACGGTGGACAATAATAACAGTTGACAACATTGGCGAGCCCCCAAGTGAAGTGAAATACAGGAGTGATTTATTTCTCTCTTTTTTCTACTTGATGGTAAGTCGGTGATAAAATTGACATTTATATAGGCCTATGCATTGTAAAACAGGTATTTTGAGTTCCCTGTACAGTGAACTCGTCCGGAAGGACACACTGCAGTGCAAATGCGTTACCTCCGTTGCCCTGGTTTGAGCCTCGGTTTGCCCCTGAAAAATGAGGGACAAAAATAAGTTCATGTGGCACCTGTGGATAAGATCCAGTATGGTATAAACCATAGGACTGGGAGCACAGTCGCACCATGAACTTAAATAAATGTCAGTGTAATCATCAATGGGAAGGGACAACTTATAAATTTTCTCTACTTTTCAATAAACACGCCACCACACTCTAAAAACTCATGGGTCGTTTGTAAGAATTGACCCGGATTCCAGATCCAAGGGGGCCCTGACCCACTTCCGGGTCAGGCTGAGATTCTGCGTCTCTTTGACCCTCTTCCGGGTCATTTCCGTACTTATTAATATCAATGAGGTGACTCATACTATGGTGTCTCATGTTTACAAAAGAGCCACAAATTGCGGACTACTTGCAGCCACAAAAGTGTACAAAGTGTATAACAACAGCAAAAATCTTGTAGAGGGCAGGTAGGGAAACAATTGAGGGAATGGTACCTTGAATGATACAAGCATGGAATCATTTAAATTTTGAAACAATATAAAGGTAGAATAACAAGCAAATTGAAACATTTTCAAAATGGCTATCATTGCTTATACTACCTTTATTTTTCCCAAAAGACAAATATTCGATTGCCCTATGTCACATTATATTTCACATGACATACTCTGATTGTGTGCAAAATTCCATGGTGCATCATCAAAGGCACAATCTCATCACCTACCCACAGCACTATCACATCTTATGAAGGTTGGAGTGTACAAATCTACCAAGCTTTGATACAAAGAACCTAATTCACCCCTTCCGCCTATTCGCCGGTATAACTATACAACTTTCAGTTGTAAACTACTACTGTACAAAATGTGCCAAATGTACAAAAATAGTATCCTGCCTGCCAGGAAATGCGCTGATTATGCAGCCCAAGGTCACTCTCTTTTTCCCATCAAGGTGACGTGGTCTATAAACAAGGTACAATGAAGACGATCAGAGCATACTGATCGAAACATCGAGTTGCTACACCACTGGTTCTTTTCAAACACACACCATACCCCAAAAGAGAGATGTACATGTACATGGCTAACCGCTAACCTCACTAGATTTTGAAACTTTGCATGGTGGAAGAAGTTTCAAATCCTACTGAACAAAAACAACATCAACACTGTTTGAATCTGCTACACCTGACTGAGGAATCGAGAACAGTTTCAGTGACTCGATTTTTAGCCTTGCTCTGTCCCTGAGCATAGCTCTGTGGTGTTTCTATTGTTTACCAAAGAGCTCAGAACAAAGCATTCTTTGTCTGCCAGAATTTTAACGAAGGTTCCTTTTTATAAACAACTCATGTCACAGCGGTCAGGATTGGTATACGTGATAAATGTCCTGTCTAACGTAATGATGTTATATAGCCGGAAAAGCATCCTGTAAAAAAAAAGATCCTGCGCTGCCAAGTTGTATTTTTAGTACAGTATTTCTTGGAAAGTGATACAAATATATATATTCTGGACAACTTCGCCAAAATTCAAGTCGAGAAAAAGGATTAACTGTAATTTACACAGGGGCCTATGCTTGCCGAAGGCAGACTACAGCACGACAGGTTTGCATCAACATTTTGAGTCATGAATGATACAGAGGAGGACTATGCAATGACGGCTTTCAGGGTATTAGTGAAAAATACTGATTGGGGTAGTACCCCGATTGAAAACTTCTTCTCCCCTGAGCATTATGTCCACGAAATAGTCCCAACCAAGAATTCAACAGTGGCAGTATGTAACAACCCAACCATCTTCTCCTAATTTAGATAATAAAACCTACTCAGATTGGGACTTCTTCTATTGAGGATACATTGGTCCCCAGAAATAAAAAGGTGGCCGTTTGAAACAAAATATCCTCATTGGGATATAAAATAACTACCAAGACGGGAATATCTTCTTATTCAAATCGGGGGTGAAACTCTACTCCCATAATTAGGATAAACAAAATATATAAAACAAAACATATTGGAAAATCGTATTCTCCTTCTCCGGATTGGAAACTCTTCTCATATTGGGATACGATTCCCGACCAGGAATGCATCATTGGCAATATAAATCAAACTATCTTCTCCTACTTGGGGTATATAAAACTACCCAGATTGGAACCTCTTCTCCACCTGGTCCCAATCGGGATTTTATGGGTGAAAATAAAATCTACTCCGATTTGGGAAAAACTACCCAGATTAAATCATCTCCTTTTGAGGATACCTCGGTCCAAATTGGGAATGCATCGATGCCAAGAACATAAAAACTATACTTGATTGGGATATCAAAACCTACACTGGAATCTTTTCTCCTCCTGTCCTGTTGAGAATTGGTCCCAGACTCGACGGGAGAGAACCAAATCAATCAGAAAGTTTGCCATATAGCTCGTTTTCGAATTCGAACACGCTTCCAAACAATTCAAAAACCATTTATCTGGCGTGGATAAGTTTGGTTTGGTTAGAAGTCGGTCACTGTCACAGACAAATCCAGTATTTAACAATAACACGAATTGCTTCCAATGTATACAGTCAATTCACTAATATTGCTGAGCGCAGAATCACCTGCCTTTACTTGAATTGTTACCTTCCTGCTAACCCTAACCCAACCCCCAAGTGCAAAAAATATTGAACATAGGTTCGATAAGATATCGAATATTTTGCTCTGTAAACCAATATTTTTATTTTTATTCTTAAAGATGTGACGTGATCCGTGAGGTCACAAATACCTACGAACATTTTGTTTCCATATCCTGAGAATTATTTTCGTTTTTACTGCCACGTACGGGGAAAATGTCCTCCAACATTCAATTGTTTTATTTAAGTTCCCCGACTCGAAACGCGAAGTAAGTAGAACATATCCGACAAGTTTCATAAGCTTAATTTGAACGACACACAATGCCTCACAAGGAAGGAAACGTTTTTGTCAGTTTTGTTTTGCTTTGATTTTGGTTGTAACTGAAAACGTTCATAGTTACGATAACAAATGCAGCCTTTGTTTTGGGGGGTTATCATCAAGGACTGGATAGAAATAATGATGTACTTTTTCCAAAACACAGTGAGTTCAAAATGATGGCCTCAACTGAACCTCCAGTTCTGTTTTCTTTTCGAGACAGCTACGACCAGCAACCCATCCAACCAACCATGCCAAATTCCCGTCCCCAATTTATCCGACAAGTAAAGGGGGAGGAAATGCCAAATGAGCGGTGCAACGTCGGTCATTATTTATTTACACACTACTTATTAGTGGTTAGTTTACACGGAGTCCAGTCCGGCTCGCACCGCATTCCGACTGAAGAAACATGGGCAAGTCACTTGTCACCACGGGTCAAACGCGCATTTATTATTTATTTAAATGTCTCAACCGCTGGCTCCAAGTACTTGGCAAAACTTGAAAACGGTGATGTACATAAAGCACACACACGTGCACTGAAGTATCAAAATCTGCACCATGGTGTTCTAGCGTGTGCATTGGGAAGGGTAGAGACAGACGTTGAAGATCTTGTAAATTCTGGGAATAGATGAAAATAACAAGCACTTACCCAGTAGAGCAGTAGCGATCAATACTGTTTGATAACTTAGCATTCTTATTCTCAAGCTGGCGTATTCCAGAAGGGAAAATGTCCGCGGTTTTGAGGGCAAGACTGGAGGAAAGTTCCGCCTGATCCTTCGGTCATCCATCTCGCGTACGTCCGGAGTGGTGTTTTTTGTTTCTTTTTCTTTCTTTATTCAAGGATGCCAACAACCTCGTTTGTGGTTGTCTCAACTTATGTCAAACACACTTTGTTTATTTGACTTTCCATCCACGGCGTTTTAACGGTTTTCCCTTACGGTTTATTGTTGAGCTCTTTCGAGCTAATTTATCCACGGTGGCGAGACGCCTGATGACCACGCAAACGATGCCAGGGTATTTTTTTTCAACAGGGGTAGTCGAGCCGTTCATCGGTGAAGACTATCAAAAAAGACACGACCATCTTGTATAATTGTTGTCACCATTATGGCGTTCCACGTGGATCTTGAAAACCGTTACAATGCATGGTAAATTGGTGGTAATACATATAACATCCCAACGTGAAATTGTGGTTTTAAAGTCGACGTTCAAATCTCCAGATGTATTCCGCGGAAACCAGTGCTGTTCGCAGGTGATGTGGAAGTGAACTTCAACTGGAGGTTTTATCCTTTGATTAGGGCTTTTGGAAAAGTTGTCATTCACTTCTTTACGGGGGAACAAGCCCAGTTGTCATGTCGTCGACCCGGTGATGTGTTGGGGGAGCATCACCCGCAGAGCTTCCTTGCTGTCCGTCAACTGCCAATCAAGGTGCGGACACGGGGTAGTGCCTGCGGTGCGAGATGCACGCTGAAGCTAATGGTATGTGACTGGTTGGAGCCATGCGGTCCGAATACTGGCTCCATCCCGCGTACTTCTGGCTGGCAGCGGATGCTGGGTGCTGTCACCGCTCGTTTTTCGAGAGCGCTCTTAAAATCCCATTTTTGTCAGAACCGATTGGTGTGTTACACGTTCTCAAACCCCGGACGGCTGCTGAAGGGTGGACTGTGGTGAAATTCGATTGTTGGTTAATAAGCCAGCACGTGGATTGTAGAACCAACGGGTGAAGTTGTTGAATGCTGATTCCAAGGAAATTAGTTTATAACCAAGTGTATCGTCATGCTCTATGAGAACTCAATCCATAGTGCAAGGTCCTCCCTCTGAACAAGCCACCAAACCATGGAGGTAAGAAAACAAAACTCCACACCAAGACAATCCACCGTTATAAAACAGACACCATTAACGTCCTTTTATAAAATAAAACCGAGTCCGTTTTTCTATGAGCGCCAAGACTTTTATAAGTACAATTAGCACAAACTGTTTCTGTCAAAAGTTTTCAGCGAACCTTTTAGAAGTTAATGCACACGGGCGAACAACACATAAAAGGGTTGCCTGGCCAAACTGTTCCTTTCACAAGTCGCTTTAACTATACACACACGCAAACACAAAACAGGGCTCATTATAATAAATATTTACACAAGTCAACCCGTTCCTTTCACTGAACAAGAAATCCTGTAAATGGGCCAGCCACAGATTTGCCACTAATCCCTGTGTTTGATCTGAACGCGGGCCGGAACGGTAATAGTTTTTTTTTATAGCCCACTCATGATCTGTGGGTGTTGGAGAGGGGTTTTTCTTCCACATGCAGTGTTATTTTCCCCACCACACAACAACCTAATTACCCTGCGAGCAATGGTGACAATCGTGCACAGAATGGCCCCGTAAACACGTCATATGTTCACAAATGCCGTTAAATGTGTTTATACTATAGTGAGCGCTTGTTTACTTGATCGCAATGATGGTTGGAGAAATTGCCCGGGGTGGCGGCTCTGTACAGGGGATAAAAAACAAAAAAGACGAAGAACATGCTGCCCGTTGATTGGCAAAAGAGAAGTCTAGTGTATGACGCGTGAATGTTTTTAGGGGAGACTGTATGCATCCACTCATCCCTCCATCTTCGAGTTTTCAATAAAAGAAACTTTGAAAAATATATGAATAGATGGTTATGTTTCAAACAAAATACCGACGACAATCTTTTAAAAAAATCAGGGATTGTTTAGTTTTTTATGTTGAAGTATTTCACTTGACAATTAATATTCCGATATTCATAAATGTAAAAAGTAAGATTGCACTTGCACGTAAATATTTGTTATTTTTTTTTTTCACCCTACGCAGATGTGTATTAAGCAGTTTACAGGCCTACTTGGTGCTTTCCCAAGTTCTGTGAAAACAGTTCCACAGGCGAATCACTCGAGTGGGATTCGAACACCAACATCTATTATAAAATACATATATACATATATCGAACTGTTGTAAGAGTTCTTTTAAAAGTTAACTTCAAATTAATCTTTTATAATTTCATTACGAACCATCAAAACCAAAATCTTAATATATAGTGTTTACTTAAACAGTATTTAGCCGAAATTTTGATTTCGAGACAACCTGCTGAGCTATGATATCTGACTATTATTCGAACCATGGCCTATGTTCAAACATTTACTATTTCCATGTTGTATGCCAATTGAATGAAAACAGGCTATACTTCCTGACAAATCAAGAGACTGGATGTTCTCTTTATGGTTCACGAAAAAATGTCAACCGCAATGTCAATTTAACAGTTTGCACTTCCGGTTTCCTGGCCAAAGAATGATGTTACGTCATTGCTTGTTGTATTTTTAGAAGAGTGAATTCATTTCCATACATTACTTTCCGATACAAACACCCCGAGACAACCACGGATGTAAACAACCATGTGTACATGTAGATTTGTTTTACACATACATACATGTGCGTCAAACGCTGTAAACTCAGTACTCTCTCTAGTCCTGTGTAAAACTATCTCGTCGAATTTTGCAGAATTCCAGACGATTTTTCTGGAGGATTGGCCTATTATTCAAACTTTACATCATAATAAGCGAGCTCACAGGCAAAAAACTTCATTATTTATCTCTAGATAATTTATTTGATTATTTTGTATTACTTTTTTTGTTTTACTTTTCCTTTACAAAAGAAAATTTACGTGTGGAGGGTGGGTAGATTAAGAATAAGGGTCGAAAAGCGTGCACTTAATTAAGTGCGATAATCATAACTCTCGATGGATACATAGGACGGTCTTACCCAGAGGGTAACAACGAACCATAGCTTTTAAAACAAGATTCAACACCCTTTTCGTCAACATTTTTAATGGACCCGATTTTTGATATTTAAATTTAGGGGAAAACATTAAAGTTCCTCAGTCTTTATGTCTAAAAAAGGAAGTGACTATACGCCTACAGTGATTTTCGCAGCTATTTTTTGACACACGAAGGCCATTACGCCTATGCCGGGAGGAAATTAAAGGAGTTTTCGAAACCAAGGCTATGGCTTGGGCTCCAGCCTGGACTCCACCCACCTATTGCCCGGCCATGGACAGCCGACGATGCCCATACCCAAGCCCATCACACCGCCTCTTGGGCTCCACCCACCTATTGCCCGGCCATGGACAGCCGACGATGCCCATGCCCAAGCCCATCACACCGCCTCCTGCCTTATTAATACGCCTAATTTTGATTATCAATACGCATATATTATGAGTTAGCAATTGCCCAATGTTGAAGACGTCTTATGGGTGATATTAATAATATTGATTTGCGGAATAATCTTCCTGAAGATGTTGTCAAGTGAAGACAACTGACAAGTTCAAAGAATTTACAAGTTTTGGTAGAAAAAGGGGACAATTCTAAAACATAGGCTTAAATTATAAGGTTATAACTTTCACCAACCAATCATAAGTAATTTTAAAATTTAAGTCCGAACACCAGACCTGCTTTATTTTATTTTTCACGCCTACAAAACGAGCAAGTAAGTTGACAAGCCAATGACGTTTTTTATATTTCTCTTGCATGCTCGGACATTAGTACTTTTTTATTCGGTCCATACCTAGTCTAAATAAAATACGCACAAAACTCACCTTTTCGAGAAAATAGACCCCTTACATCAAAGTTCAAGTTGGCGTGGACTGGTAAGTTTATATAGCGCCCTCAAGTGTTGAAAGATAGCACTTGTTGACAAAAATAGACTGGTCCCCTGATTTTCAGACTGGTCCCCTGATTTCCGGTTGACAACATCCTGTGCGCCAAGCAAGCGGTTGGTTTGAAAATTAATTTGCAAGCAGATTTTTCTTCCGTCGCCACGGCCGGCCCTTCGTCACATTCCAATCAGCAGAAAGTAAGTCTACGGATTTAGAGCGAGAATGAAGGTTAACATTTTAGTAAATGATAGAGACTATAGATCTGGATAAATATGTTGAGTTCAGTGATGGATAGCTTTTTAATAGTTTGTAGAAAGAATTAGTCATCGTTCGTAACTCACTGCATTGCTGTCGCCTGCGATGCTCGCCTGTTTAGTGTTTACAGCCGAGTTACACTAAAAAATAAACTACGAAGTAACATTAACAATACAAAAGGTACTGCAAAAGTGCAAGAACAGTAACTTGACACTTATTAACCATAGCCCTTGAAAGTTGAATTGAGTGGCAATAATGGCATTAGTCCTCGAGTCGTAGATGTAGAACGTCAGTCTTCGTTCTCGTTGGCGTTGTGTGTATGCAACGGTCACGGATGAGTTCAACCTGGCCTGGTGGCATGCACGGGCTAAACAGTACACTACCCCAGCCACTACTATACGGTTACGGTACTCGGTAGTAACTCAAACTGTCACAGTCATTGTTTCCATCCCTTAACACACTTGATGAAGTTAACAATGTTACTAAGTCATGTTAGTGTGGGTCGATAGATCCACTTGAACTTGTCACTCACGTCGGGTCATACTAAAAAGTCGACAACTGACGACAACTGACGAGAACTGACGACAA
>CM021547.1:10311245-10326208 GCA_010994315.2 Pisaster ochraceus | reverse complement strand
TTGTCGTCAGTTCTTGTCAGTTGTCGTCAGTTGTCGACTTTTAGTATGACCGCTCACGTCCTCAGTCACTATTTCAAACACCAATTAATTGACAACTTGGACAATACAATATATTACTGTGACCGTCGAGAGGATCGAGCCTCGAGGGCTATGATTATCGCAATGAATTGGCATGATTGGTGTTTCACTTCTAATATTAATAATGATCAGGGACAACTTTACTTTTGTTGGTTTGATTGTTTCAAAGATAATCTTTAAACATTTCCGAAAAACTCCCACAAATGCCAAGCTGGCAACAACAGCCACTTTCTCTCTCAATACTAAAACTAAAAGGAAAGTAAAGTTATTAAGTTAATATAAACATTTGTTAAACCTTATTCTTGTTTAACTTCAGAATTATTAATCTATGAATATGATTAAATTGTGATTTAGTAACAAGACGACAATACTGATTTTAGTCTTGATCGTGGTAAAATCAGAAGTTATGTTACAAATCGAGTAGTAATGCATTCTAAATGCCAGTCTTTGGTTTATATTTTTATTTGTAAATTATAATTGGAAAGATGGGGAGGGGGTTACTCTCTAGATAGTTGGAGAAGTTAATTTATTACTACTAGCTCATGACTTTCAGAACTTTCCTTTATTCAATAGATTAGTAGATCAAGCATGAATGTTGAACCTAGGCTGCCAGAGGGAGTAGAACGCTACGATCAGCATGGATTTGCCGTTTTCTGTGACGACACTTTCTGTGACTCAGAAAGACATCATCCAAATGACAAGTAAGTATCTTATAAAGCAGGGATGTCATGTTGTGTTTCATTGAGCCTTCGAGATTGACTGTGCTAGGGTAGAAACGTCAGACCATTAACTATTTGTTTGCTTTTGTTTTGTCAGGAATGACACGTTTGTCAACAGTCCGATACACATTGAAGCATGGCAAGCTGTGTTGTCAGACTGGTCATGGACTCAGATAAATGGCAGCAGACGGCTTAAATCACTCATCAGAAAGGGGGTTCCCCCATCATTGAGACAGGAACTATGGCTGAACCTGCTGGCCTGCAGGAACCTGAAAGAGACTTCAAAGTTTAGCTATCAGGTATTCAACTCTTTGAGTGTTGATCTGGTTCCTCGTTTATTCAGTGACAATTATAGTTCTCATTCATATGTACTTCTTGCAAAGGGAGCAGACTATTTCTTTCCTCCCAGCATCAGCTTGGTGACTTTTGGTTCTATGAGAGGAAAGAAAACAGCTGCAGTCATGGCTGAGTGGTCTAGAGCATGTTTTGATTGCTGGACGTGGGTTCAAATCCTGGTGATAACACTTGTATTCTTGGGCGAGACACTTAAATAATTGCTTCGCAATACCCTTGAGTAAATGGGTACATGTGTCCTGTGAAGGTATAGAATGTTGATCATGTGATTGATTAGCAACCTGTGCGCCATCTTGGTCGGTGGTGCTGCTTACTCCAAAGGAGTTGAGATAGTTTAATTAATGCTAAAGGCACATTGAGACAGGGGCACATCCAACAACTCGTGTATGGATGCTGTTATGGAGTTGAGAATTGAGATAGTTTCATTAATGCTAAAGGCACATTGAAACAGGGGCACATCCAACAACTCGTGTATGGATGCTGTTAAGGTTAGTACGCCAATTTCACAAAGAGCTAAGATTGATCTTAACTGTGAATCATCTTCATTGCTCATCAATGTGTGATTTCACAATAACATTCAGTATGGCAATACTGTCAACTTATAAGATGAATGTTGGTGTTTTGTGAAATTAATCCCATCCGGCTTAAAGTTAACAGTGAGTGATTTTGAGATACAATTCATTACCAGTTCTATTTAAATACTCCACTCTATGGTAACTCAACACCCAGATGTTGAGACTGTGATAAGAGTGGTATGCCTGGCCTATTGCTAAGAGTGGGTCGTTTCTTGGTAAATCCATCAAATTCAAGCAAAACCATGACAAAGGTTTTGTAAGATTTGTGGTAATTATAAATTGTCTTCTTTCTCCTAGAGAAGTGTCAGGTTAATACGCCAAGAGCTTGTCGACTTAGGAATCAGTGAGTATTGCCTGAAGGAAGGGCTTTTGGAAATGTCTGGGGCTTCGGAGATGCAACAGGATCATGCAGTCCCTCCGCAAGTCATACGCCAGATTACCGTAGATGTCGGTAAGTCCATTATTATTATTACTATATATTTCTGGAAATGAAACCAAGGATGCCTCTTAAAGGAACTTAATCACTGTAGCTCGCAAGCCTGAGGAAACTTTTGTTTCAAACAGCTATTCAGTAGTTTTTTCTTTCTTCCTTTCATCTTACTGTTCCCTCTTCCTTGTCTGTTTTGTCCTTTCTCTATTAATTATATTTTTTCTTTTTCATGCGCTTTGAGCACCTTATTAGGTAGATATTGCGCAATATAAATGTTCATTATTATTATTATTTGTTATTTAAATAAGGGTGCTTGCTAAGTAAACCAGAAATACCGGGGTTAACCCATCACTCTTTCACAATAAGTGTTCTGGGTTCTTTTACATGCACTACCAATTCTAGTACACAGGACCTACGGCTTATTGTCCTATCCAAAGGACAAAGCAATTTTTACTCAAGGATACAATTGCCATCACCAGGACTTGAACCCACACTCTGTTGATCAGAAACACCAGAGCTTGAGTCCAGTGCTCTTAACCGCTCGGTCACGACACACCACCGCCTAGATACTAGACGGCACTGTAAAATCTATTTTGAAGTGACAGGCAAAAGGATGCAAGCGAAAGGTCGCAAAGTTAAATTCTGGAAAAATCATTTTGAATGTTTCTCAGAAATGTATAAGTGAATGTTAGAAATTGAATTTCATCTAGTTATATAATCTGGTAATGTTTAAGAGGGGCTCCAAGGTCAAAACAAACTTTGTAATGCACTCATTTTCTAACAGATATGAAAATTAGGAGGGAAATTACAATTCTCTAACCTCACATTAAAGTTGTGTAAAATGCCGCTGTGTTTGATACCCTTTAAGTGAAATTGTATTATTAACAAGTCTCTTGTTTCAGGTATCTTTCCAAATGACCTTAAGCTTGTGTACATTAGGCCCCTCTTAAAAAAGCCTTGTCTTGACAAAGAGGATCTCAAGAACTTTAGATCAGTTGCAAACGTGAAGTTTCTTGGTAAGATGATCCAGTGCATTGTTTCACCTCGTCTGTGGGCTGTCATTACCAAATATGATTTGCAAGATCCTTTTCAGTCAGCTTACAGGGCTTATCTTAGCTGTGAGACAGCCCTGTTGCAGGTTCACAATGACATTCTGCGTGCAATGGATAGTGGCAAAATAACCACTTATCTTACTCAATTTTAGTGCTGCATTTGATACTGTGGACCATAACATCTTGTTACACAAACTTGAGAATAACATTGGTATTAGCGGTGCAGCCCTGAGATGGTGTAAGTCCAACTTACATTTCAGACCACAATGTGTGCGTGTTGGTCAATCCTCTTCAGAGGCTGTTGCACTTGACTACTCTGTAACGCAAGGGTCAGTGCTAGGACCAGAATGGTTTGTCACTACACATCACCAGTTTGTATCATCATTCAGATGCATAAACTTCAATACCACTTTTACGCAGATGACATGCAGATCTATATGTCATTTGATGCAACACAACAAGACGCCAATGATTGTATTAAACGAATGGAAGCATGTGTTGAAGAGATCCGGCATTGGATGAGGATCAATTACCTCAAAATGAATGGCTCTAAACAGAAACTTAATAAGATTCTACTACCTCACATGTTACAATTGGAAACTTATCCATTGCTTCTATTTAAAGTGTACACAATCTTGGTGTCATCATGGATAACACAATGACTCTGGACGCACAAATCTCTTCAATTGTCAAATCGTCTTCTTACCAGATCAGAAACTTGGGTAGAATTCGTACATGTAAATATCTCACTCCACAATCCTCTGAACAATTGGTACGTGCCTGCATCACCTCTCGTCTGGCCATAGGAAATTCCCTTCTATTCGGACTTTCGGACTTTCACAGATCCCTTGTCTTCCATGCACATAACTCTTGTTCTTTGTGAGTTACACTGGCCTCCTGTTCATCTTAGGACCCAGTTTAAGCTGTTGCTTCTCACCTACCGTACTGTTAATGATGAAGGTTCACCATACATCTCTGAACTACTTGAATTATACAATCCACCCCGGTCTGGTTTGCGATCAGCTGCAAGATTCCTCTTGGTTGGACCTAAATCATCTAGGTCCTGGGGGGACAGAGCCTTCTCTGTTGCAGCTCCCTGGTTATGAAACTCACTTCTCAATCGAATTCATACTTCTCCATCTCTTGAGACATTCAAAAACAGGCTGAAAACACATCTTATGAAAAGCACTTATGGTCAGGATCATGTATAAATGCTTATTTTGTTTTTTCCATTGGTCAATCATTTGATTGCATCTTGTTTGCCATTTTGTGCATTTTTCTCATGAAGATTCCAGTCTAGTGAATTAATTTCTGGTCTGGTGAACATTTTTAGCTACAAGCCCTGCGATCTTGTAAAATTTTACCTCAAATTCGAGCCCTGATGAGGTTTATCTATTGGAAAATGAGTACATCCCAAAAAAACGAATTTGACCTGGGAGGTCCTTTATAACACTCTTAACCTGACTTAGATTAACGTTTCCCGCCCCCTTTTCTTTAGACCGTACATTTCCCACACATCGTTTGTTCATCGATGGTTCTTTGGAGGCCAAAGAAGGCAGAGCTTCATTGTTCCGTCTACTTGCTGTGTATGCTTTCTACAATCCAGAAGTCGGCTACTGCCAAGGTAAAAACATTAGACCTTTCCTTACTCACAGTTTAAGTGTGAATTTTTGTTTTTGTACTTTGCTCCTTTGTTTTGTACAGATTTTTTTTCGCTATTGATTTCTTATTGACATTGATATTTGTATTATAATAGTCAGGCATGATAACAAAAGCTATGGATTTCACTTTTAAGATATTGATGTTTTGTTGATAACAAGCTATCTTTTTTATATCATTTCTTGATTTTTAAAAAAATTTTATAGGGATGTCATACATTGCTGGCATGCTTCTGATGCAGATGTCGAATGAGGAAGAGGCATTTTGGGCATTGGTGGCGCTGTTCGAGAAGCCTAAATACCTGTCAGGATACTTTGACCAGTCTCTTATAAGGTCTGGTTCAGTTTTGAAAAAATTGATTCAATCTCATCCTCTATTTTTCAAGAAAAAAATCAAAGGGATGGTAGGCCTTCGTCATTGGTTTTTGGAAGTGTGCCTTCATTCCAATCCTCTAGGAGATTACTCTAAAAACACCATCATTTGAAGAGTAAATTCGTGCCAGCTCTTGCTTTCTTAAAGCTTGTGTCATTTTACATGGCAATACAAATTGCTGTAAATGGCACACTGCCATTACAAGCACAAGGCCAATATATCGGCAGTTTCAAAGACCAATAGCACTTCATGTGACCCAATTTTTAAGTGAAAGAACAAATCTGTGAAAGTTTAAGCTCAATCAGTCATCAGAATCACAAGAAGACACTGAAAAACCAGTATGTTTTCAAACATCGGGTTTTGGACTTGCGAGATCAAAACTAATTGCGTTACTCATTTAAAAAATGTATTAGAGTCGCAAGAAAAAATAACAGGTTTTCCACCATAACTATCTTTATACCTTGCAAGGAAGATTTGTGCAAATCTGTGAAAGTTTTTTTTTCAATCTTATCAATGTTGTGCACACCTTATAATAGCTATGGAAATTTTTTGTTTTCATTTCATTATCACGTATCTTGAGAGTTTAATACAAGGTCGTACCTGCAAATTTACTGCTGTAGTTTTTCTTGTAATCCACACCATGCAAAGCTTCAAACATCACTTACATATCTTTCTCTTGGAAATCGTTTCATAATGCAGGATTCAACAGCATGCTGCTGTCTTCCAGAAGTTGATCACTCACAGACTACCTAAGTTTGCCAGACATTTGGTGAGTAAAGTAGGCGAGGGTTAAGCCATCCACTCCATGCATTGCCTCACAAGACAAAATTCCACGTCTGTTTCATTCAACATCACATAACATTTCTGGTTATTTTATTTTGTGTCATTTTAGGCATCAATGGAACTTCATCTACTAACGTTTGTCACACCCTGGTTTATGTGTCTCTATACATCTTTCCCGTGCTGGGATACTGTACTGACGATATGGGATCTTATTCTACTGGATGGTAATGGAGACATCTTGCTTAATATTCATTCCTCAAATAAACTCTGACTTCTCCAGGAGCGGAATTTTTTATAAGCATGTAGATACCTTTATTAATAATTGTCAAATACAAGTATCTGCACTTTATGTAAACGATTAGGGGCAATTGTTCATTGGAGTCAGACACACAAAAAGATAATCACCTCATTACTGTTTTCAAACATGGGGGTATATTTTCAGCTACAAACTTTTACATGGCATTCAGACAAGGTAGTACATGTGTGGCACACATTTAAAAATATGCAAATTTGGGTCCAAACATTTCAGGCTTTTCAAAACACTTTCTGTGGAGGCAGTTGGGAGCCACCATTGAGTTGTACTAGCAGGTGTGCAAAAACCATGTGACACGGCAAGACAAGAAGCATTGTTACCCAATGATACTGACCCAAATACTGGGGGATGGTCACTCATCAATCATCAATTTACACAGCAAACTCTTCCAAGTGGACATTCGTAAGCAATTTTACCCTTTTGTGCTTGCGCCCAAGGTTGTTCAGCAGAGTGTTCTTATATATCTATGGGAACCCAAAAAACTTTTCCGAAAGTCACAAATAAAAAATGTACAATTTTTTTGTTTCAGGTATAAGTACCATATTCCGTGTTGCTTTGGCTGTTCTACGTGTCAGCCAGGAGGAACTTCTCCAAACTTCTGACATGTCATGCATCCTCCCAAAGCTTCTTCATCCACCACCAGCACTGTGAGTTTCTGTTCCTAAAGAAGCAGGGAAACTAAAGGGGTTATTATTGGTGAATTCGTAGGACATAGGCATATGACCGAGGGGGGCAGGGGTTGGGGGGGTGGGGGTCACCTGCCCTCCCAAGTTCTGCCAAAACAGTAGGGAAAAACTTGTGCAAAACAGTGAGGAAAGTTCAGGCATTGCAAGAAGAAAGCAAATTAAACAGAGTAAGCAAAAAGCCCAGTATTAGAAATTGAAAGTTGTGTTTTGGGTTGAACGAAAAAAAAATTACTAGAGCTGGACTTGAACCTGTGACCTCGGGATTAACATGCTGGGGCTCTACCAACTGAGCTACCTAGCCCTGTGTTAGCGGTCTCCCTTTTTGTCAATATCTTTGTTTGTGGGTGCCAGTCAGAAGCCATTCAACTGCCGTATAGCCATGAGGTTGTAGGTTTAACTCCCCCCTCTAGTCAATGTCTAGTCTCTAGTGTTGTGGCAAATATAAGGTCATAAGTTTGTGTCATGGAGAAACAATGTCTTTCTTTTGTAATAATGAAATTACATTTTAAAATTTGTTTTATCAACAGGGTAAGTGCTGAAAACTTATTGCCAGTCATTTGGAAAACGACTGTTGACAAATGGGAGATAGATGCTTTACAAGCAATAGTGGCTGAGGAATCTGATCCTAAACCAGGTAATAACTAGTTAGTGGCTGATTGAAGTCCAAATGAAAAAGCCTGGTCCTGATAGGGTTAAACCAGGCAATAATTATAACTATTAAGTTGCTGGAAAAATCTGATCTTAAACCTGGTAATAATAATTAGTAACAATAGTATCTCAAGTGCACAACTCTATACAAAGTAACTACCAGTCACCAGAAAAAGAATCCAGTCCTTAAACCAGTAACTATTAAATGACCGAAGAGTCCGGTACTAAACCTGGTAATAACTAGTTACAGTAGCATTAAGTATAAAACAAGTAACAGCTAGTTAGTGGAAGAAAAATCCAATCCAGATAACTTAATCCCTGGAAAACCTGGTCCCAAATTTAAATTCTGCATTTTAAAATTCTTCATATTGTAAAGCCTCTTTTTGGAATAGCGCTATATAAGCACTGTTTATTATTAGTAGTAGTAGTAGTAGTATTATTAGTATTATTGATAATAAATGGTTTGAGTTTTTAACAAAAATTTCAGGACGTAAAAGACGACGGCAGTATAAATCAGATTCTGAGGGTTCTGAGCAGGCAGGAAAGCGCCTTCGTGGGGAAGATAGAGGTAAGGAAAAACTCTCTCAATTCAACCTTTGCCTGTGACAGTGTTTTTGTTTATACAATGTACATGTTAACCATATCAAACAATATCAAATCAACTAGTAAATCAAATTCAAATCAATATCAAATCATTTTTTCTTCTTGTAGCCTTTTTGGGGTGAATAATAATTTTAAAAACAAGGACAAGTTAAAAAGGTGGTGGACCAGTGAAACAAACAAGCTAACCTGTCCCACTAGCTAGTCATTGGAAACTTTTCTACACAAAGCATGGCTGTCCAATAAAAGTCAAGCAAAACCAGTGGTTAGTTTGCCTGCATTTGACATGAAGAAGACTAAGTAGTATTTCTGTATAATCTTTTATCAAAATGACCAAAGATCACAGGATCAAGTCCCACTCTAGTTTTGTTTGTTCAACCCAAAATTACCCAGGCAGTTTCCCTTGTGGATTATTACTTGGTATTTGAAATAAAAAAATTCATCCAGTTAAGGTGATCCCTCTGCTGCTGCTTCCCAGGTTGTATTGTATACTTGAGTGTGATCCCTGGCTATACGGCAGTTATGGGTAAATGGCTTCTAACTCGTGAAAAAAAAGTGGACAAAAGAAGGAGACCGCCAACAGTAGGCCGCCTAGAAAGCTGTGTTGGTAAAGCACCGGCACGTTAATTCGAAGGTCGTTAATGCAAATCCAGCCGTAGACAATTTTTCTTTGTTCAACCCAAAATTATATTTTAACTTTCACTAAATTTCAATTTTTCTATATTTATTTCAATATTATCAGGTGATGACACAATGTTCCAGAGAGTTCTTGGTCTCTTCAGATCCTCAACCTCTCGGAAGACTCAGCGTGGACCTTCCAAGATGTCTCATGCATCTCGAACCAGAGCATCAAATCGTGCGAATCAGGCGAGACGGAAGATGCCAGGAATGGCCAAGGCAAGCACCATGCCATGGAGTATGGCACCCAGTACTTCAACACCTTTCTCAATACAGGCTAACTCAGAGATATCATTTGTCCCAGGCAAGGCACCGGACTGGAAAACATGCACCGAATTTAGTTTTGCACCCAATGTCTTTAAGGATAAATCTACTCCCCCAACCAAGGAGGTACAGCTGATGAAGAGTAAGACACCAGACCAGAAAATAATCACAGAATTAAGTCTAGCACCCAGTGCTCTCGAAGGTAAAGCTGCTTTACAAAGCAAGAAGGTGACATCAGCGAAAGTTAAGGTGCCAGGTTCAGTGAGGTGGACCAGGTTTCAGGAGTCGACCTCTTGTTCATCTCCGTGGAGAGAGGGACTTCGTGCTCTGACCTTGACACTCCCAGTGCATGATGGGATAATGTTAAGTACTAAAGACACTCCGGTTACTGAGTCTTACAGCAGGGTAAGTTTCAAGTGTAATGACAATTACTAGTTTGCTTTCTTAGTCTCTTAGGAGTGTCAGGCAGATAGGAGAGAAACTCACAGTTGAAGGTAGGGTCATAGATGGTTTTTTGTCAATGTAAAACTGATTTAAAGGCAGAGTTATAAAGAAAGGTACAATAAAAGTCACATATGAAAGTTCCAGCTTAATAGTAACTACTTGCTGAGAAAACAGCAAAAAACTGTCACTGTTATTTCACAAGAACGTCAAATCCATCCAGGTTTAGGGAGGTTGACAGCAGGTACACTCTGCATCTCTGTCCGCAGCATTCCGGAACGCACAGCAATCCTCAGAAATCTGAGAAATTATTCATTTTCTCAGATTCAAATTTTTTTGCAGGAAAAATTATTCAAACTATATTTCTTCGACGGGAATCGTTTCTCAAAATAGTTTATACTAACAACAAATGCAGTGGTATTTCTCACCACGATGTTTTATGATAATTAATTTAACAATCTATGACCCTACCTTTAAACAAGCAGTAACTCACATTTTTGTCTGTCCCCAGAAGGAAAACAGTCTTAACAAACCAGCATCTGGCCTGGTTGGGGGGGTCAAGACTATGATAGGGGCCCACCACGGTTTCACCAAGGGGTCTTCAGATTGGGAAACAAAACCTGAGCTTCAGATGGGGGATGAGGAGAGAATATCTCCATGTGTTGTTGCTGCAGAAGAGAGGTACGTGTAGTTTAAAAATTATTTTGGGTTGAAGAAAGACAAATCAACTAGAACAAGACTTGAACCTGCGGTCTCAGGATTAACGTGCCAGTGCTTAGCTATCTAGTATCTAGCCCTATGTTGGCGGAAGATATTGACAAAATAGGGAGTCTGTCAACATCGGGTAAGATAGCCCAGTTGGTAGAGCGCCGGTTCAGTAACCCGGAGGTTGCAGGTCCTAATCAATTTTCCTTTGTTCAACCCCAAGTTATTTAAAAACTTACCCGGTTAGTTTCCTTTTTGGTTTATTTCATGATAAATCTATAAATAAAAACAAATGAGAATCTCTTGCAAACCATGAGTAAGGTCACAATAGGTGTAAAAAAGCAAATTTAGGTTACAAGACCAAACATTTAGAAGTAGAGTTTTTTTATGTGAGACCTTGAGAAGAGCTTTCTAACAGTTTCCAATACTTTGGGTTGTTCATATCGCCCAGACACCACTTCAACAGATCGGATGCGAAACTTGTAATTTTTTTTTAATAGAGATTTGCATTTCTTGATTCAGTAGGATAACAACTCTCCAACATTATCCAACATGTTGGGGTTGAAAAAACTCGCCAAAGCACCACTCCCACAATTGGGAGTAAAAGTTGTCATTTTTCAAAATGGAGAATAGCATTTCATGATTCAGTAGGAAAAGAGCTTTCCAACAGTGTCCAACACTATCCAACAGTCACCCACTCACCATTCCCACTAATTCAAGCACTGCCATGAAGTTTCACCCTGCCTAATGTACAGGAAATGCCTTTAGAACAGCGACTATACCTACTGTACCCTCCCTACATATCACAGAGATCAGGGGGGGGGGCATCATCTACAATAGCTGGATGAGAGTTCATAATTCCATGTACAGCCTGCTTTGATCATGACGAAACAGCACCCTTTTAAGTTACTAGCAACCTGTGCCACCTTCTGGCTGCTGGTGCTGCATATTCTTAAGGAGTTGTGACGGTTTCAGGAATACATAGGACCTGATAAACAGGGGTTATAATAGCTTTTTTTACAAGTGCATTTAAAAATAATTATAAGAACCTGTTGTTACCATTATTTTTTCGAAACAGTTTGAATCCATTGACAACGCAAGAGGCGTTACTAGCAAAGTCATCGCAAAGACGCTCATCAAGTAAGGCTGTTAGATTTAGCCCTCGGTTTTCCGAGAAACTTGGGAACCTCACCAGCAGAGAAAACATCCGCTCGCTCAACACTCCTAGTGGACGACGTTTCCTCAGCAAGTATGAAATCAAATAATGTGTCTCTTTTGTCCCTGAGCGAAATGCTTCACCATAATTGCTTTGTCCTGGATGGGACATTGAGCAATGATTATAAGGCCAACTGGCCCAAGTCCTTTGGAATCCTTCACTTTGGCAAAGAGAATATATAGAAGAAATTGGGACTGCATGGGTAAAACTGTTTTTTGGTTAAGCATAAAATATCATGCCTAACTAAGTTTTAATTTCATTTTGCAGCCTTACTTGAATATTTCCCCCTCTTTTGAATACTTTCCCCTCTGTAGATCGGCCAAAGTGATGCATTCATTCAAAACATTTCACACTCCAACACCACTCAGAAAGTCCCAGGTAAGTCATTTATTGCTCAAATAGGGCAACCTCCAACTTCTGAACAGCCCCCAAAAACCATGACCCCTTGTTTCATCCGGGTGAAAAGTGCCATGGTCAGATGATCCAATAACCCATGCCTGTTATTAAGAGGCTTTGTCGTCATGATCACTGTAGTCAGCGGCTAGATATTGAACTCTGAACTCTAACCCAGTTACTGCACATGCTCGCACGATAATAATGGTGGTGCTTTTTAAAGCTTTTGTTTGTGATGTGACAGTAAATGCCCCTCTATGTAGTAACTGGGTGTGGGTTCATGTTTCCATGTCCAGCTACAAGCAGACTATCATCACAACGACAGTTCCCTATTAAAGGGGTTATACAGGATTGGTAGAGCAGTAAGGGTTGCAGACAGTGTTCATGTTTTGTGTAATCAACCATATACATGAAATAACAAACCTTTGAAAATTTGGGTTTAATCCTTTATGTGGGTAGAAAAGAGTGAAAACCATGCACAATTTTCCTCATGTAAACACATTGTCCTTAACTTTGGTTGTAACAATCAAAAAGTTTTCAGATACAGTTTTTTCAAATATGACTTTATAGCAGAGGGTTCACAGAAAAAATGGTTGTATGCTCTTCATAATCAGTATGATGTGAGATTTTCTTATTCTTTTTTCCTGTCATGTTTATTTGATTCAAGGGATGTGGACATTACTCAAGTCCTGAGTACGCTAGCCCTGATCTGGAGGTTGAGCTTCAACCGATGAAACTCGCAGCACGCTTAAGAAAAGGCTACTAGAAATAGAGGGCGCACTTCACAAGTCTATTCATGCTGATCTGTAAATTTTTGCAATTTTTTTTTTTTTTTCGTAATTTTAAAAAAGTCATTGTAGCTTATATCCTGTATGCATCATTTCATTAAAAAAAAATACATACATTCCTTTCTGCTTAAGTAAGTTTTGCGGTAACACAATGTACACACATAAAACAATCTCTCTAAATAGTTCTGGTGGTTCTGAAAAGAAGAGGTGGTTCTGAATAGAACAAGTTGTGTAACAACTCTGGCTTAGAACCACCACAACGCAGATTATTTTATAGTAATACATGTATAATAATAGGCATTTATTAGGCGCTTTTAAACAGTATCAAAGTGCCTTACACTATTTCTTTACCCTGTTTAATGGGCCTCAACCATTCCTAAAAACATCTCAACTTGAATGCAATACAGTACTGGTAATAAGCCTTATGTGAGTTTGATCTGAATAATGTCTGGTACATTGACTTGCTTAGTCACTAACTACAGCTTAAATTTGAATTCCCCAGACTATGAAGACAATGGTTCGGGCAAGCTTTTGTGTAGCAACCTCCAGATGAGCTAATCCTGGTACCATTGTGCCATGCATATTCAATGAAAATTGTATTCGGGTGTTTGCTGCTTCTTATACAATTGCGCAAAAGCTTGTCTCGAATCATGTGACATAGCAACTGTCTCTTTAGTCTGAGGTGACATGTGACTAAGCAAGTCATTGCACCAGACAGTATTCAAATGTAGTTTTCAAATGGATTATTGTATTGAGCCATACAATGCATTTTCCAAACAGTCTTAATTAGTTTACAAAGGATGTAAACACATACCTAGTTTAATTTCTCTTCCATCCCATTTAGGGGACAAGATGGGGGTGGGGCATGGGTCCTGAGCTCAAGCCCAAACCCACCTGGGCCCCAAATGGCTATGCCTGGTGACTCTCTGAGCAAGTAGGATATAATGCACTGAGATAACTTGATTTGATGCATTTGAACCAAATTATAATTTCCTCACAATTTAATTATTTATCCATGTGGTTGTTTTTTTCCTAGATAACATCCCAAAAATTTCATCGTCGAAACAATATTAACAATTTCATTTATAAAAGCCATATTACCGAAATCAAGTTTGCTCTGTCACCTCTTTATTTCACATGTCAATCGTAAAATGATCAGCCATTTTAGTTTATTGGTGAAGGGTTGGGATCAACGTTGCAACCTCTTTCCCACCGTAGGTCTGTAGCCGGTCTTTGTCTTTTTTACACATATTTCATGGTTAATGTGCCACTAGTGTGTCCGACCTGGTTTCTCCTATCAGGATGTTTGAGCGTGAAACCAGGCTCTCTTATTCTTCTCACCCATAAACTCTTGCTTTGCTGAGATGTAAAATACAGAGCCACACCAACAGCTTTGATCCACGTACTGCATCTCTTTGGAACTCCTTGCCTGGTGAATGTTCCCTCCATCCTACAATCTAGACTTAGACCTTCAGCTCCCCCGTGTTAATTTTATTTGAAATGTCATCTTCTTGTAGCCCCTGAAATTGAATAAAAACACAAGATATGAGCCGTTTATTTATGTCAAAAATAGACAAAAATTTGATAAAATCACAAGGGGTTAGCCTTGCAAATATGTTTTAAGTAAGCCAAGCATTTTTTATCAAATTTAGTTCAAAAACTGAAAAAATCACAAGGGGTAGTCCAGCATTTTTTATCAAATTAAGTTCAAAAACTGAAAAATCACAAGCGGTTAACTCAGCATTTTCACCAAATTTGTTCAAAAGCTAAAAAATCGCAAGGGGTAAGTCCAGCACTTTTTATTCAATTTAACTCAAAAATTGAAAACATCAAAAGGGGTTAGTCCAGCATTTTTATCAAATTTGGTTCAAAACTTTAAAAAATCACAAGAGGTAAGTCCAGCATTAATATCAAATTTAGTTCAAAAACTGAAAAAATCACAAGGGGTTAACTCAGCATTTCCATCAAATTTAGTTCAAAAACTGAAAAAATCACAAAAGGTAAGTCCAGCATTAATATCAAATTAAGTTCAAAAACTGAAAAAATCACAAGGGGTAAGCCCAGCATTTTTATCAAATTTGGCTCAAAAACTGAAGAAATCACAAGGAGTAAGTCCAGCAATTTTTAATCAAATTTAGTTCAAAAACTGAAAAAGTCACAAGGGGTTAACTCAGCATTTTCATCAAATTTAGTTCAAAAACTGAAAAAA
>CM021547.1:10298596-10309879 GCA_010994315.2 Pisaster ochraceus | reverse complement strand
AAACTGAAAAAATCACAAGGGGTAAGTCCAGCATTGTTATCACAATTGGCTCAAGAACTGAAAAAAATCATAAGGGGTAAGTCCAGCATTTTTTATTCAATTGAACTCAAAAATTGAAAAAATCACAAGGGGTAAGTCCAGCATTTTTAATCAAAGTTTGTTCAAAAACTGAAAAAATCACAAGGGCTTAGTCCAGCATTTTTATCAAATTTTGTTCAAAAACTGAAAAAATCACAAGGGGTAAGTCCAGCATTTTCACAAAATTTTTTTCAAAAACTGGAAAAATCACAAGGGGTAAGTCCAGCATTTTTTATCAAATTTAGTTCAAAAACTGAAAAAATCACAAGGGGTTAACTCAGCATTTACATCAAATTTGACTCAAAAAGTGAAAAAAACCACAAGAGGTTAGACCAGCATATTTTATCAAATTAAGTTCAAAATTTGCTGATATTGGATAAAATCACAAGGGGTTAGCCTTGCAAATAAGTCAAAAAAGGTCAAAAATAGATAAAATCACAAGGGGTTAGCCTTGCAAATGAGTCAAAAAGTGTCATAAATAGATAAAATCACAAGGGGTTAGCTTTGCGAATATGTCAACAAAGGGTCAAAAACAGATCAAATCACAAGGGGTAAGCCTTGCATTTTGGTCCAAATTGGCTCAAATTTCACAAGGGGGGTTAGCCTTGCATTTGTATTAAAAAAGAGCGGAAATTGGATAAACTCACAAGGGATTAGCATTGCATTTATGTCTAAAAAAGGCAGGAATTTGAATGATCGCACATATATGTTTGAAAGTCGCACATATAGGCCTATGACAAATATCGCATACTTTCAACGGACATCGCACACAAATACATAGATTATCGATTATTGCAACGTTTGACACGCAATATCATACGTATGAAGCCTGCTATATGCTTGTTGAAACACTTTGACCTGAAAGTTTATAATTGAGGCTTCATAGCCATGAAGCCTCATGTATGCTTTGTTGATTCACATTGACTGGGCAGTGTAAGCTGAAGGCTTCATACGTATATGCAGTCTGCTATTTGGCAGTGTAAGTCTAAAAACACAAGGTGTAAGCCTTACATTTTTGTCAAAAATGGGCTGAATTTGGATAAAATCACAAGGGGTAACCCTTGCATTTTCGTTCAAATTTGGCTTAAATTGGAAAAAATCTCAAGGGTTTATAAGCCTTGCATTTTGTTTACAAATTGAAGAAAATCACAAGTGGTAAGCCTGTATTTTTGTCATAAAGGGGCCACACATTTATTAAAACACTAGGTGTAAGCCTTGCATTTTTGTCCAAGTTTGGCTCAAATTGGAGAAAATCACAAGGGGTGAGCTTTGCATTTTTGTCCAAATCGGGCTGAATTTTTTAAAATCACGAGTGGTAACCCTTGTATTTTTGTCAAAAAGGGCCCACACATTTATTAAAACACTAGGTGTAAGCTTTGCATTTTTGTCCAAGTTTGGCTCAAATTGGAGAAAATCATTGGGGTTAGCCTTGCCATTAGTCAAAAATGGGCTGAAATTGAATAAAAATCCAAGGGGTAAGCCTTGCATTTTTGTCCAAAATGGGAAGAAGTTTGATAAAATCATAATCCTTGCTTCTTTGTCCAACTTCTGCTCAATTTGAACAAAATCACAAAGCGGAAAGCTTTGGCTTTTGGCCGAAATGGGCCGAAATTTGATAAAATCACAGGGGGTTAGGCCCTGCATTTTTTTGATAGTTGGCTGCATTTGGATAACACCACCGAGGTATAAAAAGCTTTGACTTTGACAAATCTTACGGGGGATTTGGTGATGTTCCTTTTTTGCTTTTGTTTGGTCTATCGACAGAAGATACTTGGTGTGCTAGGACAATTTTCTCACACATAACAATTATTTCTAAAACAATTCTGAGCACAATTGACACTGGAATAGCTTAAACATATAATGTTACTGATTTTGGAAGGAGTAAGAAATCGTTGTGCTATAATAACTTTAAAGATTGCATACCCCCTTCAAATCAACTAATAAAAAAGTACTTCGACCAACCATGAACCAAGGGTGACAGAGTTCACGTAAACAAATACGTCAAAGAGGTCAAGAGGTCACTAACACTTTTTTTCTGGCAAGTAATTATCACCTGATTTACGTGGATTGATGATCAGCATTGGATTGGGGTACTTTATACTTCATAAAGAGCATTGACGGGTTACGAATGCTCACTTGCTGAATTTTTTTCCTCTGGGCATTTTCGAAACGGCGCATTCCCGGCTTCGGCTTGGGCTGCGTGGGAAATGGATTCCCAGTATTGACGTCATCACCGCCCCGCCGTCTGCAGAGGTGAAACGGTTATGAAACGATGGAAAACGCGCAGTGGACAGGATGGACCAATGAGCAACCTTCTTTTGACCTCTAGCTGAGGGCGCCTTACCCAAACGGCGTCATGTGCATAACGTCTATACTTGTTAAGTTTAAATTAAAATTACGTCGCCAAATAAATGGGGTGGCCTTATTCTTTTTCACTGACGAGTTTTGTACACGTTTTAAAAATGCGTTTTTCGACCTTGCAAAAAAACCCAAAACAAACTTTACAAACAACAACAAACATACAAACAAACAAATTGTTGGCACCATCACAGACCTGTATTTTGTTTAGCACAATGCGGTATTTTACCCCAAGTAGTTTTTAGTTTTATGATTGTGCCTATCAGTACAACAAAAAGACAGGCTTTTTCTTTAAAAAATAAATGCAAAATGAAGTATGAGTTATCAACACTACGTTTCTAAAAAAAAAAATGAAAAATTTAAACTGCCTTCTTTGTTCAGGCTTCCCTCGGGTGACAGTGAATTCGAACATTGACCACGATGCTGCATGAGACCTGCGCCGAAGTATCTGTGTTTTCCCCGGCCTACTTTCCGGCTCAATCCTGGTGTTCCTGAGTACACATTTTGCCCCAGTAAACCTACTTCGACTACAGCTGTCTTTTCTCGATGTAACATGAATATGATATATGGAACATGTAATTGATTTTTAAAGCTCCACTGCCGAGCCATAATGCAGAGAGCCACATGGATGCAGGAAGAACTAACCTCTTACATTCGGCGCAAATGGCAGAGTACAATTTAGTACATATAGAAGTAAAAGGGACTTGTAAAACGAGGCTTGTTATTGTTGTTCTTGATGCAGCTGCTGCTGCTGCTGCTGCTGCTGCTGTATTTGTTGTTGCTGGCGTTACTGCTACAATTGAAATGACGTCTTTCTTGTTTATCTTGTTGAAATGGATGTTACTGTTGTTATTGTTTGTGTTGTTGTTTTTGCTCTCTAGCATCAAGTTTAACAATAAAACTGCTTCCAAATGAAAGCTCGATTTCAGCCCTTTATGTTTTTCCAGTCATTTTATAAATCATGTAACGGGCCTTTAAATACTGCAGCACTCTAAATCGTTCACATTTCCCCCACGCCTATTTGTACCATATATAATATAATAGAAAGCCATGGAAATGTAATTTCATACTGAAATACAAATTTAGTTTGTATAACTGCCGACACAAGCAAGGCAATGCCCTCGAAAAAAAAACATAAATCCCGCCAGATTTTCTTTTTCCAGCTCTGGAAATGTCGGTTAAGTGAATTTCAAAAAAACACTCGAAGCGAAAGGTGTGATGAGGGGAGAAAAAAAAGTGAAAACACAAATTTGACAAAACGTAGAAACCCTGGATTTGTAGAGGGGGAAAACTTGAAATGGATTTATATTTAATCCGTAGAAGGCATGCAGGGATTTAGCTTCACAAACCCCGGCTTAGCAGGGAAAATGTGAGCGCTAATCCCCCCTTCGGGTTATCTTATAACACTTTTCAATTATATATATATTTTTTATATTTTTGCATCCCCAAGTTCTGCATGTCAATCTTCTTCGAGACAACCCGGAGGTAACGCTTTTGAAAGTTTATTGACCTGGTTGAGAAGAAAATATATCACTGCAGATAATGTTTCTGGAATTGTTGATATTTTCAGTAAGATTTCTAGCAAGTTTCACAGGTAATTCAAATGTATTTTTAAATGTGTATTTGTGTTGTCATTAAGGTTTCAAGAAAGACTCTGCTAGGGTTGAAACGTCAATCCTTTGACCATTTTTTGCATTTCTTCTATAGGTCCTTTTGGTTGGTAAGCAGTTTGCTAAATCGAACTCAATTGTCTCCTTTGTATCTATTAATTTTGTAATCATTTCTAGCAAATTTCAGATTACAAAAGTACTGCTAGGTTGTTTCAGAGAATAATTCCTAAATAATTTCGATATAATGTTTTTACCCATAAATTACCCAGATCTGGGTCTCGTTTGCGCCTGATCCATTATCCAATGTTAGAATGCGCAGAAGAGTATATTCATATAGGTATTGCGCAATATAAATGTCCGTTATTATTATTATTATTATTATTTCTGGGTCAGTTTGACACGGAATATGTGTCAAAATGACCCAGGAATGGGTCTAAATGACACATAATCCGAGTTTAAGTCCCATTTTAACCGCTTTCTGGATCAATCTAGCCCAGGCCACAAGGCCATCTGGGACCCGGCATCCGGGCCATTCTGACCCGGCAGCCGGGCCATTCTGACCCGGCATCCGGGCCATTCTGACCCGGCATCCGGGCCATTCTGACCCGGGAGTTTTTAGAGTGTGTATGAAAGTGTTTACTCCTGTTTTGAATACAACTGCATAAAATATAGGAATCTATGTTTTTGTTATTAAAGTAAATATAATCTTATATCTACTGTGCTGAGAGTTCTCGTAAGATTAATACAAAATTGTTATGTAGTCATATATGCTTGGCCCAAACTGAAACCACTTTTTGTGTTTGGGGCATGCATTGGGTATGGAAATGGTATAAATAAAAGGCCACAATGTGAACGTATGAAAATGGCTCTGTGTCAAGGGCAAGGTTTTAAAGTACGGATTAGCAGTATCAAGCCTTTCAGATGCCATGAATTTTTCTCATGATTTTTGTGATTATCAGCAGTTAAGTTTTTGTGATGAACTCATTTGTTAGTAGATAAAGTTCTCGTAAAATTGTGAAAATTTACAAGTCTCTAGCCTCACATTAAAATTGTGTGATTATTTTTGTTTGATTAATCTTTCAGAGCGAAAATTAGAACATAGCGTCATCGGAGAGCAAAAACAAATGAGTCTGTTCGTTCCAAAGAGGAATTTTTGCGCCATTTTTACTGAGTATTTTCAGAATTCGGGAATGAACTGAAAATTCTCAGTTAAACAATTTACAGATTTGAAACGTGACGTCATCGAACCGTTTTTGGATTTTGACAATAACATCTCACATGAAAGTAATCAAACACAGTAGCATTTTTATAAATTAACGTGAGGTTAGAACATTTTAATTGTTGAACTAATTTTATAAGGGCTCTATGTATTGGAAAACGAGTGGACCACAAAACTGAATCTGACCTTAGAGCCTCCTATACCAGGGATTTACTTTCACGGTGAAATTCCAGAGCCTTGTTATTCAATATGTCACATCTCCTAAAAATACACAGTGAAATGTCAATCATCACTTTGCGGCGTCGGTGGGGACACCCCGGTGTACAAATTATCTACAGCCGTCGATTTAGCTTTCTGGCAATCTGAGATCAACACCAATGCCAAGGTCATTCCTTGACCTTGTCTTGACCTCTTTAATGGGGGTCATGACACCATCACCATAATATTAAAGGTGTAGTGCGGTGGATTGTCAAAAAACTTTGAAGCATCAACAAACATAATCGTATTGGGATCACGGTATGCTACATTTTGATCCGTTTTTGGTTGCTTGCAGTTTGATAACTTGTCTGCAAATTGAGTCGTTTTATTAGCGATTTGAATATTCATGAGGATTGATGTTACGTCGCAGCAGCAAGGTGCAAGTAGTACCCTGGTCACTATTGGACGATGCTGAACCATTGTGTTGAACTATTGTGTCGACTTTTAGTCACTCTCGGTTTTCTCTTCAACGTTTGATGACAAGACCGAAAGAGTGACTTTCGGTTTTCGATTGGAGAACAACAAAATAATCAAAAATACAACAAATATTTAATCACCGAGAAAATTGTGCTCAAAAATATGAACTTGAAAAAGCCGCTATTTTATGGTTGTTACAGCGACGTTTATTCAGAGCAGTTACTTGCCTTGTTCTTTACAGCGAAAGGGACGGAACCAATGGATTTATACCATGAAACAGTCTGGCTCCATTTCCAGAGTGTCTGTGACCTACTTATATAGTGATCTATACTCTGCCTCAGGGGCAGTCATTGATTCATGACTGTATGGCTGGTCTCTGAATGGAATCTCAAATGCGTCACGACATCGAACTGTTTCATTCAAAATGAAAAGCAAACTATATGGGAGGGTTATACAGCCAAAATGACAGACTTTACCAAACTAGACACCAGCCCTTCGGGCGAAAAGCATTTAGTCAGAATCCAGACAAATATTTCACGCCGATGGTTGTAGCCAATATTGGCATAGAGTTGATATAATTAATATCTACGAATCAAGAGAATGTGCAGCTGTGTTGGTAAGATTGCCAATGCAATACTTTATTCCCACTCATAAGGTATTGGGCCTTAACATCAAAACAGTAACAGAAACAACAGTTTTGTCAAGTGCAATATCTTGATTCATTTGTTCAATGAAATTCTTTTTATGAAGACGAAACAGTTATTTTTATATCGATTTACTCAAGAGCAAAAATGTAGACACCCAATATTTGCCTGCATGCCTCTTTATAACGCCTCAAAGAGAGTAGGAATAGGCTGAAAGAAGCAAACAGTAAGCCTTAATATTGGCAAATTCCAAAAGTATTCCTTATCTTGATTCAAAAACTGTAAGAACAACATTAGCGTATGATCAACCACCAGCTATGCTTCTATTCATTTATCAATTTCACAGGTGCAAACATGAATAATTAAATTAAATAAAACATAAAAGGTATGAGATTATAACAAATATCAGATAACACAATACATTCCAAAGACAGGACAATGTCACACCTGAAAGATTACAAAAAGGTAAATTTAATTACTGTCTAGTTATTTAAATAATGACTATAATCAAAAACAAGAAGCAACAGTGTTGGAAACATTAACTGTCGTGGACTTTATCGTAATTAAAGAGAGTAAACAACCAGGTACATTAACAAGTAGTTTCCAATATCGAAGGTGATGTACTTTATCTTTACTCAAAGACTGTAAACCGAGCAGCAGGTCTCGCACCACCAACAATAGAGTTAACGAAACAGACAGCAGTTTCCCATCATTGCCAGCAATATCGTACCTTAACTTGATTCAAGAGAGTATGCATACCAAACAGAGCAGCAGTTTCCAGCCATTGCCAATTTTGTACCATTATCTTGACAGAGGGTAAATCAAGATCAGCACAGGTTTTGAAATTACAATGCTGGCACATTTTGATTTATTTAAGAGAAGGGACATCATGTTTTTGGATGAGTAAATTACTGGACTTGCATTCCATACGACTAAAGGAAATCTTCCAAGTATGCCCTTTGAATAGCGTGGAAATATGTCACCTGCTGTTAGAGAGAATGTCATCATAACTTACACTAAACGGTTAGAAGTTTACTGGGCACGTATACCTGTGTGGGAAACATTGCCGGTACAGTTGATAACACGTACAGTACATACCGGTGAAGCAGACAAAGAATATGTACAAGTATATAATAGACAAGTTCCTATATAAGATAAGGGTTTTCTATCTTTTGGTTCGTGATAATTTTTCGGTTCAAGTCAAAACATAATTTGGTTCAAGCTTTATCATGCCGTATTATTTTACGTCACTGGTAAAGGAGAATGCAGTCATTCCGGTATAATGTTTATTTTTACGGTTCAGTTTTTCTATTTTTCGGGTCACGTGTATATTTGGTTCAAGGGGTTCCTGTCAGTTCAATCCTTCTATTTTGGGGTAAGTTATCTTTACCCTTTTCATCCTTTTTTTCAGTTGAAGGTTTTGTTGTTGTTGTAAATTTTGGTTCAAGCATTTTATACTCAGGTTTTGAAGCTTTGTATTTCAAGTTCTGCATTTTTACGGTTCAAGTTTCTTTATTTTTTGGTTCAAGATTTTAATGTTTAAACTTCTTAATTATTTTGTATTTGGCTCGAACTATACACTATTTTTCGTTTGATGAAAGTTTCACAGTTTAATTGTCCATTGTGGCTGGTTGAAAACTATAAGAAGCTCTAGCGTCGGACTTTTGGGCAACGACCCGGAGATATGTTGTGTCATAACTGCGTGTATTTTATTTTTATGTTTTAGTTGTCCTAGTAACGAAAACTATGGCTCCTAACAAAACACATTTGCATTATTGCTGTAACACTTTTGTTGCTTGACTAGAATTTCTCACAAAGACATGTTTCCCATTCCCATGCAGAATTTAACCTTCCGAAAATGATTCGTGAATGGCAGAATACCAATTTGTGAAGCAGAAAAGTGCAAATTCAACGCACAACACCCTTTTACCGGTAATTCGGTATGTCCTTATTCCTTGCACGCGGCGAGTTTAAAACCCGTAGTGAGGGCCGCAGTTAACAAATGCTGACATGTTTTAATACTTCAATTGTCTTAATCACTTCATACACACTGGTCAACTCATAATGCCATCAAAACTGGACCATGCCTCACTTCCTAGAGTGGGTGTCAATAAACAGGGGTCTGTGATTTGGTTAGAAGGGGGCAGCCGAAAACTCTGCCAGCATCCTTTGCAAACAAAATTGGTTCATCAATTATCAATGGTCAATGAAACCAAATTATAAACCTTAATTAATTGAGCAAACAAATCAGCTTAAATTAACCCAGACATGTAAACGTGTAAACAACACACTTGAATAAAAAAGTCATTAACCTATGGAAATAAATTGACAACACAGGGACTTTGAAACCAATAAGGTTCCTTGTCGCAGGGGTTTAAAACTCATTGTCTTAATGTGGTAATAAAGGAACATCAAGTCTTCCTAAACCCATGATGCAAGTCCTCTTCAACAGTTCCCTTCGCTCACAAAAGCACACACTCTTCATTTGATCAGCTTCCTGGGGGTGGCCTATGTAATTCTATTTTTTATACCTGCATGACGAAGTCGAACTGAGGGTATTTGACGATGATATAGTCATCTCTTCCGAGAACGAGAGTGCGTAATCAAGAAGATCGAAACTCGGTCTACAAATCGATGTGTATGACAAGACGTGGGGAATTAAGTATGCATCATTAGTTTCTATAAGTCAAAAAACTGCAACGATATAAAGTTCCGTCGAAATTGAAATTGATCTCAATTTCAATGACAAACTGCCGTTACTTACTCTCTAGAGTGATTCAGTGCGGGTGATGAGGAGTGCCAATAAATAAATTGCATGTCATAAAAAAGGGTGGCACAGCATTAGCTTCGGGCAGAATACAATCATTCAAATCCTCTGGGTTTCAAGAAATATATCATAAAGAAATGGTACACCATTAATTTTTGGAGGAGACATTCATTCCAATCCCCTAGTTTTCAAGAAACGTATCATAAATGGTGAGTATATCATTGGTTTTTTAGGAATACATTCATTCCAATCTTCTAATTATCAGAAGAAACATACCATAAAGTGATGGTACATCAGGAGTTTGTCTAGTTTGTTCCTTTTCAAGAAACATATAAACGGATGGTACACCAATTGGTTTTGGAAGAGTACACTCATTCCATTACTCTACTTATCAAGAAACAGCATAAAAATAAACTGATGATACATCATTGGGGTTTTTTTTTCTTTCTTTTTTTTCTTCTTCTTCTTTCAAGAAACAAAGGAATGGTAGGCTACATCATTGGTTTTGGGGGAATTGAAGAGTACATTCATTCCAACTTTCTAGTACTTCAGGTTATGGGCCTTCTCGTTGGTTTTCGTTTTGTTCTTATGTAAAGTGATGTGGCGATGTGAAGAGCGCCCTCGAAATGCCATGTATTTGTTTTAAAAAAATAGAGCCTATGCATTGACGTCATCAAGCCGCCATCTTAGAGGTAAAACTATGATGACGCAATAGGAAAACGCACAGCTATGTACGCGCGGCACATGACCAGCCAATGAGCTACATTCTTTTACAAATGAAACAATATAAACAACACATCATGTTGGTGCACGATACCAAAATCTTACACCGTCTGGAAATGCAGGAGACTATACACTGTTTGACAGTTATATTATATGCTATTGCCCCGGGAAATCTACTCGAAACATCCGTGGAGAATTTGCAGAAATAAATCTTTAGTTTTGAAACCCTGGCTGCCATAAATCTTTTTCGTTAATAAATAGTTTTGGATCGATCCATATTACAATGTGGGAAGAAATACGGTATGGTTTCGACAGAGTGCCGCAGCAGTTTCGTTCATATTCGTTTGCAAAGAGCTTTTCTGTAAAGAAAGGCGTATCAACAGATTGATAATTATAAGTTATAATAACAAAGTTATGCATAAATAATGATGATGTTCTGAAAAACAACTGATTTGTATTTTTACAAACTAGTTTCATGATTTGCTTGAAAACTAGAAGATTAGAATGAATGTAATCTTCCAAAAACCATAACCAATGCATAATGTACCACCATTTTATGATAATTATGTTTCTTGAAAATTCGAGGATTGGAACGGGCCTTTCCAAATGCCAATAATATACCCCTTCACTTTACGGTATGTTTCTTGAAAATGCGAGGATTGGAATAAAAGAACTCTTCCAAAAACCAATGATGATCCAACCCTTTGTTATATCTTTCTTGAAAACTAGACGGATTGGAATGAATGTACTTGCCAAAGACTTAAAAAAAGAAACGATATACCGTCACTTGACAGTATGTTTGTTTATAAAAACTATATAGGGGATTGGAACAATGTACTTTTCCCAAAACTAATGATGTACCATCCCTTTATGATATGTTTATTGCAAATTAGAGGAGTTAAATAAAAAGGCACCTTGTAAACCTCTATTAGGGCCTGCATATCTAAATTTGTAACACAACGGGTGCACTGAGCTAGCGTAGTGACAGCGTACGGAAAGGTAGGTAATTCTGTTGTGGTTTGGCATGTCAAAAATCTTGCCCGCAGGCGTTTTATTTTGGCTTTGGGTTCAGCTATTTCTTTCTTTCTCAAAGATGAAAGCTTCAGAAGCGGAAACTAAAATTTAGGGTTATATGTTCTTGTAACAATATCACATTTAAAGGGAATTAAAAAGCAAAAATCCTGCCGGAAAAACTATATATATATATAT
>CM021547.1:10288078-10298399 GCA_010994315.2 Pisaster ochraceus | reverse complement strand
GGGGGGGGGGGTGTCGAATACTCCTCTTTGGACATCGCCGTCTCTTCCCGGGGATACAAGGTGTACCAGTATGAGATGTATCGATCGAAGAAAACGACATGGTAACTGTTCTTGTTTAGTGTACACAAATTTGTGGCATTTAAAACATTTAACAGCAATTGGAGAAGAGGTCTTCGTCTCCACCCCTCTTGCAACGAATGGAACGTCCTTGATGCTCGAAGGGCACTGCATGCACACCTGCGTTGTCATTCTACACGGACGTTCGGTGCACGCAACACCCGTCACACTAAAGCATACCTTTTCCATAATACACCTACAGTGTGGTCGAAGTCAGAGAAATTTGAGCAGCACTCGATCATCGCGCTGGGGTCTTTTATATCGTCTCCTTAATCTCAACTAACCGGCTCCGAAGTGGGCGGTATATGGTAGTTTTCTCTTTACAAAAGACTTCCATAATAGTCAATTGTTGAGGGTTGCACAGCGCCACTGTGACGACGTCTTTTTAACTTAGTTCTTACGTCAAGTTTGAGGGAGTTAGGATGGCTCGCGTTATTTGTCTCATTTTCCTCATCTTTTTGTCTTGCCTGCTCCTTGCGGATGCCGGGAAAAGGGACCGCGGTGAGCGGGTGCGAATACGGAAGAAGCCCAAAGGTGGACAGTGCGAACGGATAAAAGAGAACCTCTGCATCGGATCCGGGCTACCTTACAATCGGACCCGTCTGCCCAACGTGTTCGGCCACAACAAGCAGAAGCTGGTGGGACGGGCCCTGCAGGAATACCGTTCCGTGGTGGAGTCTGGGTGCTCCCCGTACATCCGAGCGTTCCTGTGTGCCTCGTTCCTGCCGGAATGCCCGAGACGGAAGAGACAGGACCCACTGCAACCCTGCCGTTCACTCTGCGAAAACGTAAGTCACTTTTTGTACTTAGAAAAAACACCTCAATGTTTCTCAATCGCAGTCAAAACATCGAGGAAGTAGTATGATGCATCTGTTCTTTTAAAAATATCGGCAGAGGCTAAGCTTGCTTAGCTATCTGAGAGTATATATTTGTGTCGCCGTGTTGCCGTTAATCTTAAATCCAAATAAAAGTAAATGTTAATTTGTAAAAAAAAAAAAAGAATTCTGGTATTGAAGTCAAGGATGTCTCAGAAGTGAACTTAATCGTTTTAATTATCTTGGCAAGCCTGAGGAAATATGTAAACAAGTGTGCTTGCTATGCGGACCAGAAACAGTTGGGTCAACCCCTACTCTTCGTTCATAATACGACTTAAAAGTTAAACAACCAATGAGCTTACATATTTTTCTACTAACTTTTCTGTTAAACAAAACTGGGCACTCATTCAATCAAAAGTTGAAACATTTCCGCAAGACGACATTCTCGTAAGACAACATTCTGGAATGTGCTACCTCTATGGTAGCGAATAATGGTAGTTGTGGTACCGTAACTCGACGTTTCCATCCGTACGCTCTGATTGTCTTCAGCAGTGACAGTGAACGTACAATTAGTAGAATAACGGCATAAGTATACAATAGATGTTAATATTTTAATAGATGTTAATATTGTAAGAATAAATAGCAAGACAAAGTTGTCAAACAACAAATTTACACTGCAAAGTAGATGTAATACACACAGTGTTACCGCAAACTGAATATACAACGTAAAACTAGTGAAGGAACTTTTTTATACTCAATAAAACATTACATGCCATTTACCTGTTGTCTCCAAAACTTTCAAAAAGTGAATAAAGTTGTTGAGTCACATTTTTGCAATATATAGCTTAGATGAGAGCAGACTAAAGTAAGCCCGGCGGAAAGTCTGCGTGCTGCACAAGGAAATCATCCATGCGCATCCGCAGTGCCGCCAGTGTGATTGTATAGGTTTTTAACGATGGATATAAACCCAATTCAGTGTCGATTAATGATTAATAATTGACCTAATCGACAAGGACATTGATGAGGTTACGATTGTGTCGGGACCTCTGAAAAATGAAAAATAAAAATATGGTTTAGGGACTGAAATAACTTGAAGCGTATGAACTAATAATACATGCGCCGACTGTTCCATTTGGTTAAAGGTGTTAAAGGGTTGGAATCCGACCCAAAATGGGTATGAATTGTCCTGCTTGGCTGGGAGGTCACGTTTGTGTTTTACGAATATCTACATCTCGGTTGGAGGGTCAGGGTAACATCCCCGAGGTCAGACCAATGCTGGGTCAGCATGACCTGAAATGAATCAGCATGACCCAAGAGGGATCAGCATGACCCGAAAGGGTTGAGCATGGCCAATGGTACTGACCACGAGTCCGAATCAGAATACGTGTTTCTGAATCAGATTACAGGTCATTTTTGACCAGCAAATGGTCATACTGACCATGTATCGGATCTCGTCCTCATTGACCAGATCATCTGCATGAATTCTGACCGGAACTTTGTAGAGCAAACGTCCATTTTCATGATTCACTGATTCCCAATTACACGATTTTTAGTCAGTTTAGTAATAAGAAACTTAAGATGACCATCCATAGAAAAGTGGGTATTTTTAGCTCACGACGACAGGTCCAGCATGAGTCACTTTACGTTTAGCTTTGTCGGCTTCAGCAACAGTGTATAAGTCGCAGTTAGATAACAAACTCTATAAACTGCTGGGTCAGAATTGACTCCGGGTCGCAGGGGACCCAATTTCTGGGTCAGGCTGACCCGGAAAGTGGGTACAAATTTTGGGGTTTTCTGGGATATTGCGTAATGTTGATCTTTTTTTATCATTTTGACACAGATTCCGGGTCACATTGACCCAGAAATGGGTCAGACCCACGGAACCCGAACCCAGGTCAATTGTGACCCGGATGGTTTTCTTGTAGCGCATAGTATGACACGCAACGTTGAGAACAGTTGAAGTATTGATTATGCATTAACTCCTTTTCTACAGGAGAGAGCCAGATTCCGGACTCACGGTGTTAAGAACAAGATATAAATTCGGACATTGTTATTTTTGGGAGATTGTATTTTGTGATTTTTTGTCACCTTTTGATTTGAAGAAAGGTACAATGTCTATTTACTTTATCAACTGCAATTTGTGTACAGTATTGTACACTAAAATTTACACTTTTTGCGTAAACTTTATTTGATTTTTCGTTAAAGTTATGGATGGACGGCGTCAATTTCCTACATCAAAATTGTATCTTGCCTACCATGAATGCCATGGAATGCATGATGTTACTGACTTTCCGTATTATAGTGACATTGGTAGATGCGGTTACCCAACTACAAGCCTTAAAATGTTAACTCTTTTAAATTCCTATGCATACGTAACCCTAGCTGGCTACGCGTTTAACTAGATCCAGGGTGCGTTTAATTTCACGCATATCTTTGCCAGACTGTGAGCTGTTACCAGCAAGGGGAATCGCAGTTGCTCTACCTCCCATTGGATGTACATGTAGGTCGTAATTAGTCTCCAAGTCAGACGTTAATAAGGTCATTCAGAGACTAACACTAAGGAGTGACCTTGACCTTTCAAACGCGGCACGTGGTATACAACTACTGACATGATAGCATTACAGTGGTCTATAGATGTCAAATCAAACCGTCCCCATTGTTTGTATTTACTTAAGAATTGCATAACAAATGAAAGTTCTTAAAACATAAAGAAAACAAAAAGAAACAACAACACCAACAACAGCAACATAAACAACACCAACAACAGTAACAGCAACAAAAACAACAATAACAACAGCAGCAGCAACAACATTATAACGACAACAAAATGGACAACAACAAGAACAACAACAACAACAAGAACAACAACAACAACACATTAACAACAGCAACAACAACAACAACAACAACAACAACAACAACAACAACAACATCAACAACATCAACAACAACACAACTAATACAACCTCTTCAAGATTTTGAAAACCTGAGGATTGGAATGATTGTTCCCTTCCAAAAACAAATGATTGACCATCCTTTTCTGATGTGATTTCGGAAACTAGAAGGTTGGAATTAAAATCTTCCTATAATATCTTTTTATGTTCATTTCGTCTGAAAACCACCCCTTTGTGATAGACACCTGAAACTCAAAGATTGCATTGAACGCACACCGAAAGAGGCGAAGAAACCCCGTCATTTGAAGAACGATGATTTATGTCGAGATGTCAGCCCTTCCCATGACAGATTTCAGTTCCCGGCAAAAACAGCCTGTCAAATGGAGCATTGCAAAAACACATCTCGACTGTCAAATAAATGAGCTGTCAAACACCTTGTCGAGTGACTGTATTCCCTAACGAATTGGGAAGACTTGTCGGTCCAATTAGAAGAGGGAAGTCGAAAAGTTCTTGCTGCGGGAGATGTTTGGTCTCCCGAACGTTTTAGAATTTCATGTCTTTTCAAATTGTTTCCCTAGTTTTTTTTCATTTTAATTTTTTTTTAAATCCAGTATAGTGCTGGGAATATCAGAAAAACCGGCCATGTATTTATGTGTAGAATAATTTTTTACTTACATCAATATAAGATTATATGCCAACAACTTGTATTAAATGGAAAAACTTATAGTGCTGGTTTGTTATGCTACATTTTAAAAGTAAAGAATAGATATTCAATTTGTAATTTGGATAAAATGCTGCCATGGTGATCTAAACTCCCTTTGGATCAAGGTAAGGTGCATCACTTGTAAACATGATAAACTGCTGCTACTGGTTTCTTGCTTACCCTCACCGAATCAAGTGAAGTAAATTCATCATTGGCGATGTACCATCCCTTTATGGTATATTTCTTGGAAACTAGAGGACTGGAATCAATGTACCCTTCCGATAACCAAAGACGGTTTCGTATTGTGTTAAAGGTCTGGTTTTTACGATTTCAGGACAGAGAAACCTTTCCCCGAAGCAAGGATCGGAGAAAGAAGGGGGTCCGAAAAGACACCCAGACATCCCTCTGGCTGTCACTGTCACCTACAGTGCCCCACTTAGGGTCCACACGTCTATCTACAAACACAATTCTCGGCTAACCGTCAAAGTAAATATTGGTTGTGCCCAAGCGCTGTTTCTGTATTTGCCCTGCAATTTGTAAGCTTGCGGTGAGTTCACTTACATACCGTAATAATTGCGGGTAATTTGTTTGCAGTTGATGCTGGAAAAAGGCTCAGGAGTCGTCCAAAGTAGGGCAGACAGCGTTACTTTTCGAGACTCCCTCCCTCCTCAGTAATTAAAGCCTATCAATTTCAATTCTCAGGCTTGGTTTTCCCCATTCTTCTCTGTATATAACAAAATCAACATTGCCAAAGATGTATAATTGTCAATAACCTAAATTAATTAGTGCACATCAAATTCATTTCCCGCTGTATCCTGTGTTTATTAATTTATCTACATCTGTTACATCAACATTATTATTCAATACCTAATAAATAATTGTTTAGCTCCCGGTGGTTCAAATGTCTTTGCTACTTCGAAATATCGATAACCAAAGGCATATTCTGCGATCAATACTGTGATCGATAGTGTACTGCACTCGACCCTGCATTGTTGCATCCAGATAGTCGAAGCTGCCAGGGTCTTCTGCAGCATGTGTATGATGTGTGCATGCACGACGTCATCCAGTTAAATAATGGGTACGATGCGGTTTTGCAACCTCGTACACAGAGGGTCAATAACATCCCCGCAACGATTGATTATCAACTTAGGCATAACATAATAGGAACTACCGCTCAGTGATTAATCTATTAATAAAATGAAACACATACGCAGCAACGTTTTCAAACAAGACTACGGTCTACTACAGAGCTGAGCTCCTACGTACAGGATAGTCTACTATCACATTTCAATAGTATTTATGATTTACAACAGTACAGTCTGTGGCAACCAAAGATTTATACCTTACAGGAACATCTCCAGACTTTCGATTGGAAACTCAAACTGCCTGCACTTTGTCCTTGATCCTTCAGCTTGTTGGAGTCGATTTTAAGTAGCAACATATTTGGTTTAGAATGTCGAGGGAAATTTGGGCCAATTACGCTTCCCTTTTTGTTTATAAGACGTGACACTCAATGGAAATGTTCATGGGAATATATATGTATATATAACTTTTGTTCTGGCCTTAAACGTTCACTGGCCTCACGTAGTTTGATGTTTTGTTTAAAGGGATGGTACGCCATTGTATTTTAATTTTTTTAAATTAGACTAACATTCAAGAAACCTTCTAGTTTTAAAGACATGTCTTCGAAAGGAGGGTGCACTCATAAATATTCATGCATTGGTGGTACATCATTGGTTATTGGAAGAGTACACTCATTGCAATCCTCTAGTTTTAAAGAAACTTATCATAAAAGGATGGTACAGTCATTCCAATCCTCCAGTTTTCAAGAAACAAATCATAAAGGGATGGCACATTCATTCCAATCATCTAGTTTTAAAGAAACAAATTATAAAGGGATAGTACATTCATTCCAATCCTCTAGTTTCAAAAAACATATCATAAAAGGATGGTACATTTATTCCAATCCTCTAGTTTTTAGACACACATAATAATGGTTTTCACCAAAAGACGAAAAAAAACAAACCTGTACAAAAAAACAATGAAATGGGCCACTCAATATTGGAAACGGCATAATGAGTTGGTTACGTTGTGCCGTGCTTTTATGGACGCGAACATCATTACTTTAACTGCCAGCCGGCAACTTTAACAGGAACGGATTCAAACATTACCTACATGGCTCTGAATCCGGATCATTTGGCTTACTCAGTACAAAGCACCCAAAGCCCACACATTAAAAAATATTGTTTGTCTGTATACCCAAACCTTACAATCTTGGTTTTGTGGCTAAGTAGCCTCAGCGTAAAAGTAATTACAATGAAAGTTTATTGTGGGTCTATGATGTTTTATGTTAACATCCTGACTCAAAATCACAATTGATGAGCACACATTGTCCGAAGCTCGCACCTTTCAAATCACTGGCATATGTCCGTTGTGAGAGTTGACACCTCTTCCCTTGAAGAGCGTCAACCGTCTGAAAGGCCCTATTCACGGCAGAGGAGACGTCTGTCGACAAGAGGTCTTTGGACTTTTGTTGTCGCCCTGCGATTGCGGGGCTTCCCGGCTCCTCCTTCTATAGGGAAACTGTAGACCCAAGTGCTTCTTGTCTTTTAAGCAAACTGACTCTCAAAGAAATGACAACCAAACCACGGGAGGGCAAAACAACACCGATTTAAGATGTTTATGCGACTTCGTACCACTGTGATTTTGTGTTGGATTGGCAAAACAATTTGACAAATATTTGATAATAGTTCAAGATGATAAAGTGACCCGCAAGGTCAGAATGGAAGCAGCTCTATGTGACCTTAAACAGTTAAACTTGGCGGGAAGTGTTAATACAGTTTTTAAAGGGAATCACGCAACAACCGAGAAAGGAGACCGAACCACGTTATAGTCCTCCGGGGAACGACATTTTCTTTCGAAGCTTTAAGATCTTTCGTTTATGTTTAGGCACATCTCTGACTGGAACTATTGTATAGTAATGATTCTTGTAAATATAGTTCGGTTCAGATCATTCTGTTTAGAAATGCGAGGGCAAAGATATTGAAAGAAACGAAACACTATGATTTTAAGACCCGTGGTTTATGTTAAAGCACATCTCAGTCCGAAACCATTGTGTGGTAAATACACTTGTAAATATAGATTGGTTACGGCATTTCTAGGATTAAAAGAAAACAAAACATTTCAGATTAATGTTTTATATTGAAGCACATCTCCGTCCGGAATCGGGTTGTAACATACCTAATATAGACTTGTTCAAGTATACTTAGGATTAAGGAAAAGAAACAGTCTGTATAATAAAACACATAGTTTATGTTTATAAGCATTATATCTCTGTCCGGAACCGGTCTATAGTATACATTTTTGTATAAGTATAGTTTGGTTCTGGTTTAATGTACAATTGTACGACAGAAGAAACTGGAATCAAAGGAAACGAAACATAATTTAATTCATAAGCAGACAATTACAGTCAATTTTGCAACATGACAAGAGAAGACCAGACTTTTTTCGTCTTCTTTTGACAAAACTCTACACCTTTGTGTTTCACTAGCAAAGAGAAACGGTAACGGTCCATTTCAAAAGTTAATTCCCAACAACACAAAATGATCATTGCGAAAACATCAATTGGTTCAGTTGCAACACGGTAAGGGATAGTCAATTCCTTTGTAGAAATTTACATTCACTACCCCCCCCCCAACTCGGGAACAGTGTTTATTATGGCTGACATAACTTGACATTTCATGTGTTGTGGTAACAGTGGCTCCATGTTCAACACATACGTGAGGTGATCTTGTTTTGCTAGCCTAGTCAAGAGCCCGACTCACAAACCTTTTCAGAATTGTGTATACCTGGGTTTTTTTCCAGCATAGACGCTTAAACTTTTGTGACCCCCCAAGTGCTTAAAGATGGATTTGAATGAAATCTTCATAGGCAGAAATGACTGTTGAACTTTGCTTTTGCTTTTATAAACAGCTAGTATTACTGTGACGTTTTTATTTCCATGATTTTGTTGCAAGTGTAAAGAAAATGGACAGAAAAGGTTTTTTGTTACAAACGTTTGCAGCGCTGTTTCGATGGCTCCCTGGTATGACCTTTGAATATACGTCACGAATGCACCAGCGTAAATTTTTATTAATAGGCTAAATTTCTGGTAATGAAACTTGGGATGGCTTAGGCCCTATAAGTGAACTGATGAAACCTGTAAACAAGGATGCTAGCTATGTGAACCAGAAACACCAGGGTTAACACCTACTCTTCCTCGGTAAGTGTTTTGCATGGGAATTATTTTACTTGCACTGCCAATCTTAGTAAACGGGACCTACGGCTTAATGTCCCGTTCGAAGGATGGGGCAATCATAGTAAAGTATCTTGCTCAAGGAAACAAAAGCCACGACTGGAACTCGAACCCACACTGTGAACACCAGAGCTTGAGTTTGGCGCTCTTAACTAATCGGCCACTACACGCTACAAAATATGTGATGACGTAATGCCAAGCGAAGTGTGCCACCAGACTAATATAAATCTTGTGTTGGTGAATGGGCTGGAAAAAAACCTCAACAAGTGACGTGGATTACTTCTAATGTGTATGCGACCGGTTCCCACTCTCTGGGGAACCAGTGTGTATGCGTCTGGTTCCCACTCTCTGGGGAACCAATGTGTAGCGACTGGTTGGTGTACCACTCTCTGGATTTACTGGGATCCTTCCCCATCTCTTTAATGTACAAAACAGCCAAACTGTTTTTTGCACTCTGATTATACTGTGCCACGCCTGCTCCCACAACAAAGAATAACAAGTTTTTCCTAGTTTTATTATTCATATACGCACAAGTGAAAGCTTTGTTTTGTTTTTTAGCGACGTCCCCGTTGGTTTTGTACATGAGACCAAAGCGAGGACTGTCCCCTGTATGTCATTTCGCCAGATCCCCTTTCGTTAAAGTCCTCGGTTTGAATGCGCAAATGTGTTCACACATGCACCCGGCGGACTGCATGACGTCACCGATGAAGGTGTCAAGTGACCCACTGAACTTGATATATAATCGACGTGAACTTTTATGTCATAACAAAGAAGAAGAAGAAGTGTACTTAAGTGCAGTTTTCAGTACAACAGGATCAAACAAATCACGCCGTTTGATTTTGAAGGGTTTGGGATAGCTGGGGTTTCAATGAAGATTCCCGACTCTGTGTTGTTTCCGAATTAAGTTTCAATGATCCTCGGACGCTAATTAAAATAACGGTTTTCGAATTTAAAACATAACATCTTGAAATACTTTTAGCAAAACAACTCATAGACATAACGTATACGTGCTACATCACCTCAGCCAAGTTTAATGTAAATCTGTGAACTTTAGTGTTTTGTGTCTACCAGTAGTACTGACTCCCTTTAAAGTGACAGTGCCCGGTACATGAATGGGGGCTTTTATTTACTGTTAGACTGCTCCTTTAAGAATGTCGCCATAGTTACGCTAAGTGGCAAGAGGATATTTAGAGAGTGCGAGTGGGGAGTAGGTGACAAGAGTGGTTCTTCTATTGACATTCAAACAACAAGAGACATAAAGAAGGGGGTCCGTGTAAGCGATATCTGACAGAAAAATATTGACAGGGGGTCGAGAGTGAAGCCGGAGCAACAAGTTGAATACAGGATTAAGATGCAACCCATGTGACAGCCATGGTCGAGCCATAGGTAGACCTTCACCGTAATCAGGTTCCTCAACATGACAGACATGGTCGAGCCATGGTAAACCTTCACTGTGATGAGGTTCCTCAACATGACAGCCATGGTCGAGCCATGGGTA
>CM021547.1:10227478-10287078 GCA_010994315.2 Pisaster ochraceus | reverse complement strand
GTAGACCTTCACTGTGATGAGGTTCCTCAATATGACAGCCATGGTCGAGCCATGGGTAGACCTTCAATGTGTTGATGTTCCTCAATTTGAAAGCCATTTTTTAATGGCACAGTTTTTATCTTTAAAACTTTGTTATTCATTATTTTTATTATAACTATTTTGTCTACACCGAGTCCTGTCGAAACTTTCAAAAGAAATGTCGGGGTAGCTGTAACAGTTGCAAACTGCTTACCAACCAAAACGACCAGTGGTTTATGTAAAACGCATAAAAGTGGCAACGACCCGACGTTTTGACCCTTAGCGGAGTCTTTCTTAAAGGTTAAATGAAAACACCACACACACACACACAAATGTTTATGAATCCCGTAAATCGATGACTTTTCTTTGTTCTCCACTTGTTTGTCCCCTTATTGGTTTTGTCAATCTGTCAAACACCAGGTTCTCTTTTGTTAAAGTCCTCGGTTTCAACGGGTAGACACGCTCACATACACATTTCAATCAGTGGCAAAATAAAGTTATGTGGAAACACAGATCAACACTATTAAATTAATGGCGACATCCAAGGACTTCCCGTAGAACGAACGGTACTGTACTTTGTCTGACCCCCAGAATGCCCGAAAAAGCCATAATTTCTAAACACGAAGGGCAACAAATTTGTCAATTTGGTAAAAATATTACCCTTTTCTCTGTCATATGTTTTCAATATCACAAAATGATGACGAACCGGGCGTGTGACCGTGCGTAGTGATGGTGAAGGTGGCTGTGAGGTCTGGGTACTTAACCCTAACTGAGTGGAAGATTAGTGGGACAGGGAAGCCGTTTTTGGTTTGAACCATTGGAGCCAACTTTCTTTAGAAGGATATGTTTAGAGAGAGGTGGTAGGTTTGAAGAAACAATGTTGTTAATTTGTTATACAAAAACAGCAACAAAACAAACAAACAAACGAACAAGCAAAAAAAACAACAACAACAGTAGCATCAGCGTTGAGGTTCCTCATTGTGGCACAACGACAACGGCGACAACATTGGAGACAATATTGGCGACAACAACAACAACAACAACAACAATAACAACAACAACAACAACAACAACAACAACAACAACAACAACAACAACAACAACAACATCAACAACGACAACATCGACAACAATAAAAACAACAACAACAACACTTTTGCTTTGTATCTCTCCTTGTGCTCGTTTACAGTGTTTTTTTTTTATACTGGGGTGTTTTGGTCTGTTTGTATGTGTATATAGGGGGAGATGGCCTTAGCTTTCGATCCAAACCGGACCTTTGTCAGAGGCATAAACAAGACTATGTATACATATACATAAAAACAGACAAAACAACCGTATTAAATATATACTTGTTTATGAATCCTCACTCGGTCTTACCTGGGATTCCCGTCCTAAAGTGTTTCCTTTTCATATTTCCTTCTTTCTTTATCTCAATTTTGTTCAATCTTGCTCATAGGGTCCGACTTGGGCTACGTCTAACTTTATACCGGTAGCAAATACCAGTAAGCTTTGAGCATAAAAGCCATAAATTATTTATTTTGGTAATCAAAACGAGTCATGTCACAATGCCCAAATTCAAGTATACTCCAGTTATATGTTGTTTCGTGCACACTAGTCAATAACTAGAATGGCCTACATTCCCGTTCTCCTTCCCAGAACAAAACAATATCAAAAACCTCAAACTATCAATCATTCGATGTTGAATAAACCGGGGGTAGAGCGTTGAAAGCCTGCCACACACTATAACAACGAGGGATCGAACAAAACAACTCGACATTCTTTTCAGTGGAGTCACCTTTTTTTAAAAACAACTTTACACAGAGTGTGTTTGTGTAAACTTCCCCAGTTATTCATATTCATAATAGTTATTACTTATGGAATTTGGTTTGACATGAATCAGAAATGTAAACTGTTAAGGGTTTTGGTTTGGGGAGTCTGCGGTGTCTGTAATCACTTTCAGCCCAAACTGAAATTCTACCCACTTTGTTGCGTTGGTTAACATGAGAGGGCGACAGGGTGGGATGGAAGAAACACAAGCACCTAGTAAAAAAAAATTAAGTCGTGAAGTTTACCAGTTTATTTTTTTAAACATTCAACTTGACTGACCCTTTTGCCTTGTGTAGAGCGATTTTCTTTCCATGAAATCGGGGTTGTGCTTGTCTCTTTTGTGTGTGTGCTTGTTGATTAAAATAACTTAAAGTTTCCTGGAGTGCAGACAGTTTAAACAAAAATAAAATAGTGATCAAATGATCCCGATGTATCATTAACTGCAAACAAGATCTTATGATCGTAGCAAACACAGCCTAATAATATTTATATCCGATAGTGTATTTATTAGATTCCTTTATAAGCCCAGGACCCTGAAGGTGCTTTACAAAATGATTGCTTTTTTCATCAGGTCATAAGAATTTCTGAAACATCTAGATTCCTTATGAGTATGCACCACCGGCAACCAAATGGGTGCACCTGCTAATGTTTCGCAACAATAATCTTTACCCTCCCATGGTACCCATTTACACCTGGGTGAAGAGAAGCACTTACAGTTAAGTGTCTTGCTCAACACGATAAGTTCAATGCGCTAGACCGCTCTGCCACAGCACGCCACGTAAAACAGTTCAACAGTTCAAACAGTTCTTTTCAAAACTGAAGACCATTTACTTTCACGTGAAACATTTTTCTGAGTAGTTCATCCTAACTCAATCACAAGGCGCCTTCTTCAGAAGTAACAACAGCCACGGGGCAGTACTCAAAATATACATTTTGCATAACAAGTCTACACTTAATGAAATAAATATGCAAATTATCAAGAAAACGTTAAACTTTCCAAGTAGCGTCGCGTAGTTACTCATGAATATGCAAACTATCGTTTTAATGAAATGTTGTTGTTTTTTGTACCAAACCAAATTAATTGTTGAAACACCCACATAAAGTCTGTTGGAGAGGTGCTTTAACAAAATCCAGCCGGTTCTCTTGCGGTTGATTGATGAATAAGCCCAGGCACACCTGCGAAAAAATTCACGGCGGGGCAAATTACTACAACAGAAGCATTTTGTTCGCTTATAATGACCTCAAACCGCCTAACAACCACCACGAGTTGCCTGTGATAATTTGCTTAGCACAGCCAAGTCTCGTTGACTTCGACCAGAACAAAAGTTGGGTGGTGAAACGTGCCCAAGAGAGCTACCGGACGTGCCAAAAAAGCCAGCCGTGGTTTTCTATAATCTGTGGACCATCTCTGATCAAAAAAACCAGGAACCCCCTTTTGAACTTCACAAACAAACAAATACACACCACAGCTTTGTTGTGGCCGATGTTGGGATTGTGAGTGAAGCGGTGCAAGCCGAGATGTAGACAGCCTTCCTAGGTTTTTTTTCCATCAATATTTGTACGATCAACCCCACCGGTGTTCAGTTTCACCTTCGATAACATCACCTTGGTTATTTGAGCCCTGATATGAAACGAGATAGGTATCTTCACATTGGATGGTACAGCGAGATTTATTGCCGATACTGAGAAATTTGCAATTTTCAAATTAAATTTTCGGGTAAGCTGAGAAAGCATAACATCGGGGAAGTTTCGCTTAATCCTTTTAAGACAGAAACAAATTGTGAAAACCTAGAGAACGCACTTTAGATCTCAAGAGGGGAGACATTGGGGAAAAAAGTCAGACTGAACTCAACTTTAAAGCGAGGAGATTTATTACAGCAGTGGGTTTGTTGAGAAATGAGTGTTACGCTATACAAACTTTTTACTGTTAAACAGTGTCTTGTATATATTGTGTCGATATAAATATTATATATATATACTTTTAGCCTTGTTTGGGGGTAACTTGCATAACAAAGTCTAAAGTATACTATAGATTTTATTATGCAAGTTACCCCCAAACAAGGCTAAAAGTCACTCTTGGTATTGGTAAGGGGCTACAAATAGAAAATATTTCAGAAAAAAACTCAAAGGTTTGAAGCTCAAACACCCTAATAGGAGGAACTAGGTCGGACACACATGATGTTTCTGTATAGTAAAACCCTACTGCACAACCGAAGACAAAGTTACGAGTCCAAGTAAGTTCTACTCTATACAAATATGTCACGTGCTGCTTCCCTATTCTTTCTAAAATTAAGACTCAAAATAGTTCTAATATACACACTAAAACTCCCTGGTCAGAATTGACCCGAATTCAGGTCACGTGGGCCCTGACCCATTTTGGGGTCTTTATGACCCGGAATATGTGTCAAAATGGGTCAAACCCTACATTTTTAACTAGTTTCCGGGTCAGTCTGGCCCAGAAATAGCTCAGACCCCCTGGGAACCGGAGTACAAGTCACTTCAGGCCAGGGAAGTTGTTTGAGCTTATAAGATATTTTACTGGCTACTACAACTTTCACCATTAGTAGTACTTTACTTAATTCACCATTAGTAGTACTTTACTTAATTCACCATTAGTAGTACTTTACTTAAGGATAAAGAGAGCAGTCAAACAAAGAACTGATTAAAAGCACAGTAAACGTATTCACCTGAAGTAATTTACCAAGAGATGCCTCGAACAAGTTTCTGATTTATGTAGGATTTGTATGTAATACAATTAACTGACTACTTTTACGGAATACTTTCATTATAGTACTTTACCGAAGGATGGATAAAGTACTCAAGGATGAATGGAGACTCACAGAAAGTTAGCTCATACATTGAGAATACATTGGTTTATTTATATCGTATTAATTAGTACTCTTTATACCAAGGGGACGGTTGAAGTAAAACTACTTTTAATCGGGTTTTTTCAGATCTTAAAGTAGCGCTTTAGCGGGTGGGGGGGGCGTTAGCACTACAGCTGAAAGACGCCTACTGTACATTGTGTACAGCATAGGCTCAATTCAAGACGTTACCAGTTGCTTATGTGGTTAGGGCTAACTTGATTAAAAACGCTAATATTCTTATGTAAAGGCCATATGGAGCTCCGGCAGTGCTATCTCATTTGTTGGGATCGTGGGGTAATTATCTCGAGTTTACGACATTTTGATGTCGACCTCCCATGGAAATAATGTACCCCACAGAAAGACAATATTTTATGGCAAGACAGAAACTGATTTATCTTTAGATGTCAACATTCTGTTATCAAGATTTTATCACTCTTAGAAAGTTTATCTTAGGATGTCGATACTTTGTCGACACCTTGTATGTGAGATAATGATCTCAGGGTATCAATGAGTCGACAGATGGCACTTCCGCACCTTCTCACATGGATATCTCAAAAACCCGAAGCCAGTTTTTAATGAGAATTTCAGTTCTGTACAGCTGCTGTTAACATCAGTTTAAGTGTGACCCAAAAAGTATCAACTTCATAAAAACAGTTTCTGAAGATAATACATAAATGAAGGTTGCGGTTAGGAAAGATCTGTCTGAGGTCTGCGATCGATCTCAATTCAATGCAAAGGTCCTTCACCAGGGGCTAATTCACTTTGATCGACCGGCAATAGAGGTCATTGTCCCCATCGTTTCCAGGCCCCTGGCTATGCAAAGTTATTTTAGATCTGAATGAACCAAACCAGGTTTTGTTTAAATATTACTTGTTTATGTTTTGCACGCTTATTTTATTAACCCACCACTTTTGCAGCAGGGTTGATGGCCCATTAGGACGGACCCCACTCCTTGTATTTCACGTGCTTTGAGAACGATATGAGTACCTGATTCGACAAGCCACCGTCACTTATATGTAAGGTTGTCAAAATACGGAAACCCATTGACGCTACGTTGCATTTCTCTGTGACGCGAAAGTGGTTGTCTTTCACGTGGTACTGCAAACCTTGCAAAGTTTCAAAACCCACCTTTTAATAATAGATTGTATCTACATTGCGCAGTTTCAAATCCTACTCATGTACATGGTGTGACTGCAAACCTTATTAAATTGTATCTCCACCGCGCAGTTTCAAATCCTACTCATGTACATGGTGTTACTGCAAACCTTACTAGATTGTATCTACACCATGCAAAGTGTCAAATCCTACTCATGTACATGGTGTTACAGCAAACCTTACTAGATTGTATCTCCACAATGCAAAGTTTCAAATCCTACTCATGTACATTGTGTTACTGCAAACCTTATTAAATTTTATCTCCACCTTGCAAAGTTTAAAATCCTACTCATGTATCATGGTGTTACTGCAAACCTTACTAGATTGCATTTTCACCATGCATCTTTTCAGATCCAACAAACCAAAAAGAGTATAATGATCTACCGTCGTGGTTTAAGGGTTGTTTTTATGCGTCTGACTTGAGCCCACATGCACACAATCCCATACGGCATGCATCTTGGTGTTACGACCCCAAGTGTCACCAAGCCAGCCAAGGGTTGTGAAGTCTGAACTGTTTCTTTTTAACGGCAGCTTGCCTTTTGCACGATTTTGGGTATAGCGACCGGCCAAATACGCGAAATTAAGCCATTTTACAGGCTTGGCTCTCCGTAGTCAACCAGGCTTAAAACGGTGTTGGAGATAAAGCCAGCCTGCCTTGGGGGCGTGTTGCTCACGTCAATTGTTCACTCGTTGAGGTCGACTTGGAAGGCAAAAGGATAAACCCTCCAAAATAAGCCCCCCCCCCTTCTTTACCACACCACCCTTGGGCCTGTGCGGATAATTGCCGTTTATGAATTCGCCCATAAAAGACACAACTTTGTCGGACACCGCAATTTGCCGTGTGCGGTATGCGGCCTATTAGTAAATCATTACAGCACATGAAAGACAGATTCTTAAGGGGAATTGAAGCCGATGAGAGAAATTATTAGTGCACTTGAAACAACCCCTCTCGTGGGCTTTTTACAACAATAACAGCCCCATGACATGTCCCAGAGTGAACCCTCTAGGTTTATACAAATTGGACGATTTCATTTTGAACCAAGACGTTTCTGAGATTGTGCATCATTTATGTTGTTTTCAACCTTTACCAATAATTCAAAACAACCATTCCACTAGTCACTGCGCCACTATACACTAAGTTTAGTAATGTGTTATCCCCAAAATATGGAGGTCGCAATATATATTATGATCGTTAACCAATACGGTTCTATGATTGTGTATCAATTCTTTTTGTTTCTTTCTTTCGACCACTACCAAGCACTCAGAGCTACACCAACCTAAGTCACTGCTCCACTACTGAATTTATACAATTATACAATTTAACAGCACCATATCCAAGTCTACTCCTGGTAATGGTACATAGAGACCATGTAACCTGTGACATCACGTTTGCAAAAGAGCCACAGAGCCTGGACTTCCAGCGTGCTCAATTTGTACACAGCTCAATGGAATAAAATATAAAATATGATATTTTATGGAGATGCACCGTCTTTTTCATTCCAACTCTTATTAAGAAGAAAGAGCACATTTGAAAAGTGTTGCAGCTTGTACGAGTATAACACTTGAATATATGGAAACTATCATGACCCAAATGTAAAGTGTTCCCATATGATAGGCTTAAGTTTGGTATTTTGCCTGCCAGAAAGAACCTGGAATGTACAAGGTCACCCATTAAACAAAGGAATGCTTGTTGACCCGGTGATAAGCGACTGCTAGACCCACAGCCCTCAATCCGTCCGAGTCCGATGAGGGATTGTTGAAGGAATCGGGGTGGTTGGGTGCTTTAGTTTCTCAGGAAAACGACATTAAAAACTACTTTACACAAAAATATACAAAACAATTGATTAAAGAAATCCAAAATTGCATCGTTTGCAAACATTTAACAATGTAATTCCAAGTTACAACAAAATAATTACTTGACTAAAAGTACATATTAATCTCAATTATCCAGTGAATGCATTGTCCGGGGTGATATGTCGTACTATGGAAACTTTGTATCTTTTTGAAGCAATGGTCGGCCGACCATTGTTTGAAAGTGTGAGGTCTTTATACAACAAGGTCTGTATGATAGCTTAAAATCATTTGCTTTCGTTTTTTCTAGGCGTCACGGACGCACAAATGTATTAAAAACATGTCACAAATTAAATCCTACCCAACAAATCTTTTTTTTTTTGCTAATGATGTTATTGTTGCCCTTCAGACAACACGGTACCCGGTACATTTTCTACAGACAGAAAAATGGTACACCTGGAAGAATTATATCAAAAGTAAACTAAATTGTTATCCAATATGTACCAATGTCAGTTCGATATCAAAAAGCTTTTGCTTTTATTTTCACAGCTTCTTGAAATTATATTGTCCAAGTTTTTACAATTACTTTGACATTTTACTTATATACTTTTAAAAGCAATGATACGCTTACGCTGACATTTCACAATGGTGTGAAGTTACCCGGTGCGTTAATTACACGCACAAGGATTCATGAATGCGGCTGCCATATTGTTAGACGATACTCCTATTTTGCGGACTGCCATCTCAGGAAAAAGGATATCTGGGACACGTTTCCGAGTATAAGCCATTGGTGGCATTTTCCCTTTTTGAAGAAGATGTGTTTGTAGGTATGTTTGACAAGGACAATTATGTCTGTCGACCAATGTGGACCATTATATTCGACAAACCATGTCCGACTGATTGTGTCTGATAAATAGAAAGGTTAGTTAGTTGAGCTAGGCAATGATGATGCATCATTGGTTCGGGGAGTGGTCTGACTTTTCGACCCCAGCAGAGTCTTTTCCGAAGCCTTCGAGAAAGACTCTGATTAGGTCCTTAACTTTGGTCATTTTACCATGGTCCTTTTGGTTGGTCCGCAGTTTACACCAGCTAATTCTGTTTTCTGGTTTTGGAAGTGTCATTGAATTCTATCCTCTAGTTTTCAATAAATACACATTACAACCAACATGAGAAAATTCCATCAAACTAGGAAGTCAACTAATTGAGGGAACATCGAAAATTAGTTATTTTTTACAACTATTTTCTATGTTGGTCTGCGGTAAAATATCTAAAGACCCCTTGCTCTTACGTCACACGCAGTAACTTTGTTCCATGGTCTCCAATTTTGGGAATCAAATTGTATGTAGACAGTGGCGTGTCGTGGCCAAGTTGCGATGAACTGAAGCTCTTGTGTTTCTAATTAGCAGAGTGTGGGTTTGAGTCCCAGTCTTGGCACTTGTGTCCTTGAGCAAGATACTTTACCATAATTGCTCTGTCCTTCGGGACATTAAGCCGTATAGGTCTTGTGTACTAGGATTGGTAGTGCACGTAAAAGAACCCAGAACTCTTATCGTGGAAGAGTAGGGGTTCACATAGCAAGCACGCGAAATGATTTTACTTGCTTGAAGATGGAGGTTTCCCCTTACTGAATCTTTGTATTGGCATGAATATGCGGCTTATAACTTTAAATTACGGTAATAGTTTTAGATTAACAATCCTAAACTGATTTCCCTAAACTAAACTATGGCCCTTTTCCAAACCACGGCACCGGCTTTGGGCTCCGGCTTCCTCAGCCTATTTGAATCCCAGTACCGAAAGCACACATTTTCAAAACAGTCTACGGAGCCTAAGCCGGAGCTCAGAGCTGATGCCATGGTTTCGAAAAAGCCTAAACATAATATAGACACCTGTTTACTGTTTTAATTCGAATCGAGTTGTAGTTCTCAACAAAGGTAACCTATGATTTCGCAATCGTCCAACCTTGGGATTTTCTAATCCCTAGGCTTAAACTTGTGATCCTTATAAATGTTTAATGGCTTTTCTGTCACAAAAAAGGTTATTATATTAATTTAACGGTAACTTGTTAAGCCCCACTTGTTAAAACCCAGGTCCGGTTTCAGGCGATTTCGTCAGTCCATTTCACACACATTCACACACACAGCTGTAATTCTTGTCGTACAATCTCTAATTTGTTTGCCCCAAAAGAACACTTTCACAGCTTCTCTCTGACGTTGGAAGCAACAATGTGATTGCCACAATAGAGAAAAACTCGACCTCGGTTATTATTATTTTTTATTCGTAATAGTGTAGCCAGAGAACACCCTTACAAAAATTACCCTTTTTTGATAAAATACAACTGTGATTTTATTCCACGTAAATCCTCAATCATTCTCAACTTGTTTTGTAATGGTCCCATTTAAGGATCAATGAGGGTGCGATTAAATGTGTCAAAAACGGAGCAACGACCGGGAGAAGTTAAATCGATTTCAATTTTTGCTATTGTGCGATCTGATTGAAAAACCCAACGAAGGGTGAAGAGTGTCAAAAGCAGACATAGTGCACTCGTATGCAGTACGGGTTGGAGCTACCCTAGGATGGATCGTTAAGGACGTTGAGAAGTGTATTAGCATTTTGTGCAGGTGTTGTGATTTGGAACCAAATACCTTGGAAGTTCAGATATCTGTAAGGGCTTGAGAAAATGAATGGAACCAATCGACTTGGCATTTTGAGAATAAGAATGGAGAATGGAGAATTGCTTTGGTTTTCTTTAATAGCATATTTTGACGGTACCTGCAGCTGCTACATGACTTATGCGCGTTTATTTCGATTGCTCTCATCGAAATATATCCGAGAGACTTTTTTTACGGGCTACATTATTAGGTACAAAATTTGTGATTTTGGAGTTCTTCATGCGGTCCTTTCTCTGAAATTGACAAAAGATTACCCTGGCATTTTCTTTTCTTCTGGAGAATTGGTACTCCAAAGGTATTTATATGACAGTGAGCTTTTAGATTGACAAGAGTTGTATTAATAAAATCCCACACTTTGCCTTTAAATCTTGATTTCCCTGCTTCATCGCACCTTTTGTACAATCCGTTCAGTAACTCAAAACAATCCTAAAACATAACACCAACCTGAGAAAATTCACAGAAAAAAAATCCCGAGAATTCTACCAAACAGAGCACACAAAACGAGATATCGAACTTCAAAACACACGCACCAAATTGTAAAATGTTTACGTGCCCTGTACGTCTGAAATGTTATTAATTTGCCTGGATTCATGAGGCTCGATTGCCAGGTAGTAATTGAAACTTCAACCAAAAGTGTTTTTCAGTTCCCACGTCTTTTTCAAAGCGGTTGAAATGACAGCTGACGGTGTCTTGCACCTTTACACCCCCACGTGCCTTTCATCTCTAAAAGCACTCATTCTGCAGCTGAAATGCATTATAACGATCTTAATTTGCAAGTGGTTGGGGAGAGAAAATGAATCCACTATTCAGTGTCCAGCCAGACTTGGTTTTCTGAGAAGGAGTTGTGCACGGACAGACAGTGGTATATTAAAGGTAGAACCCTTTGTACGGCTGTAACCCGAGCGAACGGAAACCGAAGAAGACAGGCGTGCACATTAGCAACGCGCCCGCATTACGCCGCGCCGCTCCCCCATCCACTTTTCCCCAGGGACCTGCCGACCTGCCGTTGACTTCTCCCCTAGACTTCCTCCAGAAAAAGAATTCTCCTCCCCTAACAAATTATCAAGCCATTGCACAAAACACAACCGTGAAATTGATTCAGGTATAGCCCTTTAGAAAATCAGAGCATTTTGCTTTTAATGGAATCTCTCAGGACAGGAAAATAAAAAAGGCACGTTTTTATAAAGCATAGTTCACCACCTTGTATAACTTAATTTCAGCATTTCCTAATGCGTTGTCGCAGCGCGAAAACACAAAGCCCTGACAAACCAGCTTTTAGGACTGCCGTTTTTCTACTCACCTCCAAGTGCAGAGGATTTGATTTGGGAAAAAAGGAATGACTCTTTTCATCCGCTAGTAATAGTCTATCTTCATTGTGTTGATTAAATGGGGCAACCTTTTTAGTCTTAATTTAATAAAGAAATGTGTTTTTCGTTTTTCTTAATAAATTATTTATGCACTCGCGAAAAACGCTTTATCGGATTAGATTATGTTCTTTTCATAAAATCAAAAACCGTGGCTGGAATAATTTTTCTGAAAACTATACTTCGGTAAAGTAGCTCTCAAAAAATGTACGGGATTGTCTGATGTCTTGTCCGTATATTTTGCACAGATAACCTTTAATCTACATCGAATGCTAATGTCAAAAATACTCGGTTTGTTTTGTGTTGCACGCGTGATTACGCTCGTTATACAGTGGATTATCTGATTCTCAACCTCTTAAATCGTGTTTTAATTGCCACAATTTGTTTGTGCTATCGAAGACTCAATTTTTAACGATCGATCAGCAAATTGACCACCTTGATTGGATTTTATGTTATTCCCAAATATCCCGTGAAATCGTCTAGCCAGGTGTAACTTCATTTTATGTGCAATTTTGTATCATTTTGAAGCGATCGTCGGCCGACCATAGTTTGAGCGTGTGAGTTTGAATACAAGGTCTGTCTGACAGCTTGAAATCGACACCATTTGCTCCTGTTTTTCTCAGCAGTCACGGACTGACAAATGAAAACAGGTCGCTGGAACGATATCGAAATAGTAAATCCTGCCCCACAATCGAAATTTTAACCAAAGGGGTAATTCCCTTTAAAAGTTAACGTGCTCAAAATCCGGGGCAAAACCTGGACTGTTTTACGAAGATTCCTTTACACAAGAAATTGGCGGCCATTTAACAGGTCGGTTGTATTGAGTGTTAATTGAAAACAGAGGAAGGACATCGGCAATCTCGACCAAACAAAATACAATGTTATAAAGTATTAAACTTTAGTAGATTTCACCATAAAATCTCCCCGGTCAGACTAATTCCGGGTCCCAGAGGGCCTGATCCAAATCTTGGTCAGGCTGACCTTGAAGCTGTTTTTTTTTTTTTTTTTTTTTTTTTTTTTTTTCAATTCAATTCGGATTCTGCGTCAGTTTGACCCAATTCACGGTCATTATGACACAAATTCCGGGTCAAACTGAACTACAAATGGCTCAAGCCTAACGAGACCCGGAATCTGGCACCCGGAATCCGGGTCAACTTTGACCTGGGAGTTTTTAGAGTGTTGAGAGCAACAAGTCCCTTTAACATCAATCAATTATAGCCACAGTTTTTCAGGTGTTGTACAGGTGTTCGCGTATAAGTCTTTGTATCTATCCGCAAGTCATCAGATAGCCAGGGGCACGTGGCTGCATCTAACTTACCCTAGAAACAATACTGTAGATTGTTTATTTATACTAGGTACTAGACATTGTTTTGTCAACCTCTAACTGGCTTCACATTGCTGCCGTTGCGTGTGGAAGAAACCTAATTTCCTGACAGTCGGTTCTCAGACAGACCACTCGGCCATTTTGTTTTTCTAACGTCGAGAATCTATACGTGTGTACCACATTCAATAGCTCACCACATCAACCATTGCTTAATATTCAAAAGTACTCAAAGACATTTCTAAAGTCTTTCGGTCTCTTAACATTAAATCAAGTATACTTACAGACAACGAAACTTCCCCTTTTCAATATTTGCGGGTTGGCCGTTGAATTTTGAGCAATACCCATGCATCAACAATCTTCCTGAACAAGTTAATAGGCATGACTAGACTCCAACTTGGAGAATGGCTCCTATGCACTTGTGAGCAATATAACATGGCTTCACTTCGAGAACTCTAGTCAGCCAGAAATACACAGGGTTGAAAAACCACATGGCACACCATTGGACCATTTTCCAAAACTCCGTAAAAGCCACGACCTTTTAATTCAACTCATTTACAGAGACAACTGTTGATTCACAAATTGTCCAAGAGCCAAAGATGGTGCAATAGTTTCTCTAATTAGTGAAGAGCTTTTTCCCAAACCTCGACTTGGGCTACGGCTTAGGCACCGTCGTAAATTTTACAGCAGTGTACATTTTGCCTTGGTGTTTCAAACATCGAACGAAGCCAGGAGCGGGAGCCGTAGCCGGAGCCGGGGTCGAGGCTGGACAAAGCACCTAGGTCTAGTGCACTTACAGAGCCAAGCTGAAGTGTGGAAAAAGCAGACACCTATTATTTCGTGTTGTGAAGGAATCTAGCATTTGATTTGTCTTTGAGTTGAGTTACACTTCTTGGTGTTATTTAACATAATCTTACGATGTACAATGTCCTTCTAGTAAATTGTTCTTGACAGAAGTGTGTAGAGACCACAGATACCCCGCAGTTATGGTGACTAGAGACTCTTTCCCAGAAGTTACTGGAAGCACATATTTCTTTATGTACCATGTATGGACAGGAAGACCAGGTCCAGGTTCACTTCATTGCATTTACATGTGGATTAAATATGACATTTCTGAACAGCGGAACAGTTGGTTTCTCGGAAATAAATTATTTTGATCAATTGTCGATGTAAATCTATACTTCCTTTCTGTCAGCTCTGACCGTTTTTATCTTTTAAGTGTTGGTCTCCAGCCACCTTGACCATCGTTGTCGTTACGGTCGCAAGAACATTATTCTCAGGCAACTGACTGGCCATTTATTTCATTCCTTAAATCATCTCAGCTCCCTAGGGAGTATACAACCTGTGCTGCCAAACATGTAGCACAACAAGCTATTAAAATCAATCACAAGAACCATCTCTACAGGTTCAAATTTAGTCCTGGGTGAAAAGAAGTAATTATAGTCAAGTGTCGGGATTCGAACCCACACCAATGATTTTGCCGCGAGATCTCTCGAGTCTGCTGGTCTACACCGCTCGGCGATATTTACATGTCTTTATCAGCCGCAACAGCAACGACGACGGCAGCAGCAGCAACAACAGCAACAACAACAAAGCAACAACAACGACGACGACGACGACAAAAACAACGACAGCAGCAGCAACAGCAGCAACGACAACGACAACGATATCGACGGCAGCAGCAGTAACAGCAACAACAATAACAACGGCAACAACAACGACAACGACGGAAGTAGAAGCAGCAGCAGCAACAACAACAATAGGCCTAACAACAGCAAAACAACAGCATCAACAACAACACAGCTTCAAAAAAATATTGTTGGCACACAATCGCTGTCAAAACATAAAATGTTGTTCTCAGTTTTTACCAAACGGGTTGCTTAATTTGATGAATGTTCAGACTATGGCTTGATAAGGGGGTTGAGGACTAGAGGGTGAAAATGAATTTACTCTTCCAAAAGCAAATGATGTAATGTACCCCCCTTTAACCAGACTAGTTGCATTACACTCCTCAGCCACAATGTTACAAACTCGAGGGCAAATTTAAAGTCTCTTTTTGTTCTCTTTGTCAGTAAACGTCCATGCAAACCCTGCTCAAACCACAATGACACAGAATCCGTCATCTTTCGAGACAACAAAAACCTTCAAATATTCATGAAATATGTTTGTCCTACATAACTTACTTGGAGGTAATGGCATCGTTGAATCGCCTTAATCCCCCATGACACTCTGTATAGACGTACTGGGGCCAGTCAATTTACGACTTTCTATTTTGAAATTTGGGAAAATAAAGGGGAAAATAAAGATAGGTATTCGAAAATTTGAACTCCATTTTAGGGACTCGTGACGGCAAGACAAATGACTACAAAGTAACATCCTGCAAAGATGAGGACTAGGCGTGCGAATCTCACAGCGAACTGCTGTGGTTATCAATCAAATAAGTTATGTAATAGTAACTTGTCACTTCGCATGCTTTAAGAGCCACTACGAGCCTTAACTTCCTGCACGCACGATTTGTACACAGCTCAATGGAAGATATGTAATAAACCACAAGGGAAACCGACTGGATACATGTTAAATAATTTGGGTTTGAATTTCTTTTGATATTAACTTTTGATGTGGGGGGGGGGCGGGGGCACATCTCAAAACGTGTTCAGTTGTTATTTTTATAACTATAAGTTATGTGGAAGTTGTGAGACACATTGTAAAAATGTCCCATTATGACTGTATGTTATCTCACCTGCCAGAAAGAACCTGGGATGTACAAGGTCACTCTTTTTGTAAACGAAGATTACATGCGCTGTAAAAAACCTTAGGGTCAAAACTGGCCCCGATTCCGGGACACTGACCTATTTCTGAGTTTTAGGCTGACCCGAAAACTGGTTGAAATAATGGAATTCTAACTCGGGTTTGCGTAAGTTTGACCCATTTCTTGACCATGTTGACACAGATTCTGTGTCAAGCTGACCTAGAAACGGGTCAGGTTCTACGGGACCTGGAATCCGGGTCAAGTCTGACCCGTGAGTTTTTAGAGTGTGGTTTACATTTTGAGCTACCATAGTGTAGAGGATATTGGATGGACCTTAGCCAAAGACATTACGGTTTCGGTTTCAACCTGTAATACAAGAACTCAAAAAAAGTTCGAGGGAATTGATGTCAGCATGAGGTAGAATCACCGTTTATGGGTTTTTTTCCTAGCGCAATCATTTAACAGAATGATGTATTATACATACATACAACATTACATGAGCCCATCGGGGTGCTATGGGCGACGACCGTGACCCACGCCACGTTCTGCACAATGGTTCGACCTACTTCACCAACAGTCAATCTTCATTTTCACTTTTGAGAACTTCTCTTACCGTAATTTCGAAGGGAGATTTACGACGCCCACGTGAGCGGTGAGACGTCTTTGTTGGGATCGTAATTTATTGCCTCCCACGGATTGTCCCAAAGCTTTGACTTGGAAGAACATTGTCTGTATAACTCGGTGGAATATAACTCGGTGAATTTCAATAAAGTTAATGTTGGATTAAAAAAAACACCTGATTTTCAATTTCATTCAGAAAATCAGTAAGCAGCAGATTTGGCAATATTAGCAGTACTTAAGTTAACCCTTATCCTGATTCAACGAGAGTAAGCATACGGGTGTAACGGTAGTTTTGCCGACATCACCAATGTTGCACTTTACCTCGATTCAAAGAAAGTACATTAGGAAATCCGTAGCGGCAGTTTGGGTAATTTGTAAGGCAGATAATTTATGAATGAGATAATGCCTTTGGTGATACCAGGATGACATTGGAACACAGTCAGAGTGTCATGAGACACAGTCAGAGTGTCATGAGAAAGATAGTTGGCTAAAGGGACATTAAAGATGTATAATTCCTTCGGGGAAAAAAATAGGTTTAATAACAAAGCCAATGCAGCCATTTTTTTATTTAGAAAATTGCTTGTTATTTTAGCCATAATTTTTTTTCAAGGATAAATCTGCGATGGCCCTATAGCCAAATATCTTTCTCATGGCATACTCCGACTGTCTGCCAAATTTCATCCTTGAATCATTAAAGGCACAATTTCCCCGATATCCCCCTCTCTGCCCCATAAGTTGTACAGTATATTGATTCATTCAAAGCAAGCAAACCAACAATCCAAGTATAACCTACGGTAAACTGCATCTACAGAAAGTGGTGCAAAGTTTTCAATGTTAAAAGACTCAGTTTACTGGTCGAATGGAATCCACGAAAATTGCACGGCTAACAAACCCCGTGTTTTGGTTGAAATGACATTAACCCGCACTGACAAGCTAATCGTGTACAATTTATTGCCCCTAATCCCGACTTCTTCTGAATCTACGAAACCAGCGGTTGAGAAAGTTCATGAACACCCCTCGGGAGCAAGTGGAAAATCCCAAGGAAAGATAAGTTACCACGACTTTGATTGGCATCTTAATGAACAGGCCTTCGCAACTCTCAAAGGGAGGGGGATGACTTGGGAATCCCCCACCAAGAAGTATAGTGAGTTAATACCCAAACTGATCACCGATAATCCCATTTTATGTAGGTAGGATAAACGGGATCATATTCAGGCGGTCAGTCGATGTTCTATAAATGGACTTCGTGCTAAATCAGTTTTTCAAGTTTGTGGGAAATACCTGCTAACTGATTTGTGAAACTGCATGCAGGGGTGATCCAAGTTTCGTTTGGTTTTGTTGATAATTTAAAATAAATTGTGAAAAGTTTTTAAGAAACAAAGTCTGTTTTTTATAACCTTGATACCGTACTAATTAACCAAAGAAATGTCTCCATTACAAACATTTTCATGCTGTTTTCTCAGTAAGTTATTTGTTGTTATTATTTTTATTTAATTTTATTGAATTGTTTATGTTTTCATTTTAACTGCTTTGTCAAAATAGTCCATACATACACAAAGTTTATTTTGATAAACTTGTGTGTTATTGTTTTAATTTGTTTAGGTTGTTGAAGTTTTCTTGATACTTCTTTTTTGTATACGGGGTCATTGACAACCTCTGCTTTTCTGAACATGTTTCCGTATTTTTAACCTCAACGCTTTTGCTTAATCTCCAAGTTAGTAGGAATTTGAAAAATAACTATTATCTGATTTAATAATTGAATTGAAAAATGAGAATCGATTATTTGGACTTTCCAAAAATAACAATTTATAGTGAACGTGCTCAAAATTCCTGACAAATATGAACCGTCGTTCTTGGTTTTGTTCCCCGAAAGTGTAACCACCTCCCTAGGGCTGACTTTCACAGATCTGTTGTTTGATGTTTTCGTTGAAAACTCCAAACGAACAAACCGGAATGAATGGAATCTTTCAAAACCAACGACGGTATCAATGCCCTTCAAAAAGAACGTGGTCAACATTATTGTCGAAGACCAGTATGCACACTTTGTGTGACCCAACATATACATGAAATAACAAACTTGTGAGAGTTTAAGCTCAATCGGTCATCGGTGTCACGAAAAACAAATGGAGGGAAAAATATATATAATAAATATATTTTTTCCCCCATATATAATGTTCTCACTGATTCAAAACCTCGGGTTTTGGATTTGCAGTAGCGAGATTAAAACTCTTTGTCTGACTCACTTCTCATAAACTATAGCATTTTAAGGCAAACATTTGCAAGTTTTTCACAATGGCCATCTTTATACCATGCAAACATTTCCATCTGATAACATTTTTATTTTCAATCTTACCATTGTAATGCACGCCCTTTAACGCACAGCCATAATACATGGAGATTTGCAATTCAACAACATTGTAAAGTTCACTCTTCTTTGAGAATCAATTACAAACAAATACATCGTAACTGTTCAATTCGCGAAGTACGATAAACCCATTTTGCTTTTAACAATTCCAAACGGTGGCAGTTAACTTTTTTTGCACCCGAAACTCAAAGCTTAGACAGTCAAAAACTCTTTACATACACAAAAAATACCTTGGAGATCTATAGTGACTTTTCACAACGGCTATCACAATGGGTTCTTTTGGGACCCGCTACTGCTACGCGTCAATTGCTCGAGGCAATTTTCCTGCATTTCTGTTTATTTCGAGTTTACAACTTATGAAAAATAACCCGCTAAATTATTTTCAGACCACCCCCCCCCCGATTATATTCTCCAGCAGGGAAATAAATCCAAGCTTCCATTCTGCCTAGCCCACCCAGAATTAATATAGACAATTTATGTACCCCTTACAGAAAAATTATTAAGGATCATAAAACACTACAAGCCCGCAGGGCCAAACTAAATATGTAACTGTTCATTTAAAAAATATATATATATAAAAATAGAGAGAGAAAAGAAGAAGAAGAAGAAACCGGAGAAAAAGACAAGTCGGTGAGACATGTGTGTTTCCTTAAAAACTTGACTTGCTGAATAAATAATAATTGTTTTAAGAGAACTATTTCAAACTGTAAACCATGAATTCGACAGTGGTGGTATTTTACTGGTTCGCCTAGATTTTGTTGGGTTTTAACTAAAGTCGTGCATATTATAGTTAGTTTGAGATTTGGAGTGATTGCGCTCTTTCCAAATCTTATGGTGTGCCATTCGTTCGATGTTTAATTAAAATATATATAATTGAAACAAATTGTTGGTAGGTTGCTACACACAGTTGATCACTTTGTGATCTGTTTCTGGAGAACTAGAATATTCGAATTGACTCTTCTGATATTTTTCTTGAAATCTAGGGGATTGCACTCTTCCTGAAGCTAGGACCTACACTTTCCCTACGCTTTTGTTGATTCAATGGAATTTTCTTTGCTATGGACTGGCCATCATTTTCTCCCATTCATTTTAACGTAACCGAGCCGAGGCTAGAAGGGAAATAGTAGGGGCCCTTGTATACATTGTAAATGAGAACTGTTCTCATCATTCTGTACACAGTCATAGAACCAGACATGGTTCTTTACGTGACCTCTAGCCATATTGAGTAATAACGAGTGTTTTTACACGTGGTAGCAACTACGGCTGTCCCTCTGCTATAGTAGTCTCTTGTAAATCATCTCATGTTGACTTTATAAACATCTCATAAGACGCAATTAGGAACTTTGGCAAGAAGCTGGACTTTTATTTTCACGAGTGAAAGAGGGAGGGGAAGCAAAGAAAAACAAACGAGAAAATAAGGTTAGCGTCTGTGAACATAATCTTATTAGTGAGTTCAGATTGTTCGAAAAATTATTGGCGCAGGTGTTACAACTCGACGTTTCGATCTGTAAGCTGCTATGGTCTTCATCTTTGTATACAGGTTACACGTGATCTACACTCTTTTTTTAACTGTCTTGAGAAACTTCAAAGCACAAGTAGCAGCAATGGGCTTATCTACTAGTGTAAGCTACCAGTTGCAATAGCGTCGCCTACGCTGTACCTTCTATTGGCAGTCTAATCAAGCCACGTAGCAGCAGTTTTGCAAATACAAGTTATGCTGTACCTTATCTTGATTCAAAGAGGGCAACATTTTTGTTAACATTATCAATTACGCCCATTTTTTTGTGGTACATAGTCTGGCCAACATCGAAAATTAAATCAAATTTGACGACATTTTTCTTAAGGCGTGAAGCAAGAAAGAAAGAGAGAGCTGACACGAACCCCCTGGTACACTTAGTATGTACTGATTTATAAATAACTCACATTAGGCCCATGCAGGGATTGTTAAATTTCTAAATTATTCAGTTGCATACCTGACAAGTCGACGACCGTCACTTCAACAAGAAAGGAATAAGACAGATCATCGTAAAAATGAATTCCAGGTGTTATTCTGTAAATCAATATTTGGTTTCCATTTTAAAGGGGTGGTTTGAATAACGAAAAATCTAAATTTGTTACAAAACATTCTTTTAGCATATGCCTTATTATGTACGACAACAAGGAGGAAAATAAAACATTAACAAAATAGACAACTTGCTAAAAAAAATAGAAGAAATGAAATAAATTATTAAACTTGATTAAAGACTGGACGCTTTTCATACACCCATTGCAACTACCACATATATTTATAGAATATTATTACTAAATTTAAAAAGTAACGTGGATTTGAAGCAATTTTTGCAAAGACACCCCCCCCCCAATTCGTTCAATAACATTTACAACGTAAGGGGTGACAGTTTCTTTTAAATAATGGCCTACAGTCCATCAGCACAGTTTACCGTTATTCCAAAATGGTCTGCTGTCGTCACAATTCTTTCCAGCAAACTTGCTGGTTGTAAATCGACTAAATTTCTCAGGGCCCTTTCCATGAGTGTGCCCTCTACGAGAAGTCGATTACAAAATATTTCTCGACACTGCACCTTTAAGTTTATTTTTGCATTTTGGTTATCAAAAAACATTCAACTACATGGTACTGGGTGACGACAAAACAAAAAATTATCTGGTTTAGATTTGTACATTAGTCTGTAACTGAATAAGACACACTGGGGTTCTATTTCTCTACCCTTTTGACAATGCTGTGAACCTAAGTTTTAAAGTAACAGTCTGCTGCTTGTTCCCCTCTTTTTTTCTAAGAAGTGGATTTATTTGGTTACAGTTATTGGTTAAGCAAACATCACTGAGTATCCTGCTTACACTCAATAAACATATATACGTAGAGTGGCATTTTGGGCTGGATTTCGCTCCTGTTAAGCAACACTTCTTAGCTGGAGCCCTTTGACGAAGCACACAAATTTGCTTAGAACAGGAAGATCTAGCTTAGCAGAAACGAGTTACTCAACAAAATGCCATTAAATTAACTGTTGTTACAGATGGAGCTTGTTTAGAGGGAGATTATATTGCTTTCGTAAGATTTTGTGGTATAAGCTTTAACAAATTGGGGCCACACAGTCGTGCATAGAAAAAATATGAACACTGAGTGACCGCGTCAAAGGTTTGTAATGATCACAACTCTTTCTCGTGATGGCTACTGCAATCGGGTTTACAAAGCGAATCAGAGAAGAAGTAATTAAAAACAAAATTGATTTGAAATGCACTTGGATTTGGAAGCGATTTGAGGATTATTATTGCTGAGGCAGCATTGAACTTTAAAGGGGTACATTGCCTTCTTATCTCTCAAAATGTTGCTGTTTAGAAAATGACTCATTATTTATCGTTTTTAAGGGTTGTTCATGCACTAAAAGACCTACAGTGTGTTGTACTTAATGAGTAGTGGCATAAATTTGCCTCTGGAAATACAACCAGCGGAACGGTCTGCCATTTTGCGGAGTCAAAAATTTGGTTCTACAAATAGCAGACCGTGTTTTGTTTTGTTTTTTCACAAAACCACAAACTGCAAGGGATGTTTACTTGAATCGTTATATTGCATTTTTAGAATCTTTCCTATACATATTCAAAGACGCTTTTTATAACCCGAAGCGCCCAATCCGTAAGCAAAACGTCCCTTTAATGATCGAACTCTCTGTAACCCCCTTAAAATCTCAACAACAAATTCCCGCAGAGGTCGCGAGAAGTTGATTTGCGTAATGCCCAGGCAGTGATGGCGGATATCTCACTCCGAAAGGGACAATTTGTGCAGACAATTTGATGCCCCTAAAGACACAGGTTTTAGAAAGCTATGCAATTTGTTCGTCAGCATTTAAAGGAATTGTCTCGTCCCGCTTTCACCTAAAAATGTGATGCATACAATTCTGACCCTTAACCCGAGTTAGTGGTTTACTATAGAAGCGGAGCTGGTGAAGAGCGCATGCGCCTCAAAGTTGGTTGCACGGGGTTTAATGTGTGCTGAGCTCATAATAGTAATTATACAGCTGGGAGAGGTCAGAGTTCAGAATTTAATGAGGTAAACCAAATTGTTAGGGGAAGGTGCGATTTGAAAACACCTTTAAAGCATACAAGACAAAATAGTACAATATCAAACCCCAATCCAGTACATGTATCTCGAAAAGGACAACAGAGGGACTATATAAAAGAGGTGCTTACACAAATATTCAGTACAGACAAAACTTGCTAAAAAAGCAGATGACCAGCTGCTTTTCGGCGAGACAGCTTTTTGACCCTTGTCCTAGATCAGACAGAACTGGTAAACGAGGTTAAGCTTTTTGATAAAAATATGTCATTTTATGTAACCAATGTAACCTTTTCTGTTATACCATCTTTGAAATGTCCTGTCGTTATTACTTTTCAACAGGCAAGGCGTGATTGCGAGCAGACCCTCAACGCCCACGGCCTGCCCTGGCCGGACGAGCTTGGCTGCGAGACGCTACCGGAATCTCACTCCGGCGATAAACGGGAGAAGTGCATCAACTTTGAACCACCCAAACCAGGTACGCCCCCCTCTTCTTACCGTAACGTTTGACTAGGTTGCCCCTCCCCCAGCACCCCCACCTCCCCCAACCAAAGTTATTCCACTAGTTGTTGTCTTTCATTACAAGTTTTGTTATACTAATGAAACCGTATCACGTCAGTTTGATGACACTCATTTTATATTGAAAAAAAAAAGTCTGGAACTAGTTTGCAGACAAACAGAAAAAATGTTCTGTTCGTCCCTTGGTCTGCTTGCCCACATTTCCATGAGGATTGCCTTCACGACTTATTTTGCAAAGATTGGATGTTCAACAACTCAAAGAAATTGCAAAAACTCTGTTCCTGTTTTCTTCATGGAAGTAGTGCCCAAGCAAGAAATTGACAAACTGTCACCTTTCTCTCTCCCCGTCCTCCCTGAGTTCAAACAGAGTTGAAATAGACTGCTTGGAGCGTGAAATAGAACAGCTAGAACATGCTGTTTACCAAGATGGGGGACAAAGAAACACAATCCTCAAGCAATCCGAGGCTTAATACAACCCCCCTGGATGAATTTTCCTCCTCATTTACCCTCCAGAGCATCCAAGGCTGTTCTAGAGCAGCATTGATGCGTTGTCAAGGCAACCGTCTCCAGCAAACAATGGTCTTCCATTGGGCAAAGTGCGTGTGCATGCTGATTGGACTGTTAAGGCCGACAGTTGCCGTCCCACTGGGAGTTGCTCGTACGGATACTAAAGAGGCCAAATCTCCCACAAATTAGATTTCCGCGCTCGGTTTTCCCTGAGCGAGATCACGCAGACAATACTTGCTCTGAAACCCCGTGGTGCCTCAAGGTTCTCTGTACTGCCCTTCAGCGATGCATAATTCTTCATTTTCGCATGACGGCCTTCACCACTGGTAAAAGTTGAGCAGAAATTTAAATTGACTCCCATGAGCAAGTAATCCGTCGAAGATGCAATCACGTTTCAGATTGAATGGTTGAACACAAAATTTAACAATAACCCTTCCCTTAAAACCTACAAATCTGCCTATTATTTTCTAAATCGTACGTTGCGTGGTAAACATGGTTTATAGACACGCGATATTGCTAGAGTTCTTGGAAAATTGTCATTTTGAAGCTAACAGATAAGTGAGTATATACACTTTTCACAGAGAGTTAATTATTGTTATATATCTTTCCGGTAATAAATCCAAGAGTCCGTCAAAGGTGCCTAGCAGTGTTTTACCCATAGGCCTGAAGACGCAGGGAAGGTATTGAAGTTTTAGATGTGGGAGGAAAATACAAAAATAAGAAAAAACACGCAATCAGCTAGGGACTGTAAACCGAATCCATATGCATAGCTCCAGGTCTGAGATGAGATTTGAACCGGGTCCACAGAGGTAAAATGCGAGGGGTGCCCTAGATACGTTGTAGACACCCTCGATTAAAGTCGAATTCGAAGGAATGAAAATTGCTTTAGTATGAAGGCAACGATGGAAACAGGTTTGCGCTGATATACCATGTAATGTAAAAATCTCTTTTGTGAGTTGTGGAGGTTCTGAAAAGAACTGGTGATGGTGTAACGTAGAGGCGAAGGAGGCTGACCCTCTAATTAAAAAATGAGCATACACTAAAATACCACAGCAAAATCCACATCATGACTTCAAACGTATATATTTATTAATCTCCTGCAACTTATTTTTTCTGCGCAAGAAAATAGCAGTACAAAGTATAAATAGCACAGCATAGTCACTTAAAAAGCATAGGGTCAACACGAGGTTGGCTACATACAAACAAGTTTACAATACCCGACTCAATCAGCCCTAAAAATTACAGTCTCTTATAAAAAGGTGGTTTAAAAACAAAACAAAACCCACAGAGAGTTCTAGGACATTATTTCACCCAAGTAGATAGTATCCGAAGCATTACCAGAGCCAAGCTCAAGTATCTACAGAAAATAGAATAATGTTCTCTCTTGTGCTAAAATGGAAAAGAGAACTAAATACAGATTGTCTTTATAACGAGATGACAAAACTCCCCATTCGAAGAGTTCAATTTTGTATCACTATCACTAATACATAATGCATATTTTTCATCGATCATAAACTTACACAAATATGATTTCGTCACAAGAGTAAGGGACGTAATACTTGTTGTCGCTAGAGGGCAGCAAACTGTACTATCGGGGATTTTCGCCATATTTTCGTTATGGGAAAATTGACATATTATTATTCCAGAAAGATATAATATTTGTTTTAAAACAAGAGTTCCTATATATTTTGTACCGTACCTTCGATTATGGGGTTTATTGGCATCGTTTAAAACCAAGTACTATCGGTCGAAGGGAGCCTCATGGTCAGTCCTCCTTTGATTAGCCCGTATGCTTTTGTAGGTTGCAGTAAAAAATAGTATTAAACATATAAGAAAAGCTCACATATTCTTGATTGAAAAATCTAATAGTGCATGCCAATACATGAAGTGTGAATAGTTATTTGAAAAACCAAATGGTTTGTTGAACTAGTCGCCTCCTGTCCGCCTCCCAATTTGCAATCACTAACACTGACGACCCTCCCTTCCCTTGTATGTTTTGTTCGTTTGTTCGCATTTCCTTCCTCCAGATTATTGCAGTCTTCATAAAGACGTTGGCCCCTGCCGGACCTACTACCCTTTCTGGTACTTTGACTCGGGCGCCAAAGCCTGCCAGCCGTTTACGTACGGCGGTTGCCTAGGCAACCAGAACAGGTTTTCCACGAAAGAGGAATGTTTACGCACATGCGGCAACGGGGTCCGTGAAACAGGTGAAAATTGGTGCTCAAGGCGTCACCTTTATATGCATTATTATGTCACTGGTGCCTGGACTTTTCATTTCATGACGTCACTGCACTCAGTCTCTACGTCACAACTTGTCTCACTTTCCATTTTGTTTCATAATGTCCCATATTGTGCTCGTGACGTCACATCACGTTTTCTTTCATTCCATTTCATTTGTAATGCACTTTTTTTATTACGTCATTTGAATGTACTTCCGAATGTTACAACGTCATTGCACTCATTCACTACGTCACAAGTTTTGAATTCTCCTCATTTTACCGACATCACTGTACTGATCTGTTATTAAGTTTTACTCATCACCATAATATTTTATTTATTTATTTATTTTTTTTTTTCATTAGGTCACTTGTAATTAATTTTTGCAATCTTCGCTTTCGGAATCACATCACCGCACTTTGGCACCCAACCTGCATTTTTCGCTTATAAGTTGTAACGAAAAAGTGTTGGAGATCAAATTATTTGTGGAAAAGAAAGTTTCGATTTTTTTTTTTTTTAGTACATTTGTCACTAAATATGTTCGTGTTATATGTTACGAAAAAAGCATGATATTCCATTCCTATGTTGTTTCCGTTCCAACCGCATTCCATCTTCCTGAGCATTATTAACTTGTGTGTGCATATTTTCCCCAAAGAACCCTAGTCATTGTTAGTTCTTGTTTCATTTCTGTTATCGATGTAAAGTAAGTACATTTTAGTTAAATGTTTCAGCTCCAGTTTATTTCACAAAAACTGTTATTTTCACGAACGTGTCAAACTGCAAGGGAATGTAATGCTCCTTATAGCATTCACTGCTTGTCCGTTCTTACAAAGACTGCACTATACATTTTCCACTAAGCTTCCTGCACTTATCGACTAACAATTTCGTGGTACAACTTTGGATTTATGTTTTTTCTACTACAAGTAGTGATAAGACTGGGAAGTTCTTATGCAGTGCTTTATCTACAGAGTGTTCGTTATCTTTTACGACAGGATGATACACATTTACCACCCAATTATTAAGGTTTGAAATTAAATGATGCGACACAGCCATAATAACCAAGGTTCGGCCGTTTTCAGCAGGTTCCCCAAAATGTGTTATTGTTGCTGCTGCTGCTGTTTTTCTTCGTTCCCTTATTAAATGGTACAGACCGTTACAGCTTTTTCCGTCTATCGAAAAACAAGTAAATTCGATTTCAACACTGGTTAAAAAATATCTATTTAAGAGACCAACTTATCACTTCTCTTGGAAGATTGTGTTTATTTAATTTCTTATTTGAATAATTGTTTTCCTTCATAAACTAAACACTTTTTGCTGCGGTCCTGATTTGTAGTTGATGACGACATCATGACAAACGATAAACCCCAGCTAGAGGCAACTTCACGGGCTCCCCTCGCTACTACTACCGTCTCCGCTGCAACGGCACCGGTCATTGACCGTCGCCCTCAAGACTCGATGATAGCCGAGGGTCAAGGGTCAACTCTAAGATGCCATGCTGAGGGCGCCCTTGAGTACACGTGGTCTCGTGTTGGCGGGTCAATGCCTGAAGCTAAGTATGTTGTGGATTATTGACAATACACTCTATTAATTCTAAATTCCAAATGATTAATTACGTAAATTTCAGAAAAGGTCATTTATTAAGTGAAATGTTGCTACATAAATTACACTTGTTTTATTTCTTTATCAACAGGATCGCCAGCGAAATGGTGGTTCTCGATGAAGCCATATTGGTTCTTCACAATCTAACAACGCAGGATTCTGGCTTCTACAAATGCACCGCGGAAAACGATCACGGGGTCACTGACGCTACGGCAAAAATAACCGTTATGGGTAAGCTCACAAGTTATTGCTTCAGGTAAAGCGCTGTTTCGGGCTGGTACCAAGATTTCTTGGATAATTTTTAATAAGGTTTGACGCCCAACGATAAAACACCTTCCCGGTTATGAGTCACGTGTCCTCCTACAGGAGCCACAAGTTATGTATTTCATTGTTTTTCTCAGTTGCAATGCCCGCAATGAGTTGAACGTCCTTGCTGTTATAGACTGGACCATTCCACATATCTAAGGGGGATCGGGGTCCGTTTACATGGTTGTTTTTATGAGCTGAGGAAAAATCTTTACCGTACCTAGCACACCGTAAGTCTGCCACTTGGCTTTGCTTGATTGTCAACACAGCCGACACTTATCCAACCCTCTGATAAAGTGGAACCATCCCAACTATCTGTTCACTGTATTAGGAGATGCCTTAATAATGTCTGGCAAGCCTTTGAATATCTTTGCGGTTTCCAACACCCCCACCCAACCCCCCAAGCCAGCCCCATCCCACCACCAATTAAAGGTAACCAGAGGACACGTACAAAAGTGGATATGATTTTCAGTAGAATGCACTCAGTGCAAGGATAAAGCAAATGAATTTTATTATTTACAGCCGTTCCACGTATCGTCCATGTGTCCGATAATGTAACCCTGTCGAAGGGAGACCCGTTTGAGCTGATCTGCAAGGCCGCAGGAACGCCTCAACCTCGAGTTACGTGGGAGCGAAAAGATGGAAAGCGTGTGCTTATGAGGTAGGCTCAACTAAAACTCAAAAGGAATTCAAAAAGAGTAAAATACATTTTAAAATTCGTCTGGTAAAACCACCAAGAACTGTATATATGACAGAGGATCATTAACTTTAAACAGAACCAATGCCGTGTCCGAGCTCAATTATTGTTCTAGTAGTTCTTTATACATCTTTGTTCAAGAGACCTTCTTTATTATTACTTGTATACATGTACATACATTTTGCATAATGAAAATAAATGTCGAGTTGAATTGAGTTGAGTTGATGGCTGCAGCTTCGGCTGTGGTTGTTGCTAAGGGTGTTGTCAAGGTCAGGCTCATGCTCTGACTTATGATAACGTGTTGAACAAGCTGCAGCTGCAGCCGTAGCCGCTAATTCGGAAGTGGGGTAAACCACTGTGTGCTTCACAATACAGTGCGCCACCAAGAGTTTGACGAAGGCTACAATTTATAAATACTGACAATGCCAATGAGTTTGAAAAACAAGAAGCAGAAGAAAGAGAATCTGACCTGGATTTGAATTACACTGATCAGGAAATAGTTGTTGACCCTATCAGGGTCAATCCCAGGACAAATGAACTCAACATTTTAACAAACACTCCAAGATCAAATTAACCTAAGGAAGAGTAATACAGTGGCATGTCAGGTCTTAATAATGTAGCAAAATTGACCCGTAAGGGAGATAACATAATTCCTCACCGGTTTGCTATCTCCCACTGCACACACACACAGACAGTCTCACAAATATCAACATAAAGTTCATGTTTGACACAACAGTAATTGAGTATAAAGTATTGCTCTTTCATATTTTCCAAAAGCATGCTGGATCAATAACCATGACATTAAAACTGAACGTGTACGAGTCCTTAACCACTAGCAACTCACATCAACACAAGGCTTGATAGAAAGCAATATTACATTTTGACGTGGTTGACGTTTTTTGTTGGTTTAGACGCAATGGTACAATAGCCGTACTCGCTGTGGAATCTTCTAGCATATCAGATACTGGAACGTACATCTGCCGTGCAGCCAACTCACTGGGTTCCAGCACCGAATCAGTCGGCGTCAGGGTACTAGGTAAGAAGTAAATCGCAGACTTAAGAATACAATATCATTCGTAACAACAAGCCTTTAAAGGAAACACATTTCCTTTGAACTGGGTGCTTTAGACTATAAAAGCGTTTGTTATGATACTACTGGTTGGGAAGATGTTTTAAAAGTAGAATAATGATTCACACAAAATATGTCTCGACATTGTAAGGTTTTCCTTTTACTTTGTGAACTAGTACAGTCCGCCATTTTGTAGAACCAAATTTTGGACTTAACAATACAACGGATTGTGATGAGATCGATGAGAAAAACTACGACCCGACAGAAATGTATGTCACAAGCCTCCTTCTCAGACAAGGTCCGTTTTGTATTTGGCGACCATGAGAATAACAAAACAAAAACACGATTGACGTTTAGTATTTCATTGATAATGACTTTTGATTATTGATTGATGCTTAGTATTTTATTGATCAACTATGATGTGTACAATTTCACCAGAATTACACACCCATTATTGAGTAATTGATTAGCATTAACGTCAGCTTCGAAACTCAAACCATTTTGATTTTGTTATCAGGTTTGTGAAGGTGACCTCTACCGACAAGGGATATTTAGAGCTTCCGGTTGACCCCGGATGTTGACACATGTGTACAGGTCCTCCGTTGTAGCCACGATGCATAATGCTAACTACTTTAACATTTTGCTAACACCAGGGCCAAATTTCAAAATCTGTTTAGCAGAAAATAACCCGGAACAAAATTCTTTGTTGAGCCACATATGAGCAGGGCACAACATGGAAAAACCTTTTGGCTTGTTACATGTATCTAGGAAGCGATAACTGTCCGTGCTTAGCAAAGTGGTAGATGGTATTCACATATGGTACTGGAACGTTGTTTGGCTCAAAATGTCCTTTATCATGTTAGCGCCATCTTTGTCATGTTCCTTCAGTAAAACACCAAGAATAAACACCAACACGAAAAGGGACCAGACGAGTCTTCACCTTCGATTCTGTTACAATAGCCCCCTATTCGAAACCGTGGCTTCAATCAACAGGCTCGTTCGTAATTTTTAAAACTTACACTTTCGGTACGGTACTCCAATCAGATGGAATGTGCCTAAGCTTGAGCTGAAGCCAAAGCCTTGATTTTGAAAATGGCGATTTTATTCATATGGAAGAAAACGAAAACAAGATGGCCGCACAATAATGACGGTCTGTGATTTTTTACAACGTCGATCCACAACCTTGTTTGTATTGACTTGGGTTAATGTAAGGAATTTGTTTACTGTTGATGAACTGGTTGTGTTTTGATTGCCCCCTTCCAATGTAGTGCCCGTTAGATTATACCTCCCACCCGTGAAAAACACCATGAGCAATATTGGGGAGACGGTCACGTGGTCATGTGCAGCTTCCGGTTTGCCGCAGCCGAGCATCCGGTGGGAGAAAATTGGAGACGATCTACCAGGGGACAGGTACAGCTGAGGTTATAAAACCCTCATCAGAATGCTTCCTCCATCTTGTGACAAGTTTATCATTCGACCAATTGCGAATATCGCCTGACTTAGAAACTCGCCAAACTTGAAATCATACCCAATATTGAATCTCACATGGACAAATGTGTGGAATGACTGCAGTATTATTTATGGCGTTGGTTGACACTGCTCTACGTGTTTCTATTCTATTGGTCTCAGTTCGAATCCTGCCCGATTCCGAATATCAACTTTAACATATCGTTTAAAGCAACTTCATGTCATTACCATCTTAAAGTCACTTGAGCTTTGCATTGAATCATCAACCGATTTTTGCACAAACTACTTTTGTATACCACAGTCCGAAGTGAAGTTAAAGCGACGTTAAACACATTGAGCAATTGAACAAAACAATATTGATTTTCAACGTTCAGCTTTAAAACAATTTGGGACCACTCTCTTGTGTTTCAACAGAATCAGTCTCGACGGCATGATGGAGACCAGTGTGGATGGAACGAGTGCCGTCAAATCAAAGTTGACCCTATCTGACCTCCAGCAAAACGACACTTCTCAATATAGATGCGTTTCCCAAAGCATTCTGGGAAATGAAAGCAGTATTTTCAGTTTAACGGTAAACGGTACGTCACCGCCAGTGGAAGAAATTCTCCTCAATGACACTAATCCACCCAGAAAGGACGGGCACGCTGGAAATCTTCTCTATTCAAATAACATAAAGCCAAACATCGCTGACTTTTCTTGCTGTGTTATCATCATGTTTCATCAGTATATTTTGCCAAGTGTGCGTATTTTTTGTGACCAGCATTGATGGTTATTTTTTTTAACAGGCCACCATTTTGTTTGTAACAATGGCTTCAAACCGTCACGGCGCGCAGTCTCTCCTCACACCCACTGTACACCATTGCGTTTCCCCCACGTGCTTTTAAAAGCAATCACTGTTAATTTATTAATTTGTACTGCAAAAAAACAAAACATTGTTTTTGTCAATTCATGCATTATATCAGTTTTCTTCGTATTGCTTTTCGATTTCAGCAGTGTTCGTCTTCATCATCCTTTACACAATTATCATCGTCTTACCATATCTTTCGTGTCAAATGCCTATATCATGCTGCGGTCATTTTTTTTTTACTTTTGTATATATATATACGAAAAAGGAGGTCGAGAGAGAATTATAGTCTGGTCCTTTTTGCCAAAGTGGGAATCAATGTGGATCAATTTTGGAACAAACATAGGGAAAACGACGAAGGTGGTCGAAGCATGATACAGGTTGATAAGGCAGTGTTCGAATGAATGGCTTCGGCAGTGGCTATGACCAGAACACCGGAAGCCAACAGCCGTAGCCGTAGCCGAGGCTTATTGATTCGGACCCAGCTTAATTTGTCTTTTTTTCTGACTTTGCTAATCCTTCTGTCTGTACTCTACTTTCTTTTTTCTCAAAGATGTCGTCCCGAAGACGCTTACTTATTTTCCTCCCTTCATTCGGATAATAGACCCCTTGCATATGTCGTCACAAGACCCAAACAGCGCCCTCACTGAGGTCAATAAAGACCAATCATTGGCTAACAGTTGTGCGTGGCGCGTTGACGTTTCCATTGTTTGGCGTTAGCGATGGTGACCAATGCAAGGGATCTATTTGCCCATGTCTAGTCAAGCTGACTGGTACATTGATCTGTTTCGCTCATCACGCAGCGGCCCTTCTGTACCTCCATCGCGTACGCCAGAAGTCATTCCGTAAACATATCAATAAGAATTGATACCACAGAGTACCATACTATTCCATTTATAGAAGTTAGGCCCGCCCTTTTCGAAACCTCTGTTTGGGCTCACAGGCTTCGGCTTGGGCTCCGTCAGTCATTTTGAAACCGTACTCTTTCGATGCGGGCGGAGCCTCAAGCTGGAACCCAAGCCTGGGCCGTCGTTTTGACAATGGCTTAAGCTTTAAATTAGGGGGTGCGGACAAAGAATGGCCTCTGCGATATGAGTATCATTCACAGTTCAGCACATGAATTTCACATTTCGTTTCTAGAATTGCCTAATTTTTATTTAACTTTTTCCTTCATAATATGTTCATAATTTCATCATTAAATTGTTTTTATTTTTAACAACACCGCTTTCTCCATCATTTGTAATTGTTGGGTTTATTTACTTGACTTTCTCCAGATAATTATTTACTAACAAACGTTTATGTTGTTCTAATAATGTCCTGTGGACAATGTGGAATACAAACAATATTTTGATATCCTTTGAGATGCAATTTAATGTCATTTTATATAATTGCTGCGCATGCATCCTTGGACTGGATGCTCAAACACTCAGGATCCAGAATGCAGGACGACTTCCCTCATGGCAAGCCTGTAGCTATGAGGGCGGTATATACCATTGGTAATTTGCCACGTTCTGATTTTTTGCACAGTTTCCTATGACGACACAAGCACTGCATTTTAAAAACTTGTACACAACTTTTCCAAATGTTGGTCCCCCCCCCCCGAGAAGTCTAACGATGTTTATGTACAACGTTTCACCATTGTCAAGTCAAGTGTTAGTCTGCTTGACTTACAGTTGCAATGGTGTGGGTTCGAATCCAGCCAAGCTAACCGCTGATTTCACAATGACTAGTATAAGTATTATCGTTTAGCTACTAAATCACAATGTATGGATGTACAATTCGTCATTATATTTTTATGTTTAAACATTGTTTGCATGAGAGAGATTGGCTGTTGCCAGCTTGGTGTTCACATCCAGCTGTGGGAGCTTTGCCGAGTTCCCTTGTGGGAAAGATCCTCTCAACAAACAAAATAAAAAACATCAGGCTGGAACCAGACTATGTGTGCACTGACGGACATGAGACATGGAACCAATCTCTGGCAATTGACATAGAATGAATAAAACCGCCACATATTCATGTTAACTAATCGGACAAAACGATAAAACAGACCATTGAAACAATGGTTGTCATCACAATGAGCATGGCAATATGGCGTCACTTACTATTCAAAGGCTTTTGAAGTAGCCAGTGTAAAGCTTGTCCGAGTTACGGTTTCGGGAGTGGCTGTGGCTGAAGAGCCCTATCTTTCAACATTGTTGCTATGGACAAAGCCGTAGCCAAAGTCCCATGATTGGAGCGCAACCTTTCAATTTCTGAGAAGTTGCGTAGCTTTTGACAAGACTCGGTTTAATGAAACGACTCAATCCGTTGGATGTTATAGTCTTCTCAAGTAGACGGCGATTGTCTGTCGTTGTTTGTGGTAGTATTTAGTATGTTTGCGTTGTGCGACAGTTTTTGTTTTTGTAGTTGACTTACGTTGATAGTAATTGTTATTGTAAATAGTTCGTTGTGACAATGGTGGTGCTGTCATTGTTTTGTGTATTTGTTGTAAATGTTTGTCTTTTGAACAGTGTTTCGCTGATTATGGAATAATGTATCCTATGAATGTATATCCCTCTTGGGATCGAGGTTGAATAATACTTATTATGTACTTTTTGCAATGCAGTACCACCCAGATGGGAAGAAAAACCGTTCGGTAAAACGGTCAACCAAGGCGACGACGTGTCATTCGTCTGCAAACCACGTGGTACCGAGCCGCTCAACATCAAGTGGCGTATTGTGAACGTGAATACGGACGTAGATACTGTAAGGTTTTAGCTTGTGTGTAGACCTTTATTTGGATTTGTTTGTATAACACTGACCACCATTTTGTATTGGCGGCCCTGACTTCCACAAAACGAACTCATCATCATCATCATCATCAAGTTTGTTTTAAACTCTAAAAACTCCCAGTCAGAATTGACCCGCATTTCCATTCCCTGTCCCATGGAATCTGGATAAGTATGACCTGAAATCTCTGTCAAAATGGGTCGAACTGACGCAGAAATCCAGTTGAACCCCATTGTTTAAATCAGCTTCATGTATATTCCAACAGAATGGATTTGCCAGGTTTTTAAAACATAAATTCAACAATGATCTTTGCACAGAATCGCAGCTTGAATCTCGAAGATTTCCCGCGCTACTCCATCACAGAAGACAAGCAGACGTTCCGCATTGCCAACGTACAACCGGAGGACGAAGAGCTTACGTACCACTGTGACGTATCGAACGAAGCGGGCGCTATCACGGCGAGCGCTAAAATGGAAGTTGTTGGTAAGTGATTTCAATTATGTCACAGTTAAGAAACCTGATGATGACAAACTTTGAGAAAGTTATCACCTCAATCACTTAAATAGATGTGTGAGACATGAGTTTGTAAAGAGCATCCCTTTAATAACCGTCATAGTGAAACAATGACCTGTAATTGCTTCCCTTCATCAAGGAGTACAAATCACTTCTGCGAGAAAGAGATTGTTACTGAAATCGCTTGTTTATATTTTATTGGGACAGGCTGGCTACCTGTTCTCACGAAACTTAGGTAGGTTGAAGAATGTCAATGGCCCAATGTACAATCTAAAATCTGTTTTGTAAACTGGAAAGCTATGCCATATATTTGAATAATATGTCAACTTTTTACAGAGCTCTGGCAGCTGCCGGCAATTTCAAAGCCACTTCCGAACATGACAGCGTTCGTCGGCGAAGATGTGCACATGTCTTGTGAAACCTCGGGAGATCCCGCACCACAGGTCACGTGGTTCCTAGAGGAAATTGGCATCGAGATGCTGATGGACGACCGCTTCGAGGTCAGCGAAAACGGGAACGAACTTGTTGTGAAGAACGTGAATCTACGCGACTCTGGGAGCTACCGCTGTGTGGCGGCAAATGTTAACGGAATTAAAAGTGCAAAAGGGCGTCTACGTGTTGTAGGTATGATCCACTGGGCACTTTGGAACGCTAGGTGGAAGCAGACACACTATTGTCCACTGTTTACGTTGGTTAAAAAGTACAAATTCTCACATCATCAAGTTTCAAACTTTTAAGTGCGGAAGTAACTCCAGGAATTACACATATTCAGGAAAGATTCCACTGGTTTCTGGCTCCCCAGTAAGCCAACAAGTTTGACTTGTGGGGGAAGGGGTGTTGTTGGAAACCTCAGAACCCAGTACAGGCTGTCAGTAAGACACCTGGAAGCATCCTACAAAGAACAGACGGTTCTACTTTATCATAGGGTTAGACACCCGGGTAGGTCGGTATGTCTTTAATACATTTTTGCGCACAAAGTGTATGAGTGAAAATATTTTCAGCCCTTTGGACGAATGATCTGGCAATAACGCACCCAAATTGTTATTGACACGTGACGTGCCTCATGTTTGTTTTGGATTACTCACAATTTAAAGTTGATAGTAGCTATATAGTCGATAATAACCCTCGAGGTAAATTTCCTTCACTGTGTTACAGGAGAATATTTCGATTGTAAATCCTTGAATTTTCTTTGTCGACCGTCCGCAGAGCCAAACCTGAAGCTGACTCAGGGTCTCTCAAATACGACCGTCGAAGAAAACCAGCCCCTGAACCTCGTCTGCGCAGCCTCAGGTGATCCAACCCCTGAAGTCACGTGGTTTTTTAACGACAAGCCAATCAACGTCACGGCCCAGCCCTCTTACGTCATCGATGGTGGCAATCTGATGGTGAATGCGATGACGTCACAACACCAGGGAAAATATGGCTGCCTGTTCAGCAACGACTTTTATGTGGTGTCATCCATTGCTATGGTCAATATCAGCAAGAGTAAGTACATACACTGGTCTCTAGCCATAATGAGATCTCACAACGTAAGGGAATAATAAGTCATAGGTTGTCCTTAATGAAACAGTAAGTGCTCCGTTGCACTTAATGTGCGCTTACTTGCCTTGCTCCACCAAGCCAGGTAAATAATTGTGATCTTTTACAACAATAAAGAAAGCACACTCAGATTCCAATATTAAATCAGCGATGACCCTTCATGTTTTTAATTGGTTTTAGTTGTTCCAATTGTTCTCGTATTATTTTTCATTTTATTAGAGGTTTTGACTACCCCTGTCGCAGAACATAGAGTGTCGTTCAACACAACTACGTCGCCCAATGACGTCATAGTGGGGCCATCCAGCGTGCCAGATACTGATGGAACTGCGTGCAGACCTTGCCAAGGTAAAAGAAGTTAGATTTAGGTCTCAAGCTAAAATTGGACAGCAAGGGAAGCTACGGGTACTTTGTTGGAATTGTTCATGATTTCTGTCTTGATTATACAAGGAAGGTAGTGGTAGCACTTGTTTTATCTATCAGACTAACACGGCTATTTGTTAGTACTTTTTAGTATTGTCTTGATTATATAATACTAAAAACACTCGGATAGTTTACCGGACATAAAAACACCAAATGGGATACATTCGGGATCTAAACTGGTTGCAAGCAAACGTTCAGGGTACTTCCATTGTTGCTTGGAATAGGCCGTGTCCGAATTGATGGCTCTGGCAGTGACCACGGCAGGAATACCAAGGAGTCATTATTATAGTCTTCAACGTTGACGTTGCAGCCAACGACCTTGCCTGCCGCCGAAGTCGCTTCGGACACGGCCTAGGCAAATTGCAAAGTTACACGTAGACTGATCCCTATAGGTAAAGACAGGCACTGGCCTTACAATTCCAATGGATTCATTGGATAGACACAACTACCAGAGACTGATGTACCCATGAAAATGAGTGCGTGTATGGCAGCAAAGTCAAAGGTACAATTGGCAGGACCAGCAGTGCTCCAAAGGCCGGTATTTTGCGTTTAATTCACGAGCCTCAAAGTGTGACGTCAGATGTCCGGGGTAAGTTCCGTTACGTCTGACGCCACCTAGCATCCAAGTGAAGGTAAACTGAAGGTATAATTTGATATTAACCCGGGTTGAACATGACAAACACCGGGTCGAAGTATAGCAGACCTGTGTGAAAATCAAGTATCTGCAACTTTGTATTTCCTCCAGAAACTCAGATTGTACCATCTTGCTCTGACGGGCAGAAGGCGGAAATCAAAGCACGCCGATATGATATCACGGACGCTGGGTTGAAAGGCTACTTCCGGGGTTGGGTGGACGTGTCTGGACAGGGCGCCGCTAATGACTACTGCCGGTGAGTTCTGTAACATTTAAGCACAAGTGCTGACTGTTTTGTCATGAGTTTATAATTTAGAAATCGATGTTCCTACACGTGCTGACCAGTAGGACTCAACTCCATGAATCTTGTAAGCACAAACAATTATCTTACTAAGCAGAATTGGGATAACAGCCAAAAGTGCAGAACGTTCACACTGTTTCGACTCATGCCCGTTAACTTCTTGACTCGCAAAGAAATTGTTGGTGAACATTTTTATGAATGGATCGATCGTAGCTGTCCTCAATAAAGCAAAGGATTAAGTGGTACTCAAAACCCGCATTTGGGCACATGACTTTCCTCATGCTGAGAGTTTCTGGAGTTTCTTGATCCGGTTTTCGGGTTCCGGAGGGGGGCTGATCCATTTCTGGGTAATTTTGACACAGATTAACACAGATTTGACACCGGGTTAATCCTGACCTGTGTATAGAGTTACAGCAAGTTGTACCAATTTTGGATGAATAAGTTGGTTGACTTTTAACATAGTTTTCATTTTGGGGGCAGGATTGTTATGGCGGCAACCCGTGGCTTAGGAGACAGCACCATGCAGTTGGCATGTGCCCTAGCGGGTACCAGCGGACACAGCGAATACAACTACGTTTCCGGGGAGATGTTCACCGTTGGACAGCCGGACACCTGGTACATGAAAGACGAAGATGGGGACGGGAAAGATGACTACTGCAGGTCAGTGCGCAGGTCAAATCAATAGATAGTTCCCACTTGACGTCACGCGTCATGGTTGCCATCTGTATGTGCAATGACAATTGTATTAAAGCCAGGGTCATAAAAAAAACGTAAGGTATGGTTTCAGAGATGGTCTGTGCTAAAAGGAATGTGTACAAAATAATCGCTCGCCTTTTCTCTTTCTCTCTCTACAGATGCGTGAGTGACGAGGGACCAGACGGGCAGTATGTTTACTGCACCAAGGCAGATATCGGTGGCTTTCACGGTGCACCAGGAGTAGGTGAGTCGCAGTTCTCCTTCAAAGCACCGGGAGACCGCCGGCTTCTTCGAAAGTGCCGCAAACGGAAAGTTGATCCTTTCTTCGGTGTAGCAAGCCTTGCCGATAACTGAAATCTGCCCAGAAGAGTGGACTTGAAGCTGCTTTTATGGGGAAAAAATTGACGAGGAAAGTGTAGATTACAAACTGACTGACGGTTTTGTCCTTAACTTTGATAGCAGTCATGGAAAGTGGTGACTTTTTCATGATTTGGAGGTGATTGCAGTGCCATAAGGGCACACCGTTTCACGGAAGTCTGTGTAGGCCCTACTGCATGTTCAGTTATTACAGGATAAATTTTTCGTCAGCGTAAGCTTTGTCACAAGAAACCTCGGAGCAGCCCTGAGTGGACTAAGTATTTATATTTAATTCTTATCAATTAGCTTTACATTCATCATTTGTTTTCTTGTGGTTTTAATTAACTAAATATATTAACAGTTTACCTTTAACGGTTGGATAGATTTAAGCGAATGTGTAGACATATTTGCTGACCTCGATTCCTGTATTTTGTCTGTAACACCCTTTGTGATAATTTTATGCTAGTTCTGTGAAATAATGGCGGGGATGTTAAGAAAGCTAATCCATGATGGGAAGTTGAAAGTAGAAGAACCCTGTCACGGTAAAGCCCTTTAAGTTTTTTCTCTCTCCCATTAAAACAATGTTGTCAAATTGAGGCTGGAAGGGCAACAAATAGTCTGACCCCGTTGATGTAATTTCAATCATTCGAATCATAGTGCTATTGCACCTGGGGAACGTGAAGAAAAATTGTATTAGCTTGAGTAAAAATGTTACTATCTTAAAAACATAAAGCTAATTAGTGATGATACAACAAGATGAGTATTTATAACCCCGTTTAAATCTATCAGTGTTTGTTTTTAAAGATATAATCATAGTTATTGCATTGATTACTGAATATTTATAATAATTATAATGATTAATAAACCAATTAAAATGTGGTACTTAGCTATTCCTTAGTTTTAAATTAAATAAAGAATTGGGATATTTAAGTTTGAGAAAGTTTACAAGAAAGTCCGATGAGATGTTTTTGCTTGCATAGTACTTTTCTATACATTTTTGTTTAATGCCCAGGGTTGCTGACCCGGCCTTGGTTTCCCGTCTGCTATATAAGGGTCAGATCGACCCATATAAAAGTTCAAATGTGAGTCAGTTTGACCTTGTAATGAGTCATCTTGACTGACCTGCTTCAGATCTAATCGGGACCCAAATTCGTGGCTTTGCTAACCGCGGAATCCCACGTTTCCGGTCACGGTTTTTCGACAGCACGGTTGGTGCCAAATCTCTGCACAAAATAACTTCTTCTTATTTTTCAGTGTAAAGTACACAGCAACATAGATAAAAGTTTCTTGATAACTTGTGACAGATTGTTGTTGGGTTTTTTTCACTCACAGTAGAAAGCAGAGCAATCAAGTTGAACCCAGATGAATCTACAATTGGGGTGAAAGGTTCAGAAATCTTTTTCACTGGTTACAAGTTGCGCTTGTTCTTCGGTTCGAAGAATAACTACGCCACAAATATTTCCTTTTTTTGTATTAAAGAGATGAATAGTAAAATGATCATGGAGTAATTTTGAAAACTGTGTTGGTTTGAAGGTACTTGGTATAAAAGTCACAATGAAAGTAAACAACATTTATAGGCGAAAGATCTGGACCTGATACATTCCTAAGTGAGGGTTACCCGGAAAGGTTTTTTTTAAATTGATTTTTTGTTTACTTGGATTCTGCGTTAGTTTGACCCGTTTCTGTGTCATTTTGACATGAAGTCCTGGTCATACTGGCCCAGAAGTGGGTCAAGCCCAACAAGACCCGGGTCCAAGTCAATTCTGACGTGGAACAATTTAGAGTGTATACCTGGAAAATGAAAACTAAAACAAATCTGACAAGACGGGTGGTAAAAGCAGAAATAAAGGCCGATACTTTCTGACTGTAAATCATTATGTCAAGTATGTTATCATCAAACTGGCCAAGGCAAGTTACCCTGGACATCTGACGTCATACTTGGAGGTAGTGAATAACGCCAGATACCGGTGTCCTAGGGAAACCTGTCCCCCTATGGGAACTTAACATGGGCTGGAGGGGGTTGATTTACATAAGTCGCTATCAGAAGAAATATGTATAATTCGCCGCATGGAGGAACAGAACTATGCCATTTATGTTTACTGCCAAACTGGCCGATAGTACAATTACTGGGAAGACCATAGCAAGCCCATGTTGATTTACTACAGTATGGCTACAAGGTTTGCTATGGACCTGGCGTCACATAATGGTTTCTGAGAAATGTATATAGTGGTTTAATGTGAACCTGACATCGTGTTCTATAAAACTAACACGAACAATGGAAAAGGAAATTAAGTGTACAGCTGTTAAAAACGTTTACGTTAAATCTGACCTTTGTTTACTATAAAACGTGCAAACAATTAGAATGGTTTTGACCTACTGAGAGTAAAATGGTTTAATGTAAGTTTGACAAAAGGTTTACTACCGTATTGCTTTGAGTTACTGATAAACGTTTAGTGGTTTATCGTCAGTCTTACGATTGTCTTTACTTTTAAACTGCCGGCAGGTTACACTGGTTTACTAAAAATACTATTTTACTTCAATTCGTATCAATAATAGTCACTGCCAAACTGGCTAAGACCGCAGTTACTGGGATGCTTACGTTGGTTTACTACAGTGTTTACTATATGAAACTTGTGTAACAAAAACGGTTGCAGAGAAATGTTTATAGTGGTTTTCAAACTGGCAAACTGTATAATTACAGCAGTTAAGTGAGAGTCGGACAAAACAACCAAACTGGCAAAAGACATGGATTCAGAACGACAGTGGTTTATTGTAAATTTGACATTTTCACTGTAGAACCGGCTAAACGTGTACCGAAAAAACAAAAGATGTTTATAAAAACTGACAATGAATGCTTACCGACAAGATACATGATTACCGAAAGAAATAATATGTGTGTGTGTGTGTGAAGGTTGCCTAAAGATGAGTGCCGGTGAGACTAAAATGACGCTTTTAAAATCAGACAGTAGTTTACTTGCACTTTAAACACTCCCAGGTCAGACTATTGACCCAGATCTGGATTCCTTGGGGCCTGACCATTTCGGGGTCGGGGTAGATTTGACTCAGAAATGGTCAATTTGACGCCGAATCCTGGTAAAAATTGTACTATTGACCAGTTTCGGGTCATCCTGACCCATGTCATGTACAATTGACCATTTTGGGGTCATCCTGACCCATGTCATGCCCCACGGGCTCCGGAATCCGGGTCGATTCTGACCCAGGAGTGTTCATAGTGTGGAGATTGGCATTTTACGGGTAAAGTGTGGCTTCACAGTGGTTTCACAGGTAAACTTGAACGAGCTGTTGCAAGAACACTGCGAACTTTTTTACAAGAAACAAACTCACACTTAGTGGCCAAATCAAAAATGATCTTAACAATCTATTTTTATCAGGTTTGCTCATAAGTTATTTTTGCTATAAATATGTTGATAAAGAGGATTGGAATTTTGTGAAGAACGGTAGCTGGCAAAGCTGATGTACATAAAAACAACCATTTACAATAAACGTGTAACGTCACACGCGTCATTACTGAATAAGTCCGTATGGTTTCTGTATTGTGTGGGTTCATTATTTTGAGTTTTACTGTCGTTGGACCCAAATCACCTGGCGGCATCATCACACTAATCCATAGTTGCGCTATTGTGCGGTGTCAGTGTCCCCGTGTGTGTTTATTTTTAGGCCTGGCGTCGTCTATACAGGCTTTTCATTACATAATTTGCACATGAAGTTTGACTCCCAAAATGGCGGGTGTGGTAGACGATAGCCGCGTATGACGTTGTTGCAATGGGTGAATGAGACTCCTTTTATTAGCCACCTTCGGTGAAGTCAAATAATGGAAAGATGCACGCATTTTACGCGCAGGGCAGAACTTTCAGCCAATGATAGATCTTCATTGACCTCAGTGAGCGCGCTTAAGGTTCCCATGACGTTATATGCAAGGGGTCAATAATGAGAAACTTTGGAATTTTAAAACTTTGAAACTTTGAGGAGGCGGCAGACGTACCAGGTCTCCATTACTCTTCCAGTGGTTCTGAAGTTCTTATCTTTTCATATCTCCGATGGTGATTTAAACCGGTACGTTTGCTGCCCCCTAGCGTTCCTCGAAAGTGTCTCTGTGATGAAATGCGTACAGAGTCACGCCAGAAAACCCCTACATTTCGCCAATTAATAAATGGGGATATGCCCTTCACCAGCGGGTCAAGTGAAGATTAATCGATGCATCGAAGTGTGAACGGTACAGTTGCAAGTGGAGAGACGGCAGTTGACCTGCTAAGATAATAACAAACCAGCTCTACTATTAAAACATTTCTACATTTTCTCACACCATTCTGTCAGTGCTGACGTAGGGCGTTTAAAATCAAAAGAGAGAGAGGGAGAGTTCTCCAACAATCATATTAAGAACATCTTGAAACGATGACAGTGTATCCGAGGTGCACTAACCATTGCCAAATAGTTAGTTCTTAACAATCATATTAAGAACATCTTGAAACGATGAAGTGTATCCGAGGCGCACTAACCATTGCTAAATAGTGTTAATCCCAGTCTCAATAATATTGTTCTTTTTTTCTAAAAATTTTGCAGAATCCGGAGGGGAAAAACGCCGATAACTATAGGCTTATTATTATTATAAATATCTAATAATAAAACCAAGGATGCCTCACAAGTGAAATTAATCACTTTAGCTCGCAAGCCTGAAAAAACCTTCAAACTAGGGTGCTTGCTGTGTGAACCAGAAACACCTGGGTTAAAACCCCTGCTCTTTTACGTGTACTACAAATTTTAGTACACGGGAGTTAGGGCTTAACTTCCCATCCAGGGACAAAGCAGTTATGGTAAAGTTTGTATTGCTCAAGTGTCAAGACTGGAACTCGAACCCACACTCCGAAACACATGAGCTTGACTCTGGTACCTTTAACCGCTTGGCCACGACACCGCCCCTTAAACTTATTCATGTAAATGACATAAAATGGACGCGAGGGTCCAGGATCAAAGACTACGATCACCACCCTCACAGATCTCCTGTCATGGCACTCACTACCAGACTTGATAAGCTCATAAAAAACTCACACTAAATATTATACAATTTAACCCTCGTCAAAATGTTGACTTAATTTCTGTATTTCTCTGCGCCAGGCACTTGTTATCGTTGTTTACTCTGCATTTATTGGTTTACCTTGTAGATTAAAATATTCTAATAACCGAATGTTAAATAATGATAACTAGCCTGTATTATCCCTACCCCGCTCCCCAGTTCAACTGCTTACGTTGGCTGGGTACAGTCGATACAAACAAATAAAAGCAACGAACAAACCAGGCTAAACTGAACTTCAGTTGGCATTCAAATACTGCTTTATCAGAGAAACAATCGCATAATAGTTGCAAAGCCTGTGACTTGAACGCATTGCTCGGTAGGTATACACTTCACAAAAAAAACAAAAACCATTCATAACAAGATGGCCAGCACGAGGAGAACTTCATCGCTGGTGGTTGTGTATCTACTGGCAGGTATGTAGTAATTACACTAACGATGAATAACAATGTTTGTTAATTTTTCGTGAGGTACAATTCTTGATCATCCTCGATCTCAATGAACGTGTAGCACACAACTATCCGGTGAACATTGCTTCGAAGAATGCCCGTTGTAAAACAATAAGGGATATGTGGTTTATATTCTGTCAGAGATTTTGATCACATCAAAAATAATCTTCCATTAATCCGCAATGCGATTTCCTCGAGTTTGAGAATATTTTAGACGAAATTCTGCAGGATCGGTACAAATATAACATTTACAAAAAACGAGCCCTTTTACAACTAAAGAAGTAAATATTTTGATAAATATGTTCATATCTTTCACGTGTGCGTCACCATATTCGGGTTTATTGGTGTCCTGTAATAATACAGGAAACTAATAATAATTTTATTATTATTATTACTATTAGTTCTCATGTTAACTTATTGGAACAGCCTAGTTTTTGTCCTAAGGACAACCACTCAATGTCTAGTTATTATTTTGAATTGGTCTTATTATATATAAAAATGTGTAACAAAAATAGTGTTACTGTTCGGATTCTCCTCAATTTTTATCCGTACAAAGGATGTGTGAATGTTTGGTGTGTACCGGTCTCGCTCGGGGTCGAGCATGACCAATACCTTGCCGTCTCTGCTGGGAAACGAGGTGGTGTACGAACTATGCAGAACCAAGACTACAGAAATTGTGACGTCAATCCACCGGTAAGGACAAAAATAATAGTTAAAGTTTTGATAATGTTGGGCTGTTCAACTCAAATTTATTAACGATTTACCCATCGTCAGTTTTTCTCTCCTGGTTTATTACCTACTTGGGCTATTACAATTAGTCAAGTTCCCGCCCCATCACATCACCAAAATCCATAGGTCCAACTACCAATGGTTCACATTCGAAGTCGTAGTACATTAAGTACATAACCGTTTGTCAGACTTGGTGCTGGTGTCAAATATAAAAAAGTAAACTTTTAAATTTAACAAGTTTGACTTGAACAGCCATGCATTCAATTACCATGTTTTGTTTTTAATAAAGGGTTAACCAAACTTGTTCTGTTATAAGGGATTGTATATTGATGTTTGTAAGAAGTGTAAATCCAATCTAAACCGCAAAATTTTAACTAATAAACCTCAACCAACTGTTAAAACAACGAAGAAAGGTTTTTTGTTTTAGAAATGTTCCGAAAAGTATGTATTTTAGTTGATGAAAGCGTTGCTTAGAGACTTAGGCCGTTTCTTCGAGACTTAGGCGGCTATGGCTACGGCTATGACTGTTGCTAAGGACGTGTTTCTTAGGACGTTCTACACTTCAGTGTATAATGACGAAGCAATCAAGCCGTTGCCGTTGCCGTTGCCGTAGCCGTAGCCGTAGCCGCTAAATCGGACACGGCCTTAACGTAAGAAATCAGAGATTGTCAATCTTAATGACAGCAGTGGTAACTATTAATAACCGTATCGTTGCGAATCTAGGTGTACCCAGCCACGACCGTAAATACCACAGCCAGACTGGCTGCATTGAGGGCCGAGATGGCGAAGCCTGGGAATGATTTTGATGCTTATCTCATCCCGTCGGAAGACGCTCACGGGGTAAGGTTTGCGTGAAAACGCTTTAATTGACGTCATGACGTCATAAACCATAATATGACGTTATCAGGCTTATGAGTAATAACGTCACGTATATGTTAAAGGTAAATACACTATGAAAAAGGAATACGTGGCTATATAAAGAAATATAAAGTTATAGTTTATTGCTCTGTTTAATGGGTAAGCATGTTATATTATTTGATTTTTTCACTAAGAACTGTTTTACTATTTTAGTTCCAACGAAATCAACATTCTGTTTTACTTTGTTGCTAGAGTGAAGATGTACCCGATCACGACAGACGCAGGCCGTACATCTGTGGTCTCAGTGGGTCAGCCGGTATGTTAATCTCGTGTGTAATCATTTTGGTATTAAGCTAGTAAGCACAACATGTTTAGCAGAGACACCCCTGCTTAGCAGAAACAAGTCATCTGCCAAATCTCCATAATATTTCACGATAGGTCCCGCTATAAAATTTGCGTTGTTTTTTCTCATTAGCTCTTAAGGAAAAGCATAAAGAGCATAATTTGATGGCAATAAAAGCTGCTAAACGGAAGAAGTACATGTAGCTGGCAATAACCAGTATAGTTGTTTGCATACAAGCTTTAACACCGGGTTCAGCTCTTGTACTTTTCGCTGCTGACTATTGTTGTTGTTGTTGTTTTGGGGTTTTTAGGGTTCTGTATCTTCGATTAGTGCTTCAAATATTGCAACTCTGATACTTGTATGTTCCTACACAGGATATGCAATTGTCACTCTGACTGATGCCTATATCTGGACGGATGGGAGATACTTTGTACAAGCTGAGAGGGAACTTGACTGCAATTGGACACTAATGAAGCAGGGTGACGCTAATTGACTTTAATTTCTTATCCTCTCCCCCTCCCCAGCACCAAAGCCCCAACATGTTCTCTACCCAGCACCAAAGCCCCAGCCTCTTCCCTTTTTTACCAGCACCGAGGCCCAAACCACTCCCCTATCCAACACCAAAACCCCAACTCCTCCCCTACCAGCACGGAAGCTCAAACCCTGCCCTAACCAACCTCATAAGCCTGAGCCCACTTGTTGGCCACCCTCCACGCCCAACAAATCAAATCCAAAAGCCCAGCACTACCATCAATAAACTCTTAAATGTTTAGCCGAAACAGCGTCCCAACCTCATTCATTTTCTCATTTAAAAAAAATAATTCATTTAAATTTTATTTATTTCTAGGTGAGATTGGTGTTTTGTACCCAGATGACTGGATGGCGAAAAATCTTCAGAATGGAAGCAGAATTGGTTTTGATCCTACTTTGATATCGGCGAGTGAGTATTGATTAAAAGTATCCTAATAACAAATATAAAAAACAACAACAACAATAACATGCAAGTGAGGTTTGCGGAGACACAAATTAACAAATCTTGTTGTGAGCTGTGCTGGTTCTGTGAGGAACCAGTGGTTTAAAAAGAGTTGTAACCACTCTGGTTCTTCCCACAGCCGCCACAGCTCATAAAGAAATTTACTATTCAAAACAATTGCAGACAGTGTTCATGATTTGAGTGATCAAGCATATACATGAAATAACAAACTTGTGGAAATGTGGGATAAATCCGTTCGGTGAGTCAGGAGATAGTAGTGAAAATCCATGCACAATTTTCAGCGCGTAAACACATTGTCCTTAATTTTGGTTGTGACAACCGAAATCAGCTGTGCTTTTGGGGTGTTTACCTGTTGGGGGTGTTTGTTTGTTTGTTTGTTTGTTTGTTTGTTTGTTTGTTTGTGTGTTGGGGTGTTTGTTTGTTTGTTTGTTTGTTTGTTTGTTTGTTTGTTTGTTTGTTTGTTTGTTTGTTTGTTTGTTTGTTTGTTGGAGTGTTGGGGTGTTTGTTGGGGTGTTTGTTTGTTTGTTGGGGTGTTGGGGTATTTGTTTGTTGGGGTGTTGGGTTGTTTGTTAGTTTGTTTGTTTGTTTGGTGGTGTGGTTTGTTGTGTTTTAAAAGGTTTTCAGGTATAGTGTTCTCAAATATGACGTCATTCCAGAGGAAAATATTTCACACGAATTCCATAATCAGTACGTTTTCAGGCTTCAATCTAACCACCGATGGTGTTTATCCTCACCAATCCTGTATAATACCTTTGATACAGTCACAAAAGAGAACGCACTAAAACGAAGACACTATAATCTTTAAATTTGTACCTCTATCTTTTAACAGGTGATTATCTAAACTATCAAAGTGTGTTTGCCAACGAAAAAGAAAAAGTATTGCACCTCGTCTCATTAACAACCAATCTGGTGGATACAATATGGGCCGTAGACACCCCACCGCAACCAAGTTACCCGACCGATCTGTTGATGATCTTAGATGCAGCAACATATACTGGTAAAGTGAAATGATAATACAAAAACGATTTAAGCAAGAAACTGTCACTTTAAAGCTTTCTGAAAAAATATATATGAATTAAACATGTTATGAACTTGTTCTATTTAAGTTCCATGACGAATTAACCGAATTATTTTTTACCGATTTGTCAAATAGCTCTCATAAAAATGTATCTCTTCAATCATTCTAATATTACAGTAATTCTTTCTTGTGTTTTCGTTCAGGCGAAACATGGAAGCAGAAAATCTTCCAGTTTCCAGAAGATCAGAGTGTTCGCGGATTGATGAAGTCATTAACACCTGACGTTGCGGACGTTTTAGTAATTAGTGCTCTGGATGAGATCGCATGTAAGTGTGGGGTTGGCAGTAAAAACATGGGGCTGATGAGCAGAGCAACAAGAAATAACAACAAAACAACAACAACAACGCCATAATAACAACAACAGCGACGATGACAACGACGTTGACAACAACAATAACAACGACGTCGACATCAACAACGACAGCAAAAACCCCACTTACAATCACTTACATTGATACTGACATAAAAACAAATTATTTAAAAACAAACACGAAAACAACACCAAACAGTACAAACAATAAATCCGAAACAAACAAAAACAATGCATGAATAATATGTAACCAAAGACACACACAAAAACAGTAATAACGGCAGTGACAGAAATATAAATCATATCACAAAAACAAGTATCTTTTTAGAGTCCAGTTTGACTATTGTATTTGTTTGTGTGTGTGTGTTTATTGTTGCTGTTTTTGTTCGTTGGGGTTTTTTGCAGGGTTGTTCAACTTGAGGGGCAAGGACGTACCGTATAACCCTATGTTCATCTCATACTGCATCATCACAAATGATGAAATTAAGTAAGTATCTATGACGTCACAACTCCTAAGATTACATCAAATGCTTCGAGAAAACAGTGCCAAATATCAAGACATGGTGATTGGTCACTCCATTCTGAAAGTTTATGGCTATTTGGCATAAGGTTGGCACAGCACGGTAAAAATGTTTGATATCCATTTTGAAATGCTGCCTATTTTTAAGTGTGTTCTTTTCGGAATAAGGTCTTTTTAACATGCCTGACATAATGTAAACCTTGGTGTTTGTCTCACAGTCTGTTTGTTTGGGTGTTTTGGTTTGGGGTGTTCTTTTTAGAACAAGGGAACTTATCAAAGCTCCTTTACAAGGAGGATGCCGAGCTGGCAACAACCAATCTCTCTCACACATACATTGGTTTTTACGTCTATGATTAGGAATTGCACAAATAGATATATTGTAATTCAATAACTAGACGACAATGCTTATTGTAGTCATTGTGAAATCAGCGGTTAGCTTAGTAGGATTGTAAATCCAAGTTTGTCGTTCCTAGATTGTACATGAATGATAAAGATAATCGCGCTACGGCTGAAATCATGGGTCATCTTGATGCAACAGGCTGCTCTGATAGCGGTAAGTATGGGACGTTAAAATTTACTCTTAGGGTAAAACCCCAAAGTATGATTCTTTATCCCCGATGCAATTGTTACATCTAAAGGCAAGATTTACTTTCTGTAATGGCCAAGGCCCAGTATCCTCACTCATTGTATTCCAACATTTGCATAACAAAACAAACCAGTGAAAATGTGGGCTCAATTGGTCATCGAAGTTGCAAGAAAATAATAAAAGAAAAATTACCTTTGCTGCATAGAATCATGTGCTTTCATTAGGCCTATGCCTGAGAAAGGCTTCATGCCTGAAGGCTGAAGTCTTTCTCAGATTTAAATGTTTAGCTGGAAAATTACCTCTTTCTTTAAAACTGTACATTACGTCGTTTCTAACAATGTTTTATAATATCAACAGCTCCCTGTGCTCTTTTCCAAGTCAGTTTTTGTGGTCATTAAGTCGTGGAGTAATTACCAAAAGTACACCCTGCCTTTACGCTATTGTTAAACTTATATTTTCATCAGAATGCACTCAGGTATTTCCGTACAGTCAATTTCTAACCGATCTACAAACACACGGTGATGCGTCTGACGATAGCAAAATCTGGATTAGTGACGCATCAAGCTATGCAATCTACGAACGAGTTCCAGAGGTACTTTTCAGAATGGCTCCAATGTCAAATTCCTGTTTGTAATGTAGGCCTACTCATTTTCCAAGAGATAGAGTCTTTATGAAAATGGAAAAAAAATGCAAGTCTCTAACATCGCTTTAAAATGATGTAAAATGCCTACGTATTTAATAAAGTGCAAATTATGTCAACATCCTTAAACATCCAATGACTTCACGTTTCAAATAATATGGGTCTGTACATTTTTTAGTTTATTCCTAACTTTTCATGATATTCAATCAAATCTGTGTTAATCCTTTTGACTGATCCAAAAAATCTTCCTTGTAATGTAATGGAACCCTCTTTTGTTGACCACAATGACGTCATGTTTCAAATTTCGCTCTAATAGAGTACAACAAACAATGCACTTTACACCAACTTAACGTGAGGTTAGAGACTGGTAACTTTCTGTTCAGAATCATTTGGAGAGTGAGTGCATCACAACAACTTAGTTTGACCTTGGAGCCCCTTTATAAGATTATTATCTTATTCAGGTCTAGTCGAGGGGCTTTATGGATAGAATTTGTGTATCACGATAAGAGGTTTTATCACTGTGTCAATTTACTTTGGGTTTACCAAGTAAATAGGGTCAATCAAATTGACATCCTATACGTGTCCGGGATCATACAGGGGCAATTCCACCTGCTGAAATGAGGGTTATTGGAATTGTAAAGTTAAACAATGCAGCCCCATGGTTTGAAATTTACATTGAGCTCGGAATATTTATGAAGCTTTCTGAAAACAAAGGTCAAAATCAGCGTGTAGCGAAAAGAACCTCCGGGATTCCGGGTAACATGGGTATCGATTTATTTCTGGGTCAGTTTGCCCGAAATCTGTGTCAATGTGATCCGTAATTTGGTTAAAATCTTGACATTTGATTCGGATTCTGGGTCAAATTGACCTAGAAATGGATCAGGCCCCCTGGGGAACCCGCAATGCGGGTCAGTTCTAACCCGGGAGTTTTTGGAGCACTTGTCTGGTTGTGGAGGATTGAGGAGGACTTAAGCACATAATAACAATTGCTTAGCACTCGGCCAGGTGTACCAATCTTATCTAAGTTTGATGTACAGTACAGGATGGCGGGTTTACACTGAAAACTTCCTCTCAGAATTGACCCAGATCCACGTCCAGTGGGGCCTGAACCATTTCTGCGTTAGTTTGACCCTCTATCTGTGTCAAAAATTACCTAGAAATTGTCAAGGTGACGCAAAAGCTGAGCTAAAATTCTTCTTTTTTAAAAAACTACTTTCCGGGTCAGCGTGACCCGCAATGGGTCAGGCCCCGGGACCCGGAATCCGGCTGAATTCTGACCTTAATTATTGTGGGGCCTAGGGAGGAAGGGTTATTAACGGGGAAAGAAGACAACATTTGCTACTCTGGGCAGTTCAAAGGATTCTGGCTTCAAGGATAATGAAGTATTCAACTAAAGGTAGGGTCATTGTTTGCTTTTGTGTCAACGTAATGCTGATTCATAAAGTGAAATTATCAAGACTGATACCGAACAACGTCCCGCCATAAAAATTCCCGTCTTGCTTCTGATTTTTTTTTACATTTTGTTGTTAATCATTATTTATGTGTAGGAGAAACGCATTATGTCCCAATCGCCAATAATGCTGATGAAAGCTGTCAAAAGTATGAAAGAAATCGAAGGGATGAAGAGGGCTCACGTGAGTATGCTGTCTCTGTCTCGGTTTCAATCAAACAAAACTTAATTACTTTTTCTGTAGGTAAGGTAATTGAAAGGTGGTAATACATGGTCCGTTTAGTTTTCCATATAGACTAGCACCAGTATAAGAGATATAACCTCATATAGGCTGGCACTATAAGATATATAACCTTATGCTTAACCCTGCGGCGAGAGACCTGTTTGGTTGCAAAGCTCCGATGATACGTAGTCAGCACGTTATGACAATCTTGTACCATAATGGTTAAGAGAGTTTATTTTGGATTCTTTCTTTTTTTCGATTTGGTTTTTATCTAGGTTTGTTGTTTACATGTCCAGGTTGCCTGGGTTAATTTAAGCTTGTTTATTTGCTTAATTATTTTTGTTTGATAATTTGGTTTTAATCTACCAATGACAATTGACATACCAAAGTTGTATACAAAGGATGCTGGCAGAGTTTTCGCCTGCCCCTTTCTAACCAAATCAGTTACACCTGTTTGACACCCCTCTAGGACGTGTGGCTTCGGAAATAATGATATATTATGAGTTGACAGTGTGTACGCTGTGGTTAGGGCAATGGAAATAGTAAAATATGTCAGCATGCGCCGACAGCGGCCCTCGCTATTAACAGAGTTTTGCAAAAGGAGTAAATGAGTTTCAGTTCGAATTGCCTGATGTATGTGTGTACCATCATAACAAAACATAATTATGCATATTAATAAAGGCAGGAATATATAAATTTACCATAACATATCTAAAATGTATGTTTTGTCTGTCCTCTTATTACATAACGAAAAACTTGGACTTCCTTATCTTGACAATTTTAAGGTGTTAAATTATTCATAACACCATTTCTTATCCCAATCCCCGTATCGTATCCTTCCCTGCAGCTAAAAGATTCCATAGCCCTGGTTGAACTCGGAGGTTTGCTTCAGCAAACATTTGACGCTTTGGATGTGAGTAGACTTTGTGGCTATACTTCCATACATGGTAATGCGATATTAAATGATAACAACATCAGGGCCAAGTTGCTAGATTCCCGGATAATTATGTCCGGTAACAGAATCTCTACACACTAAAAACATGAGATAACATTATCATCAATAAAACCTCTACCGGTAAAGCAATGCATTCATCCTGTATATTTACTTTTTTTTTCCTTTGGAAGGACCCGGCTGTTGGTTCTGATTCATTCACCGAACTCGACGCGCAAAAGAAGGCATTGGAGGTCAGGCAGTAAGTATACATTAACTCAATGGAGTCAAAAAATGTAGCGCGCCATCCAGAGTTCACACCGTAGAGAAAACTTTGAAAGGGTAGTTCTGAAATGCAGTGCTGCAAATCACTGATCACAATTATGCACGCGGAAGTTTTTATTACAAACTAGGAAACTCATTCGTTATTACATCAGTACTCACACTCTACAGTCTCTCTTTCAAGGTGTTTTGTTATTATGCTTGGTCGCCTAATGCTTGACATTTCCCCTTGATTAATAACAGACTTCTTTGATTGAATATAATCTGCTCATTTAATTTCTTGTTTTTCAGAGACGACCCAGAGTTTGACAGCCTGAGTTTCGGAACGATAACAGGATTTGGTGCAAATGCAGCCGTCATCCATTACAGGTGACAAACAGCCAGATTTTTTTTTTCATTTGTTTGTTTGATTGTTGGATTCAGTTCTTTAATTACTTTTCAGAACTTCCCACGCCGAGGTATTTTAGACAGCCTTCGGTGGAAGGAAAGGTTTACCGTCCAATGTCCCCAAACTTCAACCAATTTCGATTTAGATTTTCATTTTCTTGGCCCATTCCTTTCGTTTACTTTAACTGTCTTTCTCTGAATAACTCCACTCCACCCTTTTACACGGTGCGATATGACACTTTAAATACCGCACACACAGATCCTTGTCAATTGATTGGTGGAACACGCGTCACGTGTCATGCTTTTTATTTGCCATGTATTTATTACTGCCGCGACGCGTACAATTAAACTTTAGTATATATATATAACTTTACTATAGGAGTTCTATATTGATACACATAAGAAGCTTGGACACTTTGCAGCGATTCTTGGCAGCGTTGTGTCCAAAATAATCGTTCCCGCCCGCTCGTCCCAACGAAACAAGATCGTGCAACGGCGGACAAGATAGGTGTCAACATGGAATTGTCCATGTTGTTCAGAATGATTTTTTCATTTTTTTTTATGGCGAAAAACAATTCGAAGGACAAAGATCTATGTGTGTTATAAAAAACAAATATGCCCATTGAATGCATTTGGTTTGAGCATTGTCTCAGAAAATAATCACTCGGTGAAATTTGTCTTTCCCATTTCACTCCTTTCCTATTTTACTCGACTACGCCTCGTTAAATAATTATTCAAGATTTCACCTCTTGATTTTATTTTGCGACAATGTATTCATACACATCCAATATGTAGGCCCCATATATAACATAGGTGTTAAAAAGAATTAGTAATAATATGAATACTGGGGAGTGATGCAACTTGTAGAAGTTGAGAGAAATGCTGACATGTGGTGTTTAAATTGTTTTTCTGCTGTCTTTAAAACCTTTCACTTATTTTTTTTTGTATACTCAATATGACTACATATAGTTCGTCTGAAGAAACCAACGTCCGCATCACAAATAAGAGCACACTCCTTCTGGATTCAGGTTGTCAATACTAGTAAGTATTTGGACTATGTCAAGGTATAGACTTGGTTCAAGACGTAACTGAATAAGTTTATAACTTTATTACTTTGTTACTCATTACTCGAAATTAAAGCGCATTTTCAAGATTTGCAATCAACTTTTTTCGAGCTGTGGTAGAGTACAAAGTTCTAAAACAGCATCGAGCACTCTAAAACCTACCGGGTCAGAATTGACCCGGTTTCATGTCCCAAGGACCCGGCGGGCTTCTTGGTCAGTAGGACCCAGAATCTGTATCAAAATGACCCAGAAATGGTTCATACTGACGTAGAAATCGAGCTAAAATCTCTCTTTTTTCAGACAAGTTTCGGGGTAATACTAATCCATAAATGGATCAGGCCCACTGGGACCAAGAATGCGGGTCAATCTGACCGGTAGTTTTTTTAAATGTGTTCCTAGAGTCCGTGTACTGTTGTGACTTTGTGACCACAAACATATTAATTGATTGATTGATTGATTGATTTGTTTAATTATTTATTTCAGAAAGGGGAAAATACCCACATCAACTGTATGGGTTTATCAAACGTAACTTGTCATTCCGTATTTGGAATTGACTTATTTGTTCTTCTTTCTTTCTTTAATCGTAGTTCGGGTACGACAGACATCACCAGGACCTTTCATTTTGGAAACCCAGAGGCATTTACTAAGGTAATGGAGACACTTTCGTTGAGATGGGACTCCCTTGGTGGTAACTCAATGTTAATACCAAAAAGGCTTTCCTAAAACCACGCCCGTTTCTAACCCTTTTTCTCAAGACTGTTTGTTTTAACCTCCTTGCAGGAAGCATACACCCGTGTACTCATGGGACACATCGACCTTGTGACAAGTAGCTTCCGAAGCGGCATTTACGGTAATTTCAAATTGTGTAACTTCTCAAGATGAACAGTACATAATTAGGGAACTGCAAACAACTAGCGAATTGCACACACAGAAACTTGTTCAAAATCCAATGATTTTAACGAAGCGGGTAATTTCTCAAAGGCAATGTTTTGTATTGTGATCTGAGAAAGAACCATCGAACTTTTGGAACTGAAGGTCACGAGTAAGGTCACTGAAGGCCTCATCACGCGAAACCTAACTTTCGTGATGCAAACAGTTGGCACGCACTGTTTCCCAATTATCGTCACATTGTCATTCAAGTTTAAAAAAAATTAGCTTTGCACGGCTTCTGTTTTGGGGGTCGGTGTGTTGAGGCAAATGAGTCAATATGCAGTAGGTGGGGAGCAGTTCTTCTGTCGGAAAAGTTGCCACTTAATCTTCAGAATTGACCCGGATTCCAGGACACAGCGGGCTTGACTCAATGCTAGGTCATGCTGACCCGGAAATAGGTTTCAGATTAGGGCTTAACTCAGATTCTGCGCGTCAGTTTTCAGGGTCGTTTTATAAACACAGATTTCGGATATTACTTACCCAGAAATGGGTTAATCCCACCAGACCCGAAACCCGGGTAAATTCCAACCCCGGAACTGTTGGAGTGCAGTTTTATCATTTTGTTTTATTAATATATATATATATTATTTATTTGTCGTGGTGTTTTGGTGTATATTAATTCAGGACGTGACCTTGATACAATTGCAAGAAACCCACTCTGGAGTAACGGATTAGATTACCGTCATGGGACTGGCCATGGAATCGGCAGTTTTCTCAACGTGCACGAAGGTAAGAAAACATTTAATTCTTCTTTTTCACGGAAATAATTATTCCCGAGCCTCATTCCCATTATATTATTCTAGCTGAACTCCGTGTGAAATAAGAATCTCTTTTTGGAAGAAATCTGGGTTTACCGTAGAACAGTAGGGGGTAGCCCCGGTGTTCACATAGCAAGCACCCTTGTTTACAGGTTTCCCCAGGCTTGCAAGCTACAGAGATTAAGTTCACTTATGAGACTTTCTCAATTGTTTCATTACTAGAAACAACAACAATCCTAACAATAGACTCAGAATTCAGACTCAAAAAGTTCACAAACATTGAATTTATTTCATTTGTTTTGTTCAGGTCCAGCGAGAATCGCCCTTGGGTACAGTTCAAGGGAAAGACCCATTCGAATCGGGATGTTTTTCTCAGACGGTAAGTTATGTTGCTCTTGTTATTCATTGAACAAGCAAGGCACTCGTGTGCATGATGTCACCACGTTACATGCAACATGAAGTTAACCAGATTAAAATATTATTCACTAAGCGCGTAACGAATCCGGTTCACAAGTGTGTGGTAATTCCACCTCAACCCAAGCCACTGACTCCACTGATTACGCAGAAGCCAATAAGAGTTGCATTGAGATGCAAGAAATACATTCTTAACGACTCCAAGTCTTCTCAGAATTCGAAGAAAACAATAGCACACACATACTTTTCTATAAGTACACGCGAGACTTGGAGTTCGGGCAAGAAACAGCATTTAAAACAAAAATTCTGAATCCGTAAATGGGCATCATCAAGGAGTCTTAATATGTTTTAGCACAAAACCAGTCCAACAATAAACGAAATCTCGGTAGTAATCATTTGTCAATGTACCTGAATTCAACAGAGCCCGGTTATTACGAAGATGGCGATTTTGGAATCAGATTGGAGAACATCATGATGTCTGTAGCAGCCAAAACAGATGTAAGATATTTAGTTTGGTCTAGTTTTAACTAATATTGGTCTTAGAGGATCAAAAGAGCAATGTTGTCTAGTTAGTGGATTTGTTGAGTTCAAACAAGAACACAAAGCACCACCAGGGGCGAGATAGTACGAGATTGAACAATCCTGAAAATTGGATAACAGTTCCCTCTTGGTTTAAAGTTAATCCCAAGGAATTGCAGAATGTTACATTTTAGAGGTTTGATGACTGTCTGCAATGTAGAGGATGTGGGTTCGAATCCTGATCTGGTCAGTCGCAACACTTGTGTACTTTAGCGAGACACTTTATCATAATTACTTCTCTCCACCGAGGAGTACATTGGGTACTAGCAAGAGCTGGGGAGTAACCTGCGATGGACTGGCATCATGTCCAGGGTGGATAGATCTATTCTCAGTCGTTTAATGCTGATGGTACCTGGTATAAACACCGGTCTGATGAGCCATACTGGCTTGACTCTACTTGTTCGTCATTTCAAACAGATAGCTGAGGTCTGGTCATAAATAACAAGGGCTAAGTCGTTTCATCTCTGTGATGGCAAGCTTGCCTCTTTCAAAAACAATTGAAGGTGCAGGGAGAGCAGTGAAAATCCTGAAATCGGGAATCTGAAGCTATCTGTGCAAGTGTTTACGATAAAAACTGTCTCTATTTTCGTAAATTTGTTACACTGCAGACAGAATTTGTACTACTAAGAGGGAAAATAAAAACTTGCAAATGTTTTGGGTTTTTTTTTTTCCTTCAACAGCATCAGTTTAGTACATACCAGTACATGACATTTGAAATGGTTTCTTTGGTGCCATTTGAGCCAAACTTGATAGATTTCAGCCTTCTCACCCCAAAGCAGGTAAGTTTATAAATAAATATTACCGTATTTATGACAAAGTTTCAAATTGGTATTTTTTATCGGGGATCGAAATAAACAATGTGCTTAGTACTGACACGTTTAAGTCAAAAATTGGTTAAAGAAAAAGAAGCCTACATTTTCACTGTTTGGTCATTTTGGGTGTACCATTCATTTACAAAATGCCATACCATTTGAGAGCTGTTCAGAATGAATCAAATGATTTTTGTAATGTTTCCAAAGAAACTTCATTCTATTTTCGGGGGTTGCTTTGATATATTGCTAGATCTCAATTAAAGGGGCACGTTGCCTTTGGATGGGGCGCTTTGGGCTCTAAACAGCGTTGTTATGAAATGGTCGGAGAGATAGTTTAAAAGTAGAATATAATGATCCCATATATCCCTTGAAATTGTGTGTTATGTTATTTCATGACAGCATAAGGTCAGCCATTTTGTAGGATCAATTAATTTCCGTATACACCACTGGTTATATTTCCATATACTTCTTCTTTTGTCTTTTCTTGTTTTCACTACTCACTAATAACAACAAACTATTGGTGTTTTAGTGCACTTACAACTCATGAACAAATGTGCAATGGCCCTATGGCCAAATATCTTTCTCTTACATTGCTTTGACTGTGTGCCAAATTACATGCGCATATTATATAAGGCACAATTTGCCCGAGTATTTCCCCTATCTGTCCACTACATATAGTCGCTCTTGCACAAACCAATATAGTTAAGGCGTGCTGAGACATGATTGTATGTTTTCAAATACAGCTCGACTACTACAACGACTACAACAAACGGATTCGTGACGAAGTGGGACCAGGTTTAAAGACTGATGTGGCCAGGAACTGGATGATGGAGAAAACTAAGCCGGTTGAGTACACCTTTAAGTTGGGGGCTGACGAAGTATGTACAGGGGGTGCGTCTCAAATGGC
>CM021547.1:10183837-10195690 GCA_010994315.2 Pisaster ochraceus | reverse complement strand
TGTTAAAGGCATTCATCTAATCTATATGTCTATCCTAACGCACTTACCCCGTAGTGAGGAAAACTATTATTTAACTGATGAACTTGTGCCGCTTGTTCTTCCCGAATATTATTAAAAACAGAAACCCATGCACGGCGCGATTTACCAAAGTCAAAGAGCGCCACCAAGAGTTGAGGCTAAACTTTTCTCTACTAACTACAGACTTCTCACTTCGATCTTCCCACGTTCCTAAATTAGTGCCAGGCATACAAATTTTGTATCCAAGAAAATTTGTTATGAGCTGCATTAACAAAACATAAATTAAAAGAAAAAACAACCGCCTTGCATATTAAGTTAGTCGTATTTCCAGCCGTTACTTACAGTCACATGGGTGAGAGTTACAAGAAATCGTATCGGGTTCGCTGATTAATAAGCCATTGCAGAACGCTTCCAAGGCTAACTGGGGAATCTTCTCGTCAGTATAACAGAATTTCTGTAATAATTGCACTCCTGTAAACCGGGGGAAAAAATCATGGTATTTTTAATTGTCTTTTATTAAAAGTGGCTTGGTTGATCAGCCTGGATATCATTCGAGTCGATAGGTTAGCTGGCGGCACTAGATAACCAGGTAAACTGTTTGGATTTGGCGCACATAATCAAGACCAACTTTACAGGTTTATCCGTCACCACCTAACTCCGTCTAGAGCTCTCCCTTTCGAATGTGACCCTTCGTTAAATTCATTGATGATATCAAATTGACCAACCTTTTTTCCAGAAGGAACCAAAGTTTGTGATGATATAATAGGGCCTAATACAATTTGTAACCAAATGAATAATTACTAGAGGTTTTTTTTACAACAGGAACAATCAGTTTAAAGATGTGGGAGGAAAACCCGATGGGTAAATCCACGCAATCAGAAGGACTGAAAACACTGACGATCCACATGTAAGGCTGAAGTCTGAGGTCTAGACCGGGTGGAATTCGAACTGCAGTCCACCGAGGTGAAAGGCGGGGAAATAAATCACTGAGCCATTCTAGCTAATCCACTAAATTCCATTGCATGGAATGCAGTGGAAACCGTCCTGCCGTTTTCGCCAACCAATTTGCAAAGTCTCGGTGTTGCAGCGTTGCAAAAACAAACAGAATGATATTGTAATGTAAGCTTATTGTTCTTGTGGGGAAAAGAATGTTTCAATAGTGTGGTATACGAAGTATCAAAACAGAAATTTTAGTCTTACCGCCTCCACAGTCTTCGCTGCACGACGTGTAGTTTACTTTCCATTCATGGCTTATCCCGACCTGGGCCTGAATATAAAAACAAAAAATAAATCATCATATTATATTTGCATCGGGGATAAAGACATTGCCTATTTTAACAATCGAGTAAAATGGCCGTGGACTTCTTCTTTTTTCACACAGGACTAAGGGAAGTACCAAATTTATACATTGTGCTAAACACACAATGGTGTATGTTGGTAAAACACAAGAAAAACAACAACCAAGTGTTTAAGGAACGCATTAGAACAAAAAGGCAGATGAAAACTGATTCAATCGGACGCATCAGAGTCGAGGGCTGAACCAGTATTGTGTTAATGGGGGACAATTGCCCCCACCCTTTATAATAATGTACATGCAGTTGGCCCAAATTCCATCGTATCAAGGATTCACTCCCAATACTCCACAGGGTTAGTGGCGTAACCACATTTTCATTCGGGGAGGGGAGCTATTTGATGTATCGAATCGTTCAATATGCATTTTTCAGATCTCTTGTGGGCAAAGGGGGGCAAAGGGGGCAAGGTTCTGAGCGGGGGAGGCTGGTCATACCAGTACTGGCCAGAAACTTCCCTGTTGATCAACCATCTAACAATGTTCTAGGAAATTATGTCACTAACATTATGTCAATTCTCTGTGACATCAAATCTAAACCAATACTTCCTCACCACAAAAATCATGTAAAACACCCCCTCCCCAATTCATTGGTTACCACCATACATAGTACGAGCTAGGTCCAGCACCTCTGTAACAAATGTATTGAAATAAGTGAAAATGATGAAAATAAAATAATTGTTTGATACAATAGCCACCCAAATTATGCCATTTTCTTCAATCGTCGTCACTTAGACCACCCTACACTCCGTTTGCACGTTTAGCATTTTGAGTCCACAGTTACATAACAAGAGAAAGTAAAGATATAAAGCTCTCAGTTCTCTTTGTTAAGTTATTAATTCACGCACCTTGCAAAACCTGCATCTATAGTATGCACTTTTTCATGATCTTTTTATTTGATTTTATATGATTTTTTGGCGTTTCACACTGGACTAGGACACGTTTTGTGCCACTGTACACTGAGAAATATTCACCGTACTCAACCGAAATGTACTTACCAAACATTGTAGCACCATGCAGAAAGCCACACCCAACAGAAGGGGGGAAAATAGCGCAGTTAAACACATTGTCGTTATCCGGTCCGTCGCTGGGTGCCCAATGTGAAATTCTGTCTCCAGCAAGGCTTCCTCGAGATGTAGTGACGTCAACAGACCGGTCCAAATACATGCAAGGGTTGTTTATCTTTTAAAATTTTATTTTGTTATATAAAAGTAGAGGGGAAAAGGAAATTAATTCCGTAATTGCTACGGGATGGTTGTTGGATTGCATTCAGATTTTCCTATCCCTAGTGCTTGGCAAACTGTTTCTTTTTTCTTTCTTTTTTCTTTTCTTTTTTTTTTTTTGGGGGGGGGGTATTTTTGGATTTACCTATTTAGCTGATATGGAACAGTCCTCACACTTCTTCCCCTTTTTAGGAATGGACTGCATTGTTCTCGTAAGATTCCTGGAGATCAGCCATGGGTGGGGACTAAAACCTGTGGTATTTCTCCATGGCACAAGACCACCATAAGATAAAATAAGCACATTTTAAACCACGCAAGCGCGGTGGTCTAGTGGTATGATATAATCTGCTCTAGGGTTGGCAGAGGTCGTGGGTTCGAATCCCTAGGAGTAACTTTATTTGTGGAGTTATGTACATGTATAATGCTTAATACACACACACCGACGTGGGGTAAAAGACAAATAACATTTTGTTTTACTTCAACGTGAAAATGAAAAAGATTGGCAGCTTTAAGCCATGTAAGTTTTTAAAACGTAGATCTAAAAATTCGCACAATAATTTGCGAATTATTACCTCAAAATGTGTATTTCTCAGTAGGGCGACATTCACAAAAACACCAATAGGGGCTATGAGACAAAACAAAACGAGGATGTAGAGAGAGAGAGGAAGCAAGATGAAAACAGACTCAGATGCGAAGCAAGAATACGACCGAGTGAGCATGATGAGCAGGATGGTGTGCTCGAGAGAAGAGCGTACTAAGGCTCTAATACGCCCTTCTTCCACGTACACCACAGACTAGATTGTCCCAGTAACAGAACGTCGTAAGCAAAACAATGGCTCATGACTAAACTAAGGCATTACTGTTACATTTTTGTTGATATTAGTAAATTAACCCCCCCCCCCGCCTCCCTCAACAAAAAAAATTAAAATATATTTAACAAAATATTTTAAAAATAATAAAATTCCTGTGAATGATGTATTCACGCTCAGTTTTCTTGAAACGTTACTTTGCACGCTAACCGGTTGCGCCCTTTCTTTCGGTAAAACTTTCGTCACTTTCTGTTTCGGGGTGAAACGTATTTATCTATTGAGCATCCATATACGGTGTAATCGGACGGTTATTAATTATAACAGCAACACTTTAATTCATAGTGACAAAACTGTTTATTGAAAATAAAATGTACAATATAAATTTAAGAATCCGCGGCACAAATCATAAACATTATATAACATTGTTCTTATCATTGTCATATATATAGTTATTACAAAGCTCGATTACAAAAACAACTAATACACCATTATGTTGATTGTTTTGCTCAGGTAAATACCCAGACAATTGTATTTCATCTTTTGGTAAACCACAGACCTCCAACTTTATAGTTGCAACAAAAAGAAGGAATGGCTAAATACATATACCTTTGTACCGAGGATATTTCAGTGGGCTACTATGCTATTTGTTAAAAATAAAAGAGATAAATCAACTGATTGGCTAAAAAGAATGCACAAAAGAATGATCAATCCTTAAACGCTCCTTTCAGGGGTACAGGTTCGAGGCCGGTTCAAAAACAATATTTCCTTTTCGCTCGACCCCACCGGCCTCATACAAGACCGCTGGGATGGGCTGATGAGCTTGTTCGCTCGACCCCATCCGGCCTCATACTGTACCGCTGGGATGGGCTGATGAGCTTGTTCGCTCGACCCCACCGGCCTTGGAGCGAGCGAACACTTCTTTGCGCATGTTTAAATTTGCATCTCGAAGGACTTGTCACTATTTTGATTCCCGCGTTGTCCTTGCATCTACATGTATATGTCCCCAAGGAATGCTGCGAATCCAACCTTCTATGGAACTTTCATGCGGAAAATCGGAGTAAACTTTGAAAAAAGACGTTACGGGAGTGAGTTAGTAATAAAGACTTTTAGACAACGAGTTATTGTTTATGTTGGTGTCAGTTTAGTTCACTGAAAATGAAATCAGCTATAGTTTTCCTTCAACGCGTGTTGACATGGTGAGTTAGCTACAGCCGTAGCCGCCAAATAAGAGTCACGGGTCGGAATTTGTCCAGTATCCCGGGTCCCGGGGACTGTGACCCATTTCTAGGTCAGGCTAACCTGAAAACTTCCCCGAAAATGGGACTTTGACTAGGATTCTGCGTCAGTTTGACCCATTTGTGGATCATTTTGATAGAGGTTCCGGGTGGGACGCATAAACGGGTCCGGCCCCACGAGACCCGGAGCCTTAACTAGAGTGTAGGCCTAGTCTCAAGGTAAAGCAATACAAGGCCTAGTCTCAAGGTAAAGCAGTACAAGGCCTAGTCTCAAGGTAAAGCAGTACAAGGCCTAGTCTTAAGGTAAAGCAGTACAAGGCTTATTGAGAGAATATTTAACCTACTTTTACTACTATTGTAACCGTGTTTCCAAAAAGCTTACAGTAAAACCATGTGTTCCGTATGGTGGAAGAAGAAAAACTCAAACTTTCAAAATCGACAGCAATTTTTGCTCAATGGTGATTGGAGATGTGACGCAAACTTTAAAAAACAGGATCGGTTCCCCGAAGACTCACTGACGAAATCTTGCGATGAAACACTCATTAAATTTACAATCGTGCACGCACCATTCTACTTGAATGTTGTTGTCAACATCGAGATAAACAAACCCGATCCGTAAGGTTGAGTTTGTGAATCAAATATACATAATAAAAAACAAGTAAAGCGAACTGGTTTTGTCTTTGTTGTTATTAATATTGTATCTATTTGGCCATAGATACAAGAGAACAACATAAAGGCAGTCAAAATAAGATAAAACTGCAATTGTGATGCAAGGAATCACGCCATTGAAAGCGCCCCACGCGGTCAAAAATACGGTCGATTTCCAAGACCAGTAACCACACTTTATGTGACCCCACATATTTACATATGTACATGAAATTACAAACCTATGAAAGGCAAGCTCAATCGGTCATCGGAGTCACGACAAAATAGGGAGAGAAATACATTGTTTTTGCTGTTTTCAAACACCGAGCAATAAAGAACGGTTTGCTTCGGGGTGTTTTTTTTTTCTTTTTAAAAACCAGTGGTGTACTGCATTAAGTACACACAACATAGTATTATTCAAATCAATATCAAACAGTACACAATAAGTCATCACAAACCTATAATTTCCCATCAATCTAACTTGATGAAAAAGCTGTAAACTGGTCCTGCTGGCTGGTCACTGACAAATATTTATAAGTCCTAAAAACAAAACACCTATGGGAGACTTTAGAACACTAGGTGGCAGCAGACTGTAAATTGTCATTGTTTACGTAGTCCTGAGCATGCGCATATGATAAGAACAATGGATTTACCTGGTAAGTCTGCTGCCACCTAGCGTCCACCATTCCCTGCTATTATCCTACTTGGAAGGAAAACACCGACCAATGCTCGGTCAACCACCGCGTGACGAGGGTATCTTTTTCAACCGTGCGTTTCCCACGGACGGAGTATAACTGTTCAAAGAAAAGAAAAAATACGTTGTTATTTAAGAAGAAGACGCACATATGTATGGGTCACAATTGCATCAGTGTATAGGGGACATTGGTAATGTCATCTTTACATCTCAAATGTAGGATCATAGATGGTTTTTGTCAACGTACCGATTTATAAGCAAAGTTATAAAGATAAATACTAGAAAAAGTCACATGTGAACGTTTCAGCTGAATCTGAGAAAACGGGGAAACAACTTTCACGACGATTTACAAGAACGTCGAGTCCGTCCACGTTTAGTGGGTATACCAACCGCATTTCTGGCCACAGCATTCGCGAACGGACACAACCCTCAACACTCTGAGATTCCTTTCTCAAAATTGTTTCTACTATAAACAGCTGCAGGGCTTTTGGCACAAAATAAGTTTTTATTTCGGGACGGGGCTGCTTCTTCTTTGAGAGACTGCTTCATTTGCGAATACGCCCTTTGTGCAACCCTGTGGATTTAATGATAACGTGAACAACAGTCGGTCAAAAGTATTCATTGTTTTAAAAAAATCTGAAACGGGAAGTCTTAATCTTGGGTTTTCTTCGTTAAATTGTTAAATTTATTTTAATTTACAACATATCTCCCTAGATTTATATACATGTATATATATTTTATAGCCATAATCTATACGCTAAGCTGAAGTATTTAAAGCAACAGAATCGCGCTCACGTAAAACCCAAGGTTATGAGTTGCGAGACTTGCAACTTTTGGCTCAATATTATAGCATTCAACTGGGCTTTCTATAGGCTACAGCAACTCAAATTTACGGTGGCCCAAAATTGACATAATACTGCGACTTTAAATTTAGATTGACGTCAAATTTCGTGTAAAAATTTGTGACCTGACTCAAAGTTTCCCATGCTAGATTTGATGAAGTGAAAAAAGGAAAGTGCACAACTTGGAGTTTGCGAATGTCCCTTATCAGAAGTCCATTAAACAAATTCATTTATTCCATTAGTGCTGCTAGACACAATGAGGGTAGAGCAAATACATAATATTGTTGCTGTTATGTTTTTCCCAACCAACAGTAAAAAATTACAAATTGCCTCATTTCGGAAGAAGACCAATTTGTATGTGTTTTCACTGGGGCTTGAGTACTGGACCAAGAAGGAAAATACATGATTCAAACAATTTAATACTTACATAAAACAATCAGGCCGATTATCAGCAGAACTACAATAACACCAGTCACGGCTAGCTGCAAAAGAGAAGACAAAAACGACAAAATACAAAATACAAAAGACACTTACTGATGACAGGAACTAAAAAAGCGAATTACCCTCAGGCATCTAGCATTAATTCAAGGACGAGGTACATGTAATGAAATTCATCATAACAATTTCAAATGAAATTCAAGACAAAATAAGATAAACTTTAAGTAACGTGCATTTAAAACGAATCAAACTTGACACCATTTTTGACTAACAAACGATCAAATTAATTGTTACAAACAGTAAATTATCAATTTATATTAATACTTTAAACTGTATGTTAGGGACCTAGATGTTCATCTAAAATAACAACGTTTTAGGTCGAAACTTTTGAAACTAATTTCATTATGGTGTATAATGAAAATTGGGCGATGGATAATCACACTTTAGTTTATTTAGATTGTTTTACAAAGATGTAAATTATTTCCAACCTTACCATTTTATTTTTCCATTTGTAGTGCGTCTTGACTTTATTTGCTGTGGTTTTGAATGATGAAGCTTGTGCTAGTAAGTTGTCTGAATGAAAAAAAATTACACAAAAATACAATTATTGCTTTAAATACAAGTCAATATTATATGGAACCCCTCGCCGGCGATTCTCGGCAAACAGCAGCCTATGTCACTTTCATGCATTCGTATTTAGAGCGATTTTGCCTCTGCAGTTGAAACCGTCCTTCAATTTCACTAAATTTATATAGCATTCTATTCAAAACTTATCATAAGACGTTCGTTTTAGCCATGCGAAATCGGTACTCAATTTAGCAGTGACTTTAACAATTACTATCGACTCCCGTTATAAAATATCACCATGGGATTGGCCAAACTACCCCTTTCAGGCACATCGTTACAAGAGGACAGTAAAACAAAGAAACGCAAAATAAGAATGAGATTCGGTTCTTCAGAATGTACTCCTGCTATAGACAGAGCCTCTGGTGTTCTTTATAACGACGGTTGGGTCTTGATAAAGTGCTCTTCGTAACGAGGGTTGACTGTACATACCTGCCCCATCCATCAAGTCATCTAGTTTCTCGCCTCTCTCAAGTAATTTATCCACAGTCGTATGGAGAATGACTGCCACCTCATCAACCTCTGCCTGTAGCTTTTGAACTCGTTTTTGTTCAGCTTGCGACTTGGCAACTTCACCCTGCTGCTCGTAGCGGGCGTTGTTTCCGCTTGAACCATACCTTTCAGAGTGTACAAACAAACGTTTTCAAACACTTTCATTTACACATTTTTAGAAAACATGAAAATTTGCAAAGTAAGATTAGGTCACTAAATTCTGTTTTAGTGTCATTTTAGTTTGTGATTTGATTTTGTTATCCTTTGTGGGAGTTTTCTACCAACCCTCCAAACAACACGGTCCATTCGGTGACAAAAACTTTCAATTACCACACCAATACAAAATGTCTGGTTCAAATATTATAGACGGTTTCGTTTTTCTTCGATTCACAGCCTGGCTGGCGAACACAAGCAAAGATCAAAGGTCAAAGGTCAAAGCAGAGCCAACCTTTCTCATATTGTGTGAGGCTTCGAGCATAGTAAGTTCATGGGGTACATTTTTTACCTCTACGGGCAGTTACCCTTGTTCTGCCTCAATGGTTAGACAATCAACGATACGCCATCGACCATCAGTTTACTGCATGAACAAAGACATCAATCATAGTCGATATGTCATGTGTGGCAAACAACCCTGCGCCATTATTTCTTGTGGAGACCAAGGACAATACAAAAAAAGGGTGAAATAAAAGGCCTCCATAGGGGAATTCTGCAGACCAGCAGGGTGCTCCACAAGAAATGTTGTGTGCAACTCATGATTACTGTATAAAAACTCCCATGAGATTATTTGTAATAAATTAAATATTCCTCCCGTATCCCAGAGACTTGAGAAGTTGACCCTCAACTTGGGCAGGTCACCCCTAAGTTCAACCAGGCTCCCACATACTAGGAAAAAGACTTTAAGAAATAATTCAACTCACTTAAATATACTGTTACATGCAGAACCAACTATAGGTACAAGAACAGTTGTATTCCCAGCTGAAAATAAGCAGTGTTGAACATTTGGCCTGGGGCTAATGTAAGGTTTTCCTACCTTGTTTTGGTCTTTTCTGACGCCCTTTTATTTGATTGAGATTTGTCTAGTCTTATTTGACTCTTTTTTATAACAATATTAATGTATCACTGTATATACAGTGCAATTTTTAAATTATTTTCAATCATTTTTTTTTTTTTTTTTAAACTTGATAGATTTTTGTCTGGTTATGTTTATCCATTATCTAATATTTTAAGACTTTACTTAACTCCTTTATTTATAACCTTGTTAATGTTAATTTATCCTTGTATAGTGCAATTCAACCTATTGGTTACCATACTGAACATTCCTTCGCGTTTTTATTTGTATGAAATAAACCAATAATAATTTGATTTGCTCTGTCCGTAGGTGAACCACCCCCAGTGGCACGGGAAATCTGCCCTCTCAAATTCAGGCAAAAGAGTGGAGGAAAAATCGGGTACGGCGAGAAGAAAAATATTGGACAGAGAAAGCAAACAAGTACTAGCATTAGAAATCGGCACATGTTTTTATCTCTGTAATACTATAGTTGGAACAAATCGACCCCTCTGCCCCCCCCCCCCCCCCCCCCCCCCCCCCCCCCGTAACCAAAGAGTCCCCATAATGCCCTTATCATTGGGAACAGTAGAGGAGCGCAACTGGACCTATTACTATTAGTATTACGTGTGGAGATTCCCTTCCAGTCCATGCAAGGTGTTCCTTGGTGTTTACGTTGGTGCCCTGCAGTGTGTACACCTCATGACCACAGAAACAAACACGTAATCGTTCCCGACCCAAAGCTTCTAACCTCAATACAGACGGTACTTACATGATCAACTCGTAAATCCTGGTTTTTATATTTCCATCAGCTAGAAAAGCTCCTTTACGACGAGTTTGCGATTACATGTTTATTGCACAGTTGGTCATACTCTCTTTGCTCTAGTCAAGCCGGAATGCTATGTGATGCGTAAACTAATCACAAAGGCAGGAGCTTAGACCCAACATAACACACGTTTAACATGACAGAAGTTCCGACTTCACAGGTTTCACGTAAACGTGCATACATTATTGGTTTATACCATAGAGCACTTGCTCTATGTTTATACACATGTATTCAGACGGTTCCATCATGGTTCGATGCACTCTTAGAATAGAGCAAAGCAAACTCACTGCCGTAGATGACGACTGTATTTTTAATCTGTGACATAGAGCCACGGTTTTTGTGGCTTCCCGTGGTTTTCAAACCTCGGTTGGCAAAAACTCGGGCTGTGACTTTGCAAGAACGGTCTTTAAACTATGCGTTGACACAAATGTTTGTTTATATGAAACCCATTTGCGAATCACACCAGAAATTGTGCACCATTAATTATATATAATTATATATGTACGTCATTGGGCAAAATTCTAAGGTCAATTCTTATTTTCAGGTTTTCTTCGCTGACTTGTAATTGTATCTCGTCGTTAAATTTTACTTTTTCAACAATATAATTAAAAATTATATAGCCATTAACTACGTATAAACTAAAATGTTTGAAGAAACAGAATCGCGCACGCGCAAAAATCAATAATGGTTGGGACCAAAATGGTCCCGGAAGTTTGAACACGCGCGAGACTTGCACAGTCTACTTTTTGTGGTAGATTTGGGGTTGTTGTTGTTTTGGGTTTTTTTGCAAATTTTGTAACAAATATTCATTTTGCTTTCAATGAATCGATCCACATCCACATAATAATTACTTCGTATCACATCTCAGCGTAAGTTTTCGTTTTTGTTTTCGTTTTTGCAGACCTTGGCAGTTGGGGCAACACCAAATCAGCTTTACGAACCGAAGACTTGATTCAACATACAGACCTGAAAGAATGGAGTGTATCCACCGACAGGAGTTATCTGTTGAGCGCCAATGAATATCGCGCCTTCTGGATCGAGTATGAGAACGGCATGGTCCGGGTCAGTAAAGACGGTGAGAGGAACGCCTTTATGGCATGGGAGTGGGAGCCTACCACCGCAGTGCCATCACACTCCACGTCAATATCGCAACATCGACCTGGAAGTAGAATTCCGGTGACTGGGTTTTTGATCAGAATTGTGGATGATGTCCTCAGGTATAAACAAGTCCAGTCAGATTAGTTCACTACAATAACTCATACAAAATATACTTTTTAACATATATCTAGTTTTTTATTGATCCTCTTAGGTATTTGGTAACAGAGTTTTAAGCCATCGGCCAAAGGTAAGCCTATTATGCACTATGGACTGACATAATTCAGTCACTAATGCACGTCTATGCTAGGAACCAGTTCTGGTCACTGACAGGCCAAAGGGGAGATAGACGTGCACTAGTGACCGAAATGTGCCAGTCCATCTGTCCAAGCTGTGAAGGTGACTCCCAAAATGGCAAAAACCAAGATTTAGGTTTGATAATGGCGCCACCGAGTGAATTGGGTCATCAATAGACCTTGTTCATTGACGTCATCAAGCCACCATCCTAGAGGGAAACCG
>CM021547.1:10158434-10176922 GCA_010994315.2 Pisaster ochraceus | reverse complement strand
AAAAAAAAAAAAAAAAAAAAAAATGGGGGCAATTTTTAATTCTAATTAATTTGGGGGTACAAACAAAATGATGACGGAGCCCAAGCCGTAGCCAAAGCTCAAGCCGAGCATTGAAAAATAATGCACTTATTTATTTACACTAGAATATGGCAGTAAGCCACTGTCTCAATACCTTGATTTGATTGGTCAGAAGTGAAGACCCAATTGGAGTCCCTATGACATCGGGGACAGATTTCCCGATGACACCGGAACTCGAGGAAACACGATGCTCTGATGACACTACACAGGATGCGATCATATTACAACATCCCCAAAAAGTGACAAGACCAAGAAGCTTTTACTTCAGTGCCTGGATGTTCGGCACCATTACAATTATCGTCCAGATAACAAAATTTTTCAAGACAAATTTTCAGAAGAATTCACCTGAAATTATAATAATTATCAAAATGGCTAAACCACTATGCTTCCCCATTGCCCGTTGAAATGTAAATAATTCATGATTAAATGATAAATTCGAGTGTAGAGGTTCAACATTGCTTAGGTCTAAGAAAAACATACACCGTTCCAAAGGGGGTAAGTAACAATGGGATAACAGCTTCCTGATGCTTATAAAGGTGTTATTGCAACTGAATCTTTTCCATACCATGTTAGTTTAATCAGACACTTGCATTAAAACTTATTGAAAAGGATCAACAGAAAATCAAGATGGCAACAGGGATTAACAATGTCATTCGTCAGAATTACAGCGAGGACAGCGAGGCTGCCGTCAACAAACAGATCAACCTGACAATGTACACATCTTACACGTACTTATCTATGGTGAGCTTTCGGTGGTTTTATTTGTATTGTTTATTTTAAAACAACATTTAAAGGTGGGGACATAGATAACTTTTTTGTGAGTGTCTACTTGCTGAGAAATGGAAAACAGCACAAACTGTCGATAGTATTTTCACACTAGAACGTCAACTAGGTTGTTTAGCGAGGTGACAGCGTGTACCAACCGCATCTCTGGCCGCAGCATTCGCAAACGGGCACCAGCCCACAGAAATTTAAGAAACGATTCATACATGAATCGTTCCTTCAGATGCAAATGCCGCTGCGCAGTACATGGGCCTTTTTCCAGCCTCATCTTAGGCTTCGTCTCCGGCTCCGGGCTGTGTTTGATTCTGGAAACGCCGAGGTAAAAATGTAAACTGCGCCAAAATTGATGAAGGAGCCCAAACACGCCGGCAGAGCTGAAACCATCGAATCCGAGGTTTGGGAAAAGGCCCTTGTCAATCTAAGAATCAATGTCCAATGTGGCGAATCTGAAAACAGGTTGATATAACAATTACATTTTGGTTATAATAATGCTAAACTTGTTTGTGCGAGCATTGTTGTATAGAATTTTGTTTTAATCATTATTTTGTTGCATGTTTATGTGTATACACATCAACAGTCGGCATTTTTCGACAGAGCCGACATCGCTATTCCATGCGCCCACGAGTTCTTCAAGAGGGCTCACAAAGAGGAGCAGGACCACACGTGGAAGCTGATCAAGTTTCAGAACATGCGAGGGGGCAACATTGTTCTGCAAGACGTCAGGAAACCAGAGAGAGACGAGTGGGGATCGCTCAGGGAGGCCATCCAGGCGTCACTGGAGCTCGAGAAACACGTCAACCAGTCCCTGCTGGATCTTTACAAGACTGCCGATCAACATGGCGACGCACAGGTATGTCAAAGTTTACGTGCTAACCTTTTCAGCTTGATGGGTCACATCCACATCCCCATAGGCTTGGGTCATCTATACCCACAGTCTCCACTTTTTGCTACTCTCCTTCCCTGCCCTGTGCTTGTTACCTACTGACACAGTCCAGTGAGACACAAGATCCCCACCCACTCCAAAAAGTAAGTTTCAGTTCTAGCTCTGACCTACATGCATCATCGAACTTAAGCCCAGCTCATACGTGTCAGCTAAACCTCTCTGATAAAACTGAAGAAGCATGCAGCAATTAACATATCACATCATTGAGGACGATCAGAGAATACTGATCGAAACGTCAGAGTTGTCAAACAACCAGTTCTTCTTCTCAGAACCGCTACAACTCATAAAGAGATTTGTGTACATGGTATCACCGCAAACCTCACTTGCATATATTCCCACCAAGCAAAGTATCAAAATCCTACTTGCCAATGTTGTTAGGCTGTGTCAGAATTTGCGGCTGCGGCTACGGCTTCGGCTACGGCTACGACTGGATCGCCGAGTCATCATGCGTCGAGGCACAGGAAGTCCAATACCATTTGCAACAGTCGTAGCCGTAGCTATAGCTACAACCGCCAGTTTGGATAAGGCCTTGTACTGTACTCAGTGAGTTCCGAGTCATGCGAAGGCCGGAAATCCACAGGATACCCGGCTGGGATTCGAACCCATGATCCCCGCATTCTATCGAGCAGATTTTATAAAATCCTCCAGCAGAAAGGCCAAGGTCAACTTAGCTTTCGTAGTCGATACTATGTTTAAATTATACATTATTGGTAGAGCTGACGAATGAGTCGCACACAGTGTTCCTGTTTTGTGTGATCAACCATACTTGAAATAACAAGCTTGTGGACATTTTGGCCAACCGCTGTGAGTCAGGAGAAAATGGTTTAAAAAAAACATGCACAGCTTTCAGCAATGTTGTCCTTACTTTTGGTTGAAACAACCAAAATCAGCTGTTGCAGTTTTATCAGGTTGTCAGATACAGTTTTCTCGAAGCATGACTGCTTTTCAGAGGGAAATATTTCACAGAAACAATGGTTCTCGTATGACCGTCATAATCAGTAAGCTTTCAGACTACAATGATGTTTGTTATCCGTACTAATCATGTATCTTAACTTTTACAAGTTCATTTGAAATTCATTGGAATCTGTAAAATGTCCATGTTCCATTTGCTGAGGCTTCTGTGAGACATAAAAGTACCAAAAACACGGTATTTTATTCTTGCATCCGTATGGTGACAGAATGCTGTAAACATCGTGCTATTTTCTTTCTGATCGTACCCCTCTCGCTGCGGTGGGTTCCACACCGAGTGCATGCCCACGGTGACGAGAGGCCAATGAAAACAGACACATTGGTGTTAGGTTTTAACGGATAAATTAATAATCTTCAACCACGATGAAGTTATCACCTTACTTAAGCTGCCCTATCTTTTTACTCTCGTTCGTAGATGTGCGAGTGGATTGGAGCGAACTTTCTAACCAATCAGGTGATGACAATCAAAGAGCTTGGCAATCACTTTACTCAACTGGCGCGAGTCGGTGCCGGTCTTGGAGAGTACATTTACGACAAGGAATCGCTGTGTAACCCACAGTGTTTGTGCGTCCGTCGCCAGCCCCCTAAATGTACATGTAAATAAAGGGACACGGTGCCTTTAAACCTTTCGAAATGGTGCTTTTTAGAAATGACCTACTCCTTATTATTTTTAAGAGTTATTCGTGCACTAAAACACATACAGTGGGTTGTAATTAATGAATAGTGATTAAAAAACAAAATTTCCTCGGAAGTACAACCATGCAGAGCATGCAGTCTGCCATTTTGTGGAGTCCAAAATTTGGTTCTTCAAAATAGCAGACTGTGTCGTGTCATTAAATCACACAAAATCACACAATCAACGGAATAAGATACTTATGTGAATCACTTTCTCTACTTTAACGATATTCATTTCACAACAAACGCTTTTTATAGCCCCAAGCGCCCAACCCGAAGGCAATGTGCACCTGTCAAGGTCATCCCTCTTGTGTCGTTCTCAGGTTGCATCATAAAGTTGGGTGTAAACCCTGGCTATACGGCAGTTTCAAGTTGAATAGATCCTGACTGGCAACCAACCCCGAACAAAGATGTTGACAAAACGGGGAGACTGCCAACAATACACTTTAAACATTTCCGGGTCAGAATTGACCAGGGCCCAATTTCACAGAGCTGCTTAAGCAGTTAACAATTTTCTGCTTAGCAGAAATGAGCAGGATACCAGTCACAGATTGTACACATAACCTTAATCTGGTATGCAACATTTTGTTGTGCTTAGCAAATTGTTGTGCTTAATTAAGCAGCTCTATGAAATTGGGCTCTGGATTCTGGGTCCCAGAGGGCCTAACCCACTCCTGTGTCATGCTGACCGAAAAGTGATTAAAAAGATGGAATTTCAACTATATTCCTGGGCCATAGATTCCGGGTCACACTGACCAAGAAATGAGTCGCCCACGGGACACAGGGCCTAATCCGGGACAACTCCGACTCAAATATTTTTGAGATCACTGTACGACGCACAGAGACATTGCCTCCCAAAATGGTGCAACCTAGTGACGATGCCATCAAGGCCCAATTTCATGAATCGGCGATTACGGAAGCAGGCAATTTCGCGCTTACGTCAAGCGTATTTCACGGGTTAGCAGGGATTTTTTGCTTGTGTGAGTAACTCCACGTTACTAGGCATTCTTCGCTTGCACGTACAGCTAAGTGCAGAATTTCGGCGCTTGCTCACTGAGCGCAGAATGGTGATCGCAAGCGCAGAATTCTGCGGTGAGCAGAGCCATAAAATTGGGCCCAGCCCAGGTGAATTTGGTCAGTGGTTAATAAAGGAACACGTTGCCTTCGGTTGGGAGCTCTTGGCTTTACAAGCGTTTATGAAATAGTGTGGAAAAATATATCCCTCGCTTAATGTGAACTAACACGGTTTCCGTCATTTTGCAGAGTCAAAAACTTTGTTCTACAAAATAGCGGACAGTGACTACATATTAATGAAAAATGGATCAAAAGCTAATCTTTCCATGACTGTACAACAGGTGATAATAATAATATGACCCTAACTGGCGTCGTGCTAGATTGCTTGACCATCTTTATCAGGGCTGCCGGTAAATTCAAAGTCTTCATCAGAAGAATTTCGAAAAGCCCTTTTTAATTGCTAAAAGGCACAACGATACTTTGGTCATGCTAATTTTAGACTGTGCTGTCCACGTGGTTACCTCAGCTCAGCGCTTACCATTAATATTGTAAGTATTAACCTAAATACCACACTGATAACAACTCAATGGTTCAATTTAAAAAAAAACTGTAATTGGCCTACCGCCAAATATTTCAGTTGCAAGTATTGATTGTGCGGTCCGCACGACAATCTCAACTCGAAGGTCTGCATGGCTATTATGGTGGCAATTACTCTATACCTAAGTATGGATAATGGAGCTCAAACAAAGAGTCTCAACTAAAGAAATTGTATTGTCAAGGTTTCCAATTTAGTGAAGAGCTTAGTTTTAACAGTTAACGTTGCAGTCGTACATTGACCGAGAACAGTACAGCCAATCAAATCCAGCCACAGAGGATTTGGTTGTTTCTCTTCAAGTTTTATACGATTTGACCGTTTGTCTATAATTATCTCAATGCTGTGGAAACGGTGACGTCAATGGGTGGAGCTTACTGCCTTAAAATTTGTTTGCGACTAAAGATTTAACTCATTATTTTGATCAGTTAATTTCGTCAAAGATAAAACTGCTTGGTCGGGCAGGACCCTTTTCAATTTTGTCGACACAATTTTCTGCTGACAACTAAGGGTTAAGAGGGGAAAGACAAACTGCATATTTCTTAATATCTGATAACAAGAAATTAGATCCACAAATGTTCGGCATGGAATTCATTCTCACAAACTTGTTTCTGGTTTTGATGGTCCAAACCAGCCAAAGTGCAAACCAACAGCGGTTCATCGAAACATTCTACTCGGCTGGAAACCGAGCCTTACTGAATCATGTGTTTCAGTGGAAGACTGTATCTTCTCCTGTGATTTGTGGGCGAGACTGCTCTATGGATTCACAGTGTGCATCATTCAACTACCAAACAGATACCCATGTTTGTGAATTCAACAGTATTACCAGAGCAAGCAGTCCTGATAACTTTATCGACTCGCAAGGAAGTGTCTACTTTGATGAAAATGTGGACACTCTTTCATCTGCCGTTCCGAATATGAAGATGAGCAGCAGTTGTCTGATGTTGTATCAAGCTGGTTACCGAGACAGTGGCGTATACACCATCTTCCCTGCAAGTCTGACTGATGGGTTACAGGTTTACTGCGATATGGAGACAGATGGAGGAGGCTGGATCGTGTTCCAGAGAAGACAAGACGGCTCTGTTGACTTTTACCGTAACTGGACTGAATACCAATATGGGTTTGGTGATCTGCAGAATGAGTTCTGGTTGGGGAATGATATCCTGCGTGACCTTACTGGCTCAGGACAGTGGCAACTCAGAGTAGATATGGAAGATTGGAAGTCCAACACAACTTGGGCTTCTTTTGGAGAGTTTGCTGTTACAGGTGACAATTACATTCTCCATGTCAGTTTATTTGATGATCGGAGTACAGCAGGTGATTCAATGTCTTATCATAATGGACTTCCATTTAGTACAAAGGACCAAGACAATGATGCAAATCCAACCGGAAACTGCGCAGTGCAATTTGAAGGTGCTTGGTGGTTTAATGGCTGCTTTTGGGCTCATCTGAACGGTAAATACTATCGACACGGAGAAGAGTCACATCAGCTTGGAATACAATGGGGCCAGACAAAAGCAGGGAACTATTACTCCTCTATGAAATGCAGCATGAAAATACGACGAGTCAATACTAAAACTCAGACCCTCTAATGGAGCACACAGCTAGATTTCAATCGAACAAATCATTTCACAGCAAGAAACACAATCTTCTAATTAAATTGAATGCAAAGTCTACAATGTTTTCTAACTACCCAATTTGAAGTACTTTGAAGTAGTGGCTGCCTGTTGGTAATACACTCTAAACAACTCCGGGTTACAATTGACCCTGATACAGGCCTGCCGTCGATTTCACCAAACTCTTCCTAACTTAGGATTAATCTTAGGACTTAAGACGAGTCCCAGCCTTGCACTGTAACAAGTAAACCTTAAGATTACTTCTAAGTTAGGACTAGTTACTCGTCCTAACTCGAGATGGGATTAATCCCCTGCGTTTCGTGAAATCGGCTGCTGATCCATTTCTGTGTCAGACTGACCCGGAATCTGTGCAAAATAAATCAGAAATGCGTCATAATGACGCAGAATCTGAGTTAAAAATCTATTTTTTAAAACAGATTTCCGGCTCTGGGCCAGGTCCCCTGTATCCAGAATCAAGGTCAATTTTGACACGGGAGTTTGAGTGTAGAAAAAAATGCTTTAGAATAACATTAATAAATAAACCAGTGTCAAATATTTTTATTTTATTTTATCGAGATCAATAAATATTTAGGTGAACATAAGCATTATTTTCCTATACGCTTGAATCGTAAATTTTATGACAAAATTAATGTTTTGATACTTTAATTGTTGTTTAAATACTGCAGATTGTATGTTAATAGGAATCTAAGTCATAGGCTACTTTATGGGAACTTTCAACTTTTAAGTGATGTAGAAGTAACGTAAATGTATAGGACTTGATATTGTTTGTTAGAATTCAAAATGTTACGTTTGTGAGTTGTCCGCAAGCAGTCAAGGATTCGGTTGTGAAATTGTCGTATTAATATTTTCTTCAAGCTCATTCGTTATTGTATAATGTAAAAACAAAAAACTAGTCATTTAACAACTTATGTGTCTTTTGTCGTAGAAATTGATAGAAGTTTTAAGGGTGGGGAAGAACATGAAAAGTAGAAGTTAAAATGGACAAAAGTGTACTGAGGTAGATTATTCATAAATTATACACAAACATCGAAATGCTTGTCGAGTTTGACAATAATTATAAGATCGTTTGTGAAAAGAAAACATCATCGTTTTCTTTCGGAATAGTGAGTTTCAGAAGGTCAGTGCAAAAGTTTGCAAATTCTTCAAATTTGAAACAAATATTTTAAAACCAGATCAATATCAAAAGGAATTTTATTAAGTAGGCCCCTAAGCCTCATTTCAGCGCTCTTGTTATGGCATTTCTTATTTTTTAATAAAATGACGTGAGTCTAAACACAACATAACACATTGTCTACCTGTAAATAAATAAACATATATTATATAATTAGTTTAAGCATTGAAACTTATCACATTAAAGCTTATAAAAATAATTTTAACATTTTACTTTGTTCTTTTTTAATCTCAAAAGTCCAGATTTCTATAATGGGGGCACCCGGGACAGAGACATGGGGGAACCCCCCCCCCCCGCCATCCCTCCGCCCTTCGATTTTTGAACTAGTATTTTTCTGCCGTTGGCGGCGCCCTGCATGGTTTCCAGCAAACCTGCAAAAATGAAAAGTGAAATCAACACGTACTCGCAGTGCCTCAAAAAACCAGCGTAAACCAGTTTGTGTTGTGACGTAGAACATGTCATAACACAAACTGGATCTGAATCGCTCCTTATCCCTGTAAGAATTGTTCATGCACTGAATAAACACATACAGTGTGCTGTAATAACAATAAAAAAACACAGACCTCTGGAAAAACAACCAGTGGAACACACGGTCCGCCTTTTTGTGGAGTCGAAAATTTAATAACCCCTGTACGTACTGAAAAACAACTCTGACTGCTCCCGATCCTCCCCACAAAGCTTAAAGGGTGACTACTTACTCTTTGCGTGCACGCTTGTTAACAACTTTCGAGCGCTTGTATGGCGCTTGTAGGACGCTTTAAAGAGTACGCACGTGTGAAAATCTTAAGTATTTTGACGCGACTCCACTTTAATGAATCATGTTTTTACACGGTCACCCTAAACTGCATACAGTTAGTTAAACATAACACAAGATCAAAGAAGAACGTGGTCTCCGCTCGACCAATCAGTGGATTTACTGTCCCACTATGATTTGGTGAGAGTGGAAATATATGTTGACTAGGCCCTATTTGCATAACTTTAATGATGGCCATTGTGATTCGCGTTTGGTGATGACTACGAAAGAAACTGTATTGTTGTTCAAGGCCAAGAAAATTTCGTCTCAAGTGCCCTTAGTAGAACTTTCCGCTGTGCTCGTTTGAAAGCTTCCTTCTTACGGCCAGATATACGGCTGGTACTCGCTGTCACCTCGCTAAACGTAGATGGATGGCGAATAAACGTTCTGGATGAAAACTGTGACAGTTTTAGCTGTTTTCTCAAAAAGTAAACACAGTATTCAACTGATTCTCATGTGACTTTTAAGGAAGGCCTGCTTCTTGATAGGCCTATAAGTATACATTTTAATAGCATTACGTTGACAAAAACCAAACGACATCCCTACTAGACATGCGTACTAAAACAATTAGGCCCTAGGCCTAGTTTTCATCTCGCGACCTAATACTCGATGTTTAAAAACGGTTTCTTATTTTATTTTATTATTATTTTTTTATTATTACTTTTTTATAACTATTTTCTTGAGACTCCGATGATCGAATTCTCTGAAACTTTCATTCACAGGTATTCTATTTCGTTGTCTTATATATGTTGCTTCGTACAAATTGTGGATACTGGTTTTTAGTGACAACAACCAATTTCAAACGAAACTCCAAACAGAAACACTCTTTCCACACACAAAAATGTATCGAATTACTGATCCGATTACACTGCCCGCGTGTGTGAATTTCCGGCTGTTCCTGACTTGTGTAGCTACCAAATGTAAACAAACAATTATCTTGAGTTTCGCCCACAGTCTTTTTCATATTACCCCCACCGCCCCGCCCCTCCCCCAGTGAACATACTGATTATAAGCTGACAGGGGCAGGGTATCCTGTTCCCCGCTCAACGTCCGTAGTGTGTGAAAGAAAGTCGAGACAGGTATCCAGCATACCCTTTCACTTTAGACAGGTACCCACCTGTCAATGACCAGAGTAACTCTTATACACGATAGAGGGAAAGGAAACTAGTCATATTTGCTCGACGTATGAATCACCATCATGGAATTTTGATCGAAACGCAATTTGAATGTCGAAGGTTGAATAATTTATCATTTTTATTAAAGCTGTTTCATCATGAAGTTGTTACCTGTCTCCCTTGTCGTTCTCATGATCATGTCTTGTATTAGTGTCTGTAAGTAATTTTAGCTCAATATGTAAATTTTCATTTTGAAAGGAATGATAAATGCCGAGCTTTTGACCGAGTCATGAGTGAATGGTGGTCCACAGTGAGTGTGGTGTGGGTTTTTTTCCGACTCAATAGTGAAGTAGGGCTATTATTATTAAGTATTGATGGCAAAAATACATTCACAAAACAGGAGGTAAAAACAATGGGATAAAATAAACCAAAATAGAACACAAGAAAGAAAAACTGCACAAAATACTCTGTCATCATGGTCATGTCTGTGAGTGATGCCATTGTGTAACGGTACGGACGTGTGTACCACCATGGAGGAAGGAAATATGCATAGAGAAAGGACCCATTGCTCCATGGTACCACCATGCATTAAAACATGATTTCTTCCTCCATGATGTGACAGTGTGGATGAAATCGAATAATTTGAAACTCTCAGGGAATGACCAGGATTTGATGTGGTAACTGGAGTGGAAGGAACCAAATGAATGGCAATTATTATTGTTTAAATGAGACAAAAAGGGTTCAGAAAAGGCCTCAATTCTATTTTTAATTAAAAGTACAAACTTAAAAAATATTTATTGTAGTTGTAACCTCTGTCAACTCTTAACTTTTTAATGTTTCATTTTGTTAGATTAGAAAGGTCAAATAAGCATTTTAAATATTTGGGGAAATACCAAAGTCATGTGTCACCATGGTCAAGCAGTGTTACTTTAGTGTTGCATGTGCAGCGTTTGCAATCATAAAGGTGTGGGTTCTAACCTGGCCAAACTACCCGCTGATTTCACAATGACTAATAAGTTTTGTATTCTGCTTCTATAGTTACTGAATCACAATAACTTTGTATTTATTTGAGAGAGATCGGCGAGCTTGGCACAAACATCCATTCTCCTTGTTGGGAAGGTCATCTAAAATTCTAAAGATGTTTTGACATCTGCAGTCATGATGGCAGATGTCAAATTTTTGAAAAAACAGCGCCCCAGTTACTTTGTCTTACGTTTCCGAGCCACAGTTTGAATTAGACGAAGGTAAAAAGGGATTTTCAAGGTTTTTCAAAAGAATGTTGGACGTTATTTCCCTTTTTTCAGTACTCCTCTTAGAAGGAATTGGTAGCTGAAGTGTTAATTATGTTGACCTTAATATTTGTCTATAGTGACAGCCCTCGAGTGCTATGCATGTCGGAATTGTCCAAAGGATTTCATGGACGACCGGACGGGACCCGTGACAGAGCAATGTCCACTGGAGGATCAAAGCGTGAAGGTCAAGCTAGCGAGATGTAGCAAGCACGTTGAAAGAGATGGAAGTACGTATCAATGGATTCAAACCCTAGACACAGGCACAACACAGGGCTGCCAACTCTCCCCGAATCTGCAGAAAATTGCCTGAAAATGAACCAATCATTCCATGTTGTAATGAACAAATTTAAAGATCTCCCGATTATGGAAAATTGTTCCCTATTATGTTGAATGTAATTCTAAATATCTCCCTGATTGGTGTACAAAATCTCCCTGATTGCAAGGTGCAAGTGTTGGTAACTCTGTTGACCCTTCACAGAGGCAATAAAGGGAAACTGCCTCCATGCCCTAGGTCATTGCCTCGGTGCCCTTTGAAATAAATTCCAGTACAAGTTTTTAATTTCCTTTAGAGGCTTCCTTTACGAACAGGAAGTGCCTTGGCCTTGCAAGAATGAAGTATCAGGCTTGATGGTAAGGGCAAATTAAATTTAAGGGCACCACTGTGTACCCTATCAAGAGTGCACCAGTCTATCAATTTCATGTAAGCAAAAAATCTGTTACTGTAAGTAAAAAATCAATGCTTACAGTAAGCAGACAAATCTACGCTAAAAAAAAATTCATTTCACAGATTAGCAGGGAATTTTTTGCTTGTGACGCACCACTTTACTAAGCATTCTTGGCTCTATCCAGTGAGCAGAGAATTGTGATCCTAAGCGCAGAATTGCGCGGTAAGCAGAGCCATAAAACTGGGCCATGAGATTGTTTCCTTTAAAGGCAGGGTATACTTTGGGTAATTGTCAAAGACCAGTTTCCTCACTTGGTATATCCTAACATACATGTATGCATACAATAACAAACCTGTGAAACTTTGGGCTCATTTGGTCACTGAAGTTTCAAGAAAATAACTAAAGAAAAATCACCCTTGTTGCAAAGAACTGTGTGTTTTCAAACGCCTGAGAAAGGCTTCATGCTCGAAGCCTTTCTCAGATTTAAATTTGTTGGTGAAAAATTATCTCCTTCTCTAAAACTTTACTACTTCTAGTAAAGGGTGCCGTTTCTAACAATGTTTTATAATATCAACAGCTCTACAGTGCTTTTTTACCAAGTAAGTTTTTATGGTCATAATTTTGTGGAGTAACTACCAAAGGTATACCCTGCCGGGTATACCTTTCTTTCTGCTTTAAAGCTCCACTTACTCCATAGATTGAAAGAAATAACTATTTTATTAATTGCATCTGCGTTTAAAAAAAAACTCGGTCAATAGAATGCAGTGTCTACTTGTTGAGGAAATAGTAAAATCTTTCATGGTTTTAGTATTTTCATCAGGATGTCGAATCCATCCACCCTTAGCGAGGTGGCAGTGGGTACCAACCACATCACTGGGTGTAGTATTCACAAACGAAAACCACAGAAATTTGAATCTTCAAAGGATGGCTGTAGGCGATCTTTTGCGATTCAAATTTGTTGCCATACTTTTATTGATTTCTAATCAACTAGGAGGGACATTTCAGACAACATTTTGTTGCCAGATGCTTACTACCATTATCATCTTTATAACAATGAGGCTATCAGATAAAAATTACACATTTCTTTTCAATGTCATTATCAAAGTGTGACCCTACCCTTAAACTCATTGTTCAGAAATAAAACAAATATGCTTCACCATTCTTAAAGGAGCTGATTGGTAAATGCACTCCTCAATCAGGCTTGTATGCAATGCACCTAAATGCAAGTGTGCCTTCAATCTTACTTGGGTCTGATGCAACTTTCTTATTAACCCAAATATCTGGCGTCACACTTCGAGGCTCGTGAATAATGCCAGATACCGGCCTTTGAGCAAATGGCATGATCCTGCCAGTTGCTTCGCTTCCATTCACACGGCGGAAATTCTCAGTCTATACACACGTGTACACAGATTACATTGTGAATAAAACAACATACATACAAACATTATGTACACGCGCGCAGCAGCGGACGCTTGAAAAGGTTGTGCTGATGGTGTGGCTAACAAACACGTCACTTTGGAGCAGACCAATCATAACACAGATTGGAAAACTTACGTCACGGCATGTTTATCCAATGAAATTGTTGTATCCAATAAAATCATTGGGTCTGTAAAACCAGTGCCTGTCTTTATTCGTAAGGATAGACAGGGGACCAGTCTACTCTCTTATTTGCATTCTTACTATAAAAACTTAAAGTTTGTATCCTCAACTTTTGGACTTTTCTCTTTGCCATTTAAGCTTTGGGCAAGAGAGAGCACTCTCTGGGTATTTCTCTATTTTTTGATGGGAGCATGGCTCTGGCCATGCTCAGAATACTCTTTACTTGGGAGGGATAATGTTCTAGAGCTCCCCGTGAGTATTGTTTTGTATTTGAATCATCTTTTTATCAGAGAAATATTATAGTTTTTAGGGCCTTTTGAATCAGGTATTGTAAAATTGTATGTAAACTGATACAGTTAAGTTTTGCCCTTCACAAGCGACTGTATTGTGCTATGTGTTTTGTATTCTGTTGTTTGGAGGATTAAAAGCAATTCAAGTGCAGGAGATCGTTGTATATTTTAGAGGTCATCGTGTGAACTCTGCATGTAGTATTATGCTTATATCCTTTTTAACTAAAAGGATAAGCATAATACTACATGCAGAATCTCCTTCAAGTGCCTCTACACTCATAATTATTTTAAGTAAATTACTCATCAGTTTTAATTATTCATTATTCAGAAATCAACCGAGGGTGCTCAACCGTACCTGAGTGCGCCACTCATGAGCGCATCAGCAAGTGCTCCCACGAGCGCAATATGGAAAACACGCATGCCTGTGAGACGTGCTGCGAGGGAAACAAATGTAACTCTGCTACCATGGCAACTGTAAGCCCCACCCTCTTTCTCACCATTGGGGCGCTGTTGGCCCTGTACCATGCGTAATTGTCTTCTCAGCTCTTTTTCAGTTGTAAATTATGTTCGCAATGGGCTCTTCAAAATTCCAGGGATACTGTTAGTTATTCCACAATGTAATAAGTAAAAATAGCAATAGTTACAATAATACATTATTTGAAAGGCATACTTTTTGGAGGATAAATCTACACGTACAACAGTGTTTGCCCTTGACATTGGTCTGCTGGCCAATTGCCAGTTAAAAGACCTTTCAAAATTCTGTCCGACTAGCCCAGCTTCCACTGGTACATGTGAATCACTGATTGTTCATATTGCTTCGGATTTAAAAGTCAACCAGTGTTGAAAGGGAACCATAAAACATGGACCAGAGAAAAAGCTGGCAGAATAGTGAAAGGAGGAGCTGATGGGTCCTCCTGGATTGTCATTGAAAAGTTAAGAGTAATCATCGGTGCAATGTAATTATTTGTTTTTTGATGCACAAAGAGTTTACAAGGTTTTGGCCAAGACTTGAAAGTTTTTAGTTCCCAGATCTGTTGTAACTGTGTGTGTAGTTTAGGAACTTACAGTTGTGTTAATCTGTTTCCCTTCTGTGTGTACTTTTGGGTTGAACAAAGAAAAATTTACAAGAGCGGGATTTGAGTTTTAACTTTTGATTTAAGTTTACGATGCACCCTGGGAAGTGGCAGCAGAAGGAATCACCTTTAGGGAATGTGACTATCTATTTTTTTACTTGAGAATTTGTGTAAATATTTTGTAACTTTATATCCTGCTTTTTCTACATCCGGAAGAGTGTACATATTCAAAAGCAGGTTTTTGGTATTTTATATTTGGATCTTGTGATACTTTACAACATTCAGCACTTTACAGGGTTAACACCAACTTTTCGATCAAGATTAGCTCCTTCAAAAGTTTCTCATGAACTTTATGATTTTCAAAAGAAAGTACCCTTTGAAATTTGAAAATGTGAAAATTTCTAAACTTCTATGGGAAAATTTTGAAGAGGCATTAAGGCCAAGACAAGGGCCAAATTTCATAGAGATGCCCTAGCGGCCAATTTTGCATAACAATAATTTTGCTAAGCAAAACTTAGCAGGATACCAGTTAAAGATAGTACATGTGACATTGTTATTTGGCTGGTAATCTTATTCTGATGTAAGCACAATTTTGTTGAGCTTAGCTATTTGTGTGCTTAAGCAAGCTTCATGAAATTGGCCCAGGGCCACATCCATGGTTTCCTGTCAAGAACTCCAGGCTTGGTTACTTTGCTCTTGGGTTTATGTTGGTGCATGCGGACATCCAGTAGATGATAAAATGTTGACCATGCTTTCTATTTTACTTGTTTAGTACTAGCTTAACCTTAAACCAAGAACCATCCCCAACCCGTCCAAATTCTACTGCATGTTTTGTTTGATTCTGTTGGACTGAGGGCTGCACTAGTAAACTGATAGTGCTTTACATGGGCAGGCCCGATGCTTTGTTTGTGAATGGGGAATGGGCACCAAGGTGTATTCTTCTTAGTTAAGGGCACCTTTATGAGGAAATTGTAGATTTCAAGGGGCACAAGGGCAGCGATCAGGGCAATGGAGGCAATTGCCTCTGTTGCCTTCGTGATCAGGCCTGCATGGGATCAGGCAAACCACATCAGTTTGGATGTAACTGTATGGTGTTGGACTGAGGACTGCATTAGTAAACTGATCACACTTTACACAGGATCTGGCTAACCACCATAATCAGAGTCCATAAATTGAGGAAGCAGGTGTACTTTTGAACCCTGCAAACAATTGAGGCTGTAACATTTATATTTTGATATTATGTGAACCGGATCCTGTATTTCCTGAAATATTGAGTGAACATTTGAGCTTCTGTGGAGCCACTAAAAGGGTTTAAAGTTAGGGTCATGGAAAATTCTTTTAAAAAAGATACAATGGCAAAAAACACTCACGTTAATTTCACAGGAAAGTTGAATCAATTCATGTTTAGCTTACTTACTCAAATAGATGTCATTTGACAGCACCTTTGTTAACGTGAGGTTTGAGAGATAATATTTTGTTGCCATTTCATAAGGACTCTAAAACTGTTGGAAAATGAGTGCCTCATAGAAACTAAACTTCACCCTGTTTCATGCCCTTTTCAATAAGCTTCTGATAATTATGTGAACAGAATCATGTATTTGAGTTAACACAGAGAATAAAAAGTGCTTCTCTGTGGCCATTAAAAAAAAATTGTTTTTAGTACTGTAGAAACATTGTTTTGCTTTCGTAAGCTTTTTAACAGGGTATGTTTTTTTAGAAGTAGTTGTAAGTTATTAGACAGGGTGGTGGTTTAAACAAAATAAATAAATCTGTATTGATTTTATACTATTCTACAAAAAAGGCTCTTCAAATTTGTCTGTATTAGTTGTCCGTTGTTTCTAGCTTGGTCACATTCATTTTGTTTAATTCCTACTGTCTGACTCTTCAATACCGATTACTGTAAACATATGGCTCTGTTTTTTAAAAACATATACCAAATACCTTAACAGCTTTTTGAGAGCCTCAATTTAGTTGTTTAAACATATCTAGACATAAATTAGATCATCCATGCTCAACAAATTTCTTGTGGGACAAAAACATTGTTTCGGACGTTACACTATTTTATTGTTAACACAAAACTGTCACCTTTTTAATGCAGTTTTAATTTTATCAACTTTATTTTACTTTTTCTTTTTTGTGTCATGTTAAGAAAACTGTTTCAATCATTTTATTTAGTTTAAATGTAAAACTAACATGTGTATGATGCCAAAATCCAAAATTACCATCAGCTATTTAACCTTTCTTCAATACTAAACTGGTAACAATGAAGCATTTAAAACAACCATACTTTTATTAAAACTAAACCTTTTTCAACTACAACTACCCATCAGAATTCTTTGGCTATATTAATTACTTTCTGGGGGCACTGAAGCAAGTTTCGGACGTTATATAGTGTTAACACACAGCTTTATCATCAGAAAAGTTTAAATGAGGGAAAAAATTTGATGTAAAATAGAGCTGATGTCCTCATTTAAGCCCTTCCTGTTGCTGCTGTAATGTTTTGTTTTGTTGTTTTTGTTTGCTTGTTTTTGTAATTTTAGTAGGTGTGGATCCCAGGTTGTTAACTTTGCAGGTTTTAAAACAACTTGGCTATGTAAATCATCCTGTCTACGTCTTTCCAAAATGTGTTTCCTGTAAATGAAACATTATGGGGGAATCCCCTACTTCGAGCACGCAATAGTGCTCCACAGAAGCCCCAGGGCGTGGGCTGTAATGAGAGAGAGATTGGACCAATCACGCCAAATGACGCCACGCCAAACGTTTCTATTGGTGTTGGTGGTCTACCTGCCAAGCTGATGGATTTCTCATCATTCACAGAAATGCAAACACCTGGGAAAACCATGCGTTAAAGGAGATGCCTTGCATTAATATCCACTAAAAAGGGTAACGAAGATAGAACACCTTCATCACGTTCAGCTTGCTAATACACCGTGCAGGTCTCGCGCGTACTCCAACATTTTGGGGCCACTTTGTTTCAACGCGTGAAGGAAACAAACTCGAACAATGGATATGTATTTTAGTAGCCTATGTCATTTGACATTTTACTAGGGAGGAAATTAATCGTCACATTTAAATTGCCTAATATTTAGCTCACGTTATTTAGAACTTCGGCCTACAGGTTTATTTAATGCAGGAGTGGTAAAGCTGGCAAACCAGTGTTTTGTAACCTGTTGTGTGAGCCAGGAGAAACTAATGAAAACCATGCACAGTTTTTAGCATGTAAACACATTTCCTTAATTTTTGATGCAACAACCAAAATCACCTGTTGCATTTTTGTCGATTTGCAGATACTATAGGGGCCTACAGTTTTCTTGAATATAACTTCATTTCAGAGGGAAATGTTTCACGGAAAAAAACGATTCTAGTACGAACTTCATTATCAGTAAGCTTTCAGTCCAAAAATAAACGATGTTTTTTTTAATCCTTACCAATTAGGGAATAACAGTGTGGAGAGCCGGCCTTCACTGCTCGGTAATGACCGGGTTGGTGGCTGGCCGCTGTTAATGGACAGGGCCGAAGGATGAATAAATACCCTTCCCGAAGAAAAACGGTCACGTGCAAACACAACTTTTACACAGCAATGTGATTGATTGTTTAGGGGCCATTTATTCGAGTAGTTTAAAGAGCCTGTCTTTATATCGCATGTTAATACACTCCCACGTGACCAATCTTCGACCAATCAGAGTGCGTAAATTCGCCGAGGTATATATGAATACTGTATAATACCAAAGATCGTATAGCGCCGTAGCGCCGTAGGCGCAAGATAGGGAACTCACGCACAAACGCGCGCAAATGAGTG
>CM021547.1:10145020-10157434 GCA_010994315.2 Pisaster ochraceus | reverse complement strand
GTACTTCACGTTTTTGCGTGAGTTCCCTATCTTGCGCCTACGGCGCTATACGATGATCTTTGATAATACCTTTAAATAATTATATTACTCATTACCACCGACGCATACAAAAGGACATGACCTTGTTGGCTGCTGGTACGCGCAGCATGCAGGGGAGGAGCTAGATCGATCTAGCTGCAAAAGGTAAGGCCTTGAAAGATCAGAGTCTGATACTCGTCGTACTACTCAGTGCGAGTGCAACAATTAACTCGTGCGGACATCGAGATCAACTGTAAAAAAAGGTTTTCCAGACGAAAAAAATCCAGCAGTTTGCAGTCAAACTCCCCCTGATACTTCGATCACCCGTCAGCGGAATTCTCGGTGAAGATGAAGTCGGTTATTTACGCAGCAATCTTGTTGGCTGTGTGCGTCGCACAAGGTATGATCATGGAGGTAGAATTAGATATGATCAAGTTGTTTTTACTTCGTATGGGTAGCCATTTTGTGTGTGCATTGTGTGTAGTAATGTTGTGATTGATGGCTGCATGCCTTGATGCTGTGCACCCGCAGCTAATAAGAATCAGATAGTCGGAGCGACTCAACATAACAGCCGGGAATTTGTCTTTTGGGTGAGGCTGGGAGCAGCCAGGAATTTGTCTTTTGGGTGGGGCTGGGAGCAGCCAGGAATTTGTCTTTTGCTTTTGGGTGGGGCTCGGAACAGCCAGGAATTTGTCTGTAGGGTGAGGCTGGAAGCAGCCAGGAATTTGTCTTTTGGTTGGGGCTGGGAGCACACATGAATTTGTGTTTTGGGTGAGGCTGGGAGCAGCCAGGAATTTGTTTTTGGGTGGGGTTGGGAACAAAAGTGCCTTGGTTGGTGCTTGGGACATTATGTTGGCATACAATATTCACTGTTTACCTTTTCCCATCTGTGACCCCTTCCCTTTCTCAGCCCCCCTCCCCCATTTAGCAACACTTAACAGCTATACTTGGGTTAGACCCCTAACATGCCTAAAGTTACTCCTTGTAAATCTTTTAAGGAGTACTGCGGTTTGTAGTTTTTCCTCACTATATGCACCATTTATTTTAGTGATAAATTGGTTACGGTATATACATGTATGGACACACTAATTGTATAAATGTAGACGGCACACAAACTACTGAAGGTACACTCCAATAAAGTTTATTGTAGTATTTGACCTCGCGGTCAAATTATGAGAAATATCATTGTATTGTATTCCAAATGGTTACCATAGCAACCAATTTTCTCATGAATGTTATATTGTTTTAATTACTTTTGTCAGTTTCTTCTTTAGAAATGAGTTGATAAACCCAAATGTTGACTTTTAACAACAGTTATGACCCCCAAAACGGATTTAGAATAAATTAGTTACCCTGTTGTGGATTTTCTGGTTGATAAGATTTGAAATTTTACTACAGTAAATGCAATATTTTTCGGCCAATGGGAGACAACTAAGAAGTCCACAGATTCTTTTCAAATTGTATACTACATGTAAAGCACATGTTCAGTTTATTATTACCAAGTCATACCCCCCAAAAGCTAATTTATACAAAACAGGTTATTTCTACAAGTGTGCCATTTTCAGAAAATGATAAATACTGTTGCCATAGCAACCAATTTGGATTACCAGGAATGTAGTGTATTTGTAGTTTTTATGTCAAAGCGATCAGAGGTCTTGGGTAGGGTGACACATAACAAACAATATGATAATACTGTGCTTGTGAAATATAAAGAATTCGTGTGACATACCATTTTCAGGAGATAAATACTGTTGCCATACCAACCGATTCTAATTTTCATGAATGCAGTATTTAGTTTCTCTTGTAAAGCAATTTGAGGTCTTTGATAATGTGAGACATTGTATGAAGTACGTACAATACATTACTAGCCTTGTGAAAATATGAATTCAAGTGACATACCAGTACATGTTCAATTGTTCATGCTAAAATTGAAAGAGTACATCTACAGGATCAAATCCCCTATGCAGTCTAAGGGCCATGTCACACGAGGCAATTTACAGGCAACCAGTTACAGGCAATCTCCATGAAGAAAAGACATTCACAATTCAATGTTCATATATTTTTCTTGGGGATCGTAAGAAAAATGTTTGAAAAATGACTCCTGTGCTACCAAAGTGTTCCTGTAGCATGCACTGCAGTTGGTTGCCTCCAAGTTGCCTGTAAAAGTTGCCTCGTGTGACAAGGCCCTTAGATTCAGGGGATTGCCATACATTCCAACAGTTCTTCTTATGAAGGTAGCGATTACCAGTAAAAACTAGACTTTCAGTTTTTGTTTACTACAAAAACAAGGTGTTCGTGATCGATGTCATCAAAATATAATTTAATGATATTTTATGTTATCAATCCGATTTGTGGTTCAGGAGTAAGATTTTGTTCCAATATAAATCTTCAACTTCGATTTAAACCAAAAGTTACATGTAGGTCAAATGAGGTCATACTGTGTCAGTGCTAGGTAAGACCTAGGAGCCCTCTGTGAAGCAGTGTAGTTTAAAAAACATCCAATGTGTGGTTCAGGAGTTATGAATTTTTCAAATATTACACGGACTATCATTAATTGGGTGGTGCAATATGCAATGAAATAGCGAGCGACGCCAATGTATTCCAGTACTCAATACAATACAGTACAGGTTAACCTTAAAGGGACACGTTGCCTTGGATTGGGCGAGTTGGTCTAAAAAAGCGTTTGTAACCGTTTGTATAGACCAACTCGCTCGATCCAAGGCAACGTGTCCCTTTAATTACATGTGCATTGTACACGTGCGTGGCTGGTACAGGTTTGACATACATTGTATTGAAGTGTAGTCTACATTATAGTGTGTTGTCAGACAACATGGTTCAACAGACACGTGCGCTTTGATGTCCATTTTCGACCCGATGCAAAGGTTTAAATGTTATTATCTCTGTGCAAAAGTTTGAGCAGGAGAACTCATCTATAACGTGATGCAAAATTTTTGTTGAATTATTACGTAGTTTTTGAGATCAGAATTTTTGAAATTTTTCAACTTCCGGTTTGAACCGAAAGTCAAGGTCAAATTGGGTCACGCATTTGTTGATCTTTTATCGACCTGTCCGATGATATGTGGATTGTCCAAATCCAACATGTGGTTCATGAGTTATGATCTTTTTAAAAACAATAAACTTTGATTTATTGTAATTCAATACCTGATGACGTCATCATGACATAATCAAGTTTGTGTGGTCTTGATAATGAGGTTCAATTGTCTGATGAGTTTCAATGTTAAACTCAATTTCAATCTTGAGTTATGACCAAAAATTGAAGTTTTTAAGACCGGAAGTAAAGGTCATACCATTTTGGCATAAACTTTTCAAATATTTTCCCAATCTTGATCTATCAGATGCTCACTTATGAGCATCATAGCTTTAAAATTTACGAAGATACAGCGAATAGCAAATGGTCAGTTTTCAACTTTAAAAACCTTGTAATTCGACACCTGATGACGTCATTATGACGTCATCCGTTCTGTGCCGTCCTCATATTAAGGTTCAATTGTCTGATGAGTTTCAAGGTTCAATTCAGTTTCAATCTTGAGTTATGCTGTAGAGAAGAGTTCTCCGGAAGAAGATGGAGACGAAAAAACCCCAGAACAATAACAAGAGGTGTTCGTGCACATGTTGCTCGAACACGAAATACAAAATTTAGTCTTTCTCTTTGACTGCATTCCTTTATCATTGACCTCATATCCTCACACATGTTTGTAAATCCCGCTTACCGAGGACTTCTCTTTGTTTTCCCATTGTTCGGACATAGTTTTTTTTAGCGACGTCCCCATTGGGTTTGTACACGAAAACGAAGCGAGGACGTCCTCGCTCTGTCAAACACCTGGATCCGTTTTGTTAAAGTCCTCGGTTTGAATGGATAGACACGCTCACACACACATGACATGTCCTCCTTATTCCATTGTCAATGTTTGCTACCTGCTGATGCATACCAGATGTCCTTGCAGCTACATATAGTATAGGGCCTCTGCCTGGATGAAGTGCGTCAGCCAACAAATGAGGGTGTCCACGGTGATTTGCAGGATCATCATGATTTGCCCCTTCTTTGTATTAGAGCATTTTGCTGTCTGCAAGCACCCAGACTTTGATCCCAATCTGGTAGGCTTCTTTGGCATGTATTGTATAAACAAAACTCTGCATGTTGTCCCTATCATTTGTTCATCAATAGAAATATGTTCTGATGGTGTATGCTGACTTGAAGTTTTCTTCCAATGTATTTATGAGATATTGCACTTTGCACAGTCTGTCTCTGTTTGGGTCATCACCATTATATGCAGCATTGTCAAAGCAATGAAGGTATCTATGGATTTGGAAAAAAACCTTTCCGGGAAAAACTTCTCCATACCAAGGCGTCTGTAACCAAGGCTTGATTGACCAGTTAGTCATCTTGAAGTAGTCAACAGCTTTCTTGGCTTGGGTGGCTCTTGCCCAACTTGATACTCCTGGAGTGGCTATGAATGGGTGCTGCAAGACTGAAGGATTTTCCTGGGTGCCATTGAAAGCTTCCCACACTAAAGGTTGGACAACGTCAGCTTTGCGACGAACAAGTCTGGGATGACGTTTCCTTTGATTGGAACGCCTATCACTGGTACTTGGCTGGGGACTCAGCTCATCATCACTTTCCAAGGAAGGGGGGCATGGGCATTGTCATCTTCATCAGGGTCACTTTCAACCTACTCACAATAAGTGTAAACAAAAAATGTCATTGTAATGTTTTGAATCAGGATTGGGGACGGGGTGAGAAAATCAGATTGGTAATTGGTTCGTATGAATCACAATTCATGCGACTAAATTGTAAAAATTGTTTATAAATTTGTAAAAATTCTGTCCAGTTCTTATAAAGTAAAGCATTTATGTGTAAAAAATCACAATAAACAAATCAAGAAAAATATTAAAAAATAAGACAAACTAAAAGAATAATACAAAATAAATATAAAATAACAAGAATTATAATAAAATAACAATAATATAAAATTGGCAATGGCAAATCATTTGGCAATTTTTTCTCCTACAATGTACCATGTTTTTTGGGATAGATCCCTGATATGTAGCTCTAGTTCTAAATACAAGCAAAATCACCAGATTTATTTATCCTGATTGATTAGGCCATACAAAGAACTACTCTATGTTCTAAAATTATAAAACAAGTTTGTAATTTGTATTGTGAAAAGTGGAACATTATGAGCTTCATTGCATAAGGTATTTGTCGAAAAACGGAAGTCAAAGGTTTCCCCCTAACAAATATTTACTTACTAAATCGTCCACAGTATAAAGAAAATTGCCAACAATTCAAGAGCTTGTTGTGCTTTGAACATTGCCATCAATCATTGCCGAGTGCGAAAACTGCTCTTAAAAACACTTTTTGGGGCAAAACTTTGACAACAGTTTACTCGTTTTTTGCAAATGGCACCCCCCCCCTAAAAAAAAAAATCAGGTCACAATAGCGCCCTCAAGAGTTCTCTTTCCCATTCTGAAAAATGTGGCTGTGCAATCTTTATTTTTCATTTTACAACTGTTTTCCTGAAGGGATTTAAACCGGTCACTAGCGACCAGTTGGCATATGAAAGAGTTGAAATTAAATGCAGGCCTGATGCTTTAGTATTTGAAAGGGCACCAAGCTCCTTGGTAAAGTACTAAAGCCACTAAGGGCAAGATGGGAAATTTAAACTTAAGTATCAGGTTTACAAACGAAAACAAAACTGGCTATTCCTTAGGGATGGGCAGGGTTCATAAAGTCATTAAAGGAACACGTTGCCTTCGGATGGGGCTCCATTTTGTGGAGTCAAACATTTGGTTCCAACCCGAACACCTTGTTTTGCTAAATTTCTAGCAGTTCCATCTGTATTTTATAAATTTTGTGTTTACTTTTTTTATTTCAATTGTTTAATGCAGCATCAGCTCTGAAGTGCTACACTTGTGAAGACTGTCAGTTGTCCGGATTTCTGGCAATTGTTGAGAACTCACAGGAATGTAGTGTTTTTCAAAGCAGCTGCAGAAAGACTGTGGATCAATCAGGAGGTAAGCTCGTTTAAAAATTAGGGTTGGGTCAACGTTTGGTTTTTGTCAACAGAATGCTGAATTTCCAGCAAAATTGTTAAGAAAGATACAATAAAAGTCATCTGTGACAGTTCAGTTAAAAGAAAAGCCTACTTGTTGGGAAAACAGCAAAAAAACTGTCACAGTATTTTCATCAAGAACGTTGAATCCATCGGGTAGTGGGTACCAATTGCATCTCTGGTCGCAGCATTTTGTTTTTAAAAGGCACCATGAAAAATTGAATCTATACTTTTATTGAGTATGAGAATGAGCACCATCAAAATGGTACAGAGTAATACTCAAGTACAAACTCAGAACACAAGGACTACAAAACCCCCAAATGGTAGTTGGAATACCTGAGGACTTGTCAAAATTCTCTTTAAGTGGTTCGTTAGATAGTTCAGTATTGAAAAGCATCCCTGTTTTAGTTTAAGAAATATGGACTAGTGAAAGAGTTGGCACACTTGTGAATGTAGAAACTGATTGGTCCTGCTGGCTAGTCACTGAAAAAGTAAACGGTCAAGATCTTGTCCACCCAACCTGTTGGTTGCAAAATATATTTAAGAATGTGTTCCTTTGTCTGATCTCAATTCTCACCCAACAGCTGTTTCCCGTGGCTGTGCAACAGTGGTTGAGTGTGCTGCCACCGATGTCTTTGGAAGATGCAACTCTGGATCGGACACAGGCTGCCAGGTATGCTGCAGCTCCGACAACTGCAACGGTGCTGTGGCAACGAAGGCATCCTTCATGGGTCTCGCCCTGGCACTTGCAACCGCTGTGTCCAGCAAGTACTTGTAGGATCTATGGCCAGTGATGTGCACACGCTGAGATTCGGTGCTTAGCATATTTGTAGCAAGTAAAACACATGTTTTCAATTTTTAAACAGTATGGCATGATTGAAGTCCCACAATTCGTTTTAAAAAGGTTTGGTGTTACCTGTAGTAATAATAATAATAATAATAAAGATTAACATTCCTGTAATAGTGTTATCGATAGTGTTATCGCAAGGCTCAAATTCTGGGGGAAAAACTCACAAGACCACATAGCTCAGAATGTTTACCGGACCAGAACTGTTTTGACAAGACCAGAATCAATATGAGAAAAACTTCCCGACACATTTTTCAGATGTGTGGTTTTTTGTGGTTTTTGTTTGTTTGGGTTTTTTTGGGGGGGCGGTATCATGTATTAATTTCTCAAAAGAACTGAAAGGTATTTTATTACACTCAAAGTCAACATTTGAACCCAATTAAGGTATAATTATTCATTAATATCCAGTTAGTTGCTACACCCCAATGTTCAAACACCCTTACGTTCTGTCACCCTAATCCTAACCCTCACCCTGCCCCTAACATTAACCCTAGCTAACCACTAGTGTGAAGATCACAAGTGTTATTAGAATATGGAGTTTTTGTAACATATGGGTGTTGGAAGAGAACAGTCACTGAAGTATACATGTTTTATGCAAGTAAAATTTGTTTTTAAATACACACAGCTAGTCATAGAAATATATATTTTACGATAAGCTTGTCTCTCAAAAATGTTAAGGCCACTTTACACAGGAGGCAATTTTTTCAGGCAACCAACTGCATTGTATGCATAACGAACACATCGGCAGCACAAGAGACATTCTTCTAGCTGTAACTATCCCCAAGAAAAAAATGAGGCATCTGAAATGCGAATGAAATTTGTTGTTGGAAATTGCCTGGAGCTGGTTGCCTGTAAAATTGCCTCGTTTGACATGGCCTCTGATCAGTTTTGGAGATTCAGAAATGTCAACCTGTGCCTCACAACTCGTATGAACATAATACTTTATTGTTGTGTTTCAATGCCATGCCAGGGCAGCAACTCCTTTCCATTTCACATCAGCAGACCCTAGCAGGCACAATGGCAAATTTACAGTGAGCTTGTTTTTTATTTTCAAAAATGCCAGTTGTCCTTGGAGAAACAACAAACATCAACCTTTCACAATACAATTCGATTGTTGGAACTTCGCCCCCACAATGTGGTAGTATAAAAACACACCAACACCCCCATTTGACTTCACAGCTAGCGCTTGCAGGAGGAAAAAATCATTTGATGGCTATTGGCTTGTGAAAAAAGGAAAGTCTCATCGTGCTAGGAAAGTTTCCTGCAACTTCCTATATTCCATTGTTCCTAAAATAAAATTGGTTAAACCTATGTCGACTGAAATATTGTATGGATTATAGTATGCCCTCTGTATAGATTTAGATGGAAATTCCTATCAACGTTTTTGTTTGGTTTTTTTTTTTTTTGGGGGGGGGTTATTGTCTGGTTTACCCTGCCTGTACGGTTTTAAGAACTTAAGGTGACACTTACATGTTCAAGTTTGTTGTCTTGTGCTTATACCTACCTAACTGAAAAGATTATCTCCATGGTCAAACCATTAGAGCAAACCAAAAACAAGGAAGAAAGTGAATGGCAACTCAGGCCTTGCAATGAAGCCTTTTGTAAGCAGCCCCACCAGGCTAGCAATCTGTGCGTTTTACTTGCCCCAGGAAGTTTTAGTAGCCCAAATTTCAAACATGTATTTTCAAAACTTTATTTTTCTGATGTACTAATGGTAGGTTTCACGACCAGTTTAATGAAAGTACATGCACTCACTCAAAAACATATTCAAACATTTAACAAAATTGTATTCATACTTAATAAAGAAATATGATTGTTAAAAAAAAAGAAGTAGGTTGGACAGTTTTGAGTGGCCCACAGGGCAAGCTGAGAAGTTCATTTTCTTTTAATTATTGCATCACAGGTGCAGCTGGCTCGTTGGAGCTGCCATGAATATGTAAGGTTTTCTTTCACATTCTCCCTTGTTGAATAAAAAACTTAATGTCATGAACTTTGGTCCTGCATGCAATGCTTGTACACGTGACTGATGTGTCTCTTATTCACTTATTGTGCCAACTTATTAAAAGTCTGTCTTTCGGGTTGCATTTTATTGGTGTATTGTCCTTTTTTATATCTATATGTTGTTTTTTATTGGGTATTGTTGTTAATACTTTTTATCTTTGAGTAACACCTTTAGTAATAAACAGCTTGTTTAAAACTCAAGTATGTCTCCATATTGTAAAGTTCTTTGGTGTCGTCAATAGAAGGGTTGCCTCTTAAAACAATGACAGTCGCTCACCAGTATGAACAACGTGTACAGTGCACACACTACTGTAGTAGTCTCCGTTGATGTTGGCATACATCCAGTATGCTATATATTGGCATACATCCAGTAAGTAGACCAAACTAATTGAAGCAAAACCAAAAGTCGAACACAATCCAAACAAGGTGGCTACAAAAATCAATTTTCTTGGCCTTGAAAGCCTACATGAACCTATTGTCGTATATGCAAACAAAGTATTGCTCAAAATTCAATAAATATTGGGGAATCACCAAAAATGCAGCACGCAATCCAATACAGCGACAATATAAATGCGTAATGCAGTAAATGAAGCATATAAAATCATACAAAGAAATTGAGGACCCCCCCCCAAAAAAAAATAATAATAGTTAAAATATTAAATGTTGGGGCATTGATTTTTTCCTCATAGATTGTTGTTGTCAAGGATACGCCAAGGTGACGTAGTTCCACTGCATGCCACACCCAGTTCACACAAAACTGGCTCCAACCTTTTTGGAGACATGGTGGCCACTAAAGGAGTGCACTGTTTGGTTTGGATATACCATAGGGTATACAAACAAATTTACCCAAACCTAATTGTGACATAGATCCAGGCATCCATCATCCCTTACCAAAATGTCCAATTCATTCCAATTGGATATCAAGTTGGAAAGAATTGGATTGAGTTGGTGAGTTGGTTTATATTGGACTACTGACTTTCCAATTGGAATTAAATCTTAGACCAACTCAGTCCAATTGGAGTATTGATTTAATTGAATTGGAATTAGTTGGAATTTGTTTCTACTAATTGGGAATTTCACCTCCCAATATTTTTCCAATTCAGGGATGTGATTTCTCCGTTTTTAACCGGAATTCCGTTTTGTTTTGGGGTTTTTTCTTAAAGATCAAATTCATAAAAAATGAAGATAAAACCATATAATAACGCCCCAGATTGCAGAGTAGGGCTTTAAAAACCAAAGATAAATGTTAATATTTGGCTTCATGCTCGCAAATTTTTGAGCTCACATGCTTTCGCGCTTTGTGCTCAGAGTTCAGGTTTTTTTTCTCAACAGCCTGTCACATCCCTGCCAATTGGAAATTTATTTCCAAACAGGGAAAAAAAAAATCTTCATATTATTCCAATGTCACCAACTGGATTTAGAATTGGTTAATTGTACTGGTGTAAGTCCCTCGAGTGGGGTGGGATATACTATATCCCCATAAGTGTTGGACTGTCAGCGCAATGGGTATAAACTACTTTTTTGCTCAATGGTCCAATGATCGGTATCAATCTGTTGGACTATTAAGCTGTCGGACCAATGGGCTGTCAGACCAGTGAGTAAAAACTTAATTTGGGGGTGTAGTTGAAAATATCCAATTGGGTCTAGTTGGGAAAAAAACAAACTGAATCCAACTGAGTCCAATTGTGTCCAATTGGGTACAATCGGTTTTGTGCCAATACACAACATTGGACAGTTTCCAATGGTAAGGGATATCTCAAAATAGCTTATAGGAGTTGCCTTGTGCTTGTTTTTCTTCTATGAATTGTGCAAGAAATGTTTTGGGCGCAATCAACGACATAGTGCTTTGAGGAAGTGTTATATAACAGAATTAGGTGCTGCATTCAACCATTCTTGAAGTTAACAGGGACTTTTTGAAACATTAAGATTGAAAATACAAATGTTTAAATGGAGGGTCTACCTTTGGTAGTTACTCCACAAAATAATGACCACTAAAACCTACTTGGTAAGAAGCACTGCAGCTCTTGTATAACATTTTGAGAAACGATTCCCTTCTAAGGATTGTGGTTTTAGAGAAACGGATTCAACACAGTTTCAATCTGAGAGATGTATCACGCATGAAACATTTCTCAGATGGTGTATTCCTGTTACAGATTATTCTTCCTGCGTGGACAACCAAAAAAGCTACCATCTTGTGAAATGAAATTTTCACAGGTTAGTTTCATTGTATAAAATTTAAACAATCGAACACTTCCAAAAAACAAAGCCAAGGCATACATTGTCATGTTCAAAAACTTCCCTGAAAGTACTTTTGCTTGAAATACATAGTAAATGAGAAATGATTGATCGGTTAAGTCAAAAATTTGATGTTTCAAAACAATGAATATAGGGTTTTTTTCTCTCACTATTTTCTTGTGACTCCAATGACTGATTGAACTTTAATTTTCACAGGTCTCATTTTCATGAATATGTTGCGTCACACAAAGTGCTGGTATTAGTCTTTCACAATAATAGCAGACACCTGTCTAGAGTTTGTACATGAAATAACATACAAGTAGTATACACATAAACTGCAAGGGAAACTGTCTGGGTAAATGTTTAGATAATGATAAGTTAAACTAAACAAACATTGACTAGAGCAGGACTTAAACCTGCAACCTCTGGTGCTCTGCTCTACTAAACGAGCTATCTATCCCTAATGTTGGATTTTGTCAATATTTTTGTTCCGGTTGCCAATCAGAAGCCATTCAGCCTGTAACTGCCAGATTGCAAGGGATCACACCAAAATGTACACTAGAACCTGGGTTAAGCCGTACCATTGGAATCACCTTAATGGATTCCGCATTTCTTTTCAAATAACAAGTAACATTCAGAAGACACTTCTGCTCTGGACACATGTATTTGTTTTTATTTGTACAACTTGCAGCGTTAAAATAAATTAGCAACAAACAGTGTTTTGTCTACTGCAAATCATAAAAGCTTATAAAAACGGCACTAAACTTAATATACTATGTGTGTTACTGGCAACTCTGTGTATAATATGTTGACCTTACATAATCATTATGCTCTTATCTATTGAATTGGTTGGTTTGGGGAACATCCTGACCCCCTCCTAGCTACAAACCCCACGCCTTTGTTTAATAACCTAGATACCATGTCTAACTCTTATCAATCAAGAAGACTTCATGCTAAAGCGTGTGTGATGTGCACCCCTAGTATTGACCCCTTGCTAATGCCATCACTTAAGTCCCCTCACTAAAGTTAATGAAGAGCTATCATTGGACGAGAGTTATGCGCAGCGCGTACACGCGTGCACCATTGCATTGTTTTGACATAAATAAATAACGGCCAATGCAAGGAGGTCTATTCCATGTAAAAGTTTGTAATCAGTAAATAACGAATCAGCTGAAAATGCACATGTTGCTGTTTAACTCGTTGACTGCCGCCTACGAGTATATTCGTAGTAACAGGTGT